>VDFB02047230.1:57052907-57073213 GCA_007258455.2 Sequoia sempervirens | reverse complement strand
GAGAGGAGAAATATATATATGGATAGAAAGGAAAGTAGAGAGATATATAGTGGGAAGATAAAGGGGAAAGAGAGAAAAGAAATGTAAAGGAGGAGGTAGGAGATAGAGAGATAGAGATGAAGATAGAGATGGAGATAGAGATGGAAATGGAGAGAGAGAGGGGGGAGAGATAAATAGAGATAGAAAGAGGGGGACACAAAGAGAGAGGGAGAGATGGAGGGATAGAAATATAGAGAGAGGGAGATATAGAGAGAGAGAGAGGTAGGGAGAGGTACATATGGGGAGATATTATAGAGAGATATGGAAGAGAAAGAGAGATATCTATTTATATTTTTATCTCCGGGTCTCTATCTTTATATTTTTTATTATCTCTCAATCTCTCTCTTCATCTCTCCTCTATTTCTCTCTATATTTGTTTTCCCTTCTCTCTTCCTCTCATTTCTTTCTATTTTTTTGCTCTCTCTCTCTCTCTCTCTCTCTCTCTCTCTCTCTATATATATATATATATATATATATATATATATATATATATATATATATATATATATATATATATATATATATATATATATATATATATATATATATATATATATATCTTTGTCTCCTATTTCTCTTTATCTCTATCTCTCTTTATGTGACTCTATCTATCTATGTCTCTCCTCTTCTCTTTTCATCTCTCTTTATTTATCTCTCTTCCTCTCTATCTCTTTATCTCTTCATACTTATTCCTTTATATGTATACCTCTATTTTGTATCTCTATCTCTATTTTTTTCTTTGTATCTCTTTGTCTCCCTCTCCATTTTTGTACTTCTCTCTCTATTTTTCCTCCTAAGTGTGCAATGAGTACATTGAAGAGGTTTTAAAGGTGAATTATCATATCCTTAATCAAATTACATGATATCCTAATCATAACTCCCTAGGTGCATGCTATCCTTGGATTGTTGGCATCAAATGACTAATCAAAAGTTACCTTCTCTCTCTCACTCTATAAAATTTAATTTATATTTTAAGTTTGAAATTCATTTTATTATATAAATTATAACAAAAATCTAAAATAGAATTAATCTACAATAACTAAAGTTCTAATAAGATAATGAGCTATAAATTAAATTAATTTTATAATTTTTAATTATTATTTAAAATTTCATAAAAAATGCATAAATAATAAAAATAAATTCCAAACCTAAATCTAAATTAAAAACTAAAATAAAATAAACTAAATGAAAGTCCAAAATATATCAAAATCCAAATACTAATAAACATAATAATTTTACAAAATTAATAACAAATAATAAACTATTAAGTTAATGAATGATTAAATAAAAAACTATTTTTTTTAATTTATTAGAATTGAAATATTAATAAAATATGTACCTAAAAATATAATTAATATATTAAAAATAATATTAAAATAAACTCAATATTAATAAATAAATAAATTTTTAGAAACTAAAAGCTATATTTCAAGCATAGACGAAAGACCAATAAACAACCTAGCACCCCTATTGGGGACTCCATGTCCTTAATTCCTCTGTCTACCTCCAACATGAACAACTCCGCCTTGACCGCTTTAAAAGAAACCCAATTCGCTTCCACCCCATCTAGTCTGATTCCCAAGGATATCTATGACAGCCGCATTAACTCGGCCCCTCCCCAGAACTTCCCTCATAAAATTTTCCGAGAGCTTGGTGACGACTGTTTGCTTGAGGTCATCCCTTCCTGCAATTATTCTTTTGGTTCCGCATTTCTCCCCACAAAGCATACCTTGGACTTGGATATCCTGTCCCCTAATGGTTCAGATAATGAGGACGAACTCAAAGGAGATCTCCCCACATCTAAATGGCGGGGGAGACGGTTGGGATCCAAAAATAAAAAACCCTCCTGTAAAAAGCTAGAGAATATCCCTAATGGCGAATTGGCCCCAATTGTGGGATCCGAAGATCATTGCTCCCCCCCCCCCCCACATGTTTCCTCATGAACTGCATCTCTTGGAACATAAGGGGGCTTGAATCCCCTGACAAAAGATTTATCATCAAGCGTTATTTAGATACCTGCAATTCCATGGATTTCTTGATGCTGCAAGAGATTAAAGCTATTGGCTATGTTCTTGATTCCAATCTTAACTTCCTTTGGAAAGATGCCATTAAATTCTATACTAACCACCCTAGGGGCAGGGGCAGGGTTGCACTGCTAATTAACACAAAATGGAAGAATTATATCACTGGCAATGGGCTCTCCCCGTGTAATAGAGCGGTTTGGGTTACTATCAATTTCAATAATAATATCTTTGGCATATGCTCCATTTATGCCTCGAATGACTTCAAGGAGAGAGTGATCCTTTGGGACTGGCTGGCTACTCTCCCTAATATCTCGTGGCTTGTGGGAGGGGATTTCAACATGGTTCAATCCCAGGAGGATAAAATTGGTGGCCTTCCTTTTGCTTGGAAAGACCTGGAAAAAATTCATTGGAATAGAATGAAAAATACAAAACACTTGTTTGACCCCTTGGCTGGAACTAAGGACACGAACCCTGGGTTATGGCACACCTAGTGCAATTTCCAACATGGTCCTTCTAGAATCTACTCTAGGCTTGACCGATTCTATGCTAATAAGAATTTCTTCTCTGCTTTGCCTGATAACTTGGGAAACTCTGTCCTCGTTACCTCCACTTCCCTCTCCGATCACCACCCTATCTCCACCTGTTTTACAATTAACAATTCCCATGTGCGCAGCAAGAGCTCCAATAACAAGTTTTTCCTTAACACTAGTCTTCTTAAAGATGAGGATACTCTGGTTGCCATTCATATCATTAGACTCATTAACAGGAATAACTTTCCCACTAGCTCTCACATGGATAGATGGAACATGAACATTCTTGCCTGGAAAAATTTGTTAAAAACCATTGGCCAAAAAAGGGCCAAAGATTATAGGTTCACTGAAAAAAATCTTTCCTCTGACCTTCAGAAAGCTGAAATTAACATCCAAGCCAATCCCTCGGACTATGATCTCATCTCTTGTTTGTCAATGCTAAGGAAGCCCTTAGACAACACCAGCAGGTTAAAACCAGAGGCACTAAGATTAGATCCCATGCCCACTGGCTTCAGTTTGGTGATCGAGGATCTAAATTCTTCTTTAACCTCATCAAGTAAAAGCAGTCTAATGAAGCTATAGAGAGAATTATAGTTGATAATCATGATATAACTGACCTTGACAACATCAAAGAGGCCTTTGCTAAATTTTATCAAAACCTTTTTGCTTCTGAGGATTCGGAGGAGGCTTCCTCCCTTAGAAATCAATGTCGTTCTCTTATCCCTAACAAGATATCCACTATTGATGCTAACCTGTTGTCCAAAGATATCTCCTTGGAGGAAATTGAAAAAGCCATTAACTCCCTTAATAATGACAAGGCCCCTGGGCCTGACGGCCTCCCGGTTGAATTCTTCAAGGCTAATATTAGTTGGATCTGCAAAGATCTTCATGATATTTACTCTAAAGCCCTTGCTAGAGGCTCCCTAGGTAGCTCCATCAATAGGGGTATTATTAAGTTGATACCCAAGGATGGGGACAAAGCTCTCATTAAGAATTGGAGACCCATCACTCTCCTTAATGTTTCTTATAAAAAAATTGCCAAGATCCTGGCTCTGAGACTTGAGAATATCCTGCCCAATCTTATTTGTTCTACCCAAACTAGCTTCATTAAAGGAAGATATATTCTTGAGAATCTGATCACCAGTTGGGAAGCCATGAATTGGGCCAACTACTCTCAGCAAAATTCTGCTATGTTTCTTCTATTTTGAAAAAGCTTATGACAGGGTGGAATGGAGTTTCATCTCCATGATGCTTGAGGCTTTTGGATTTCCTAGTGTTTTCTGCAACTTTGTTAATATGTTGTTCAATGATGCCTTTGCCCAGGTTGATGTTAATGGCTCCCTGTCTGATTCTTTCCCCCTAGGTAGATCTATCAGACAAGGTTGCCCCTTGGCCCCTGCCCTCTTTGTCATTTCCTCTGAAGCCCTGTATTACATTCTTAGAGATAACTCTATTTCCCCTACTATCAAGGGCATATATCTTCCTAATAATGAGGAGCTTATAAACTGCCAGTTTGCTAATGACACGGCTATTTTCTTTGAAGCTATTGCTGGCAACTTTGAGGCTCTGAAAAATAAACTCAACTTATTCTGCAATATTTCTGGCACTCGTCTTTCCCACCACAAATCAATTTGTCTTTGTTGGGAGGAGCAGCCCCCTGATTGGTTTAAAAACTATGATTTTCTGTGGGGAGGCCCGCACAAAATTGTGAGGTACCTGGGCATTCCTTTTTCTATTGATCCCTCCCTTAAGGACATGTGGTCTTGGATTAAAGAAAAAATCACTAAGAAGTTGGATAAGTGGCACAACAGAGCTTTGTCCTTGGCCGACAAAGTTCAAGTCTGCCAAAAAATTCTTTCCTCCTATAATATCTATTATTCCTCTGCTTGGATGTTCAACAATTACCAAATTTTGGAAATTCAAAAGGCTGTCAAAAAGTTTCTCTGGTCTGATGGTAAAGGCAATAAAAAAATGCACGCTGTTAAGTGGGAATGGTGCCATGCTAATAAGCTCCTTGGGGGTCTTGGCTTGAAGGATCTTAAACTTCAAGGGATTGCCCTTGCCACCAAGTGGATCTTTCACTCTTTAGATGGTAATGCTCCTTGGAAGATCCTTGTTAGGAACAATATAGAAAGGGGATATCCCCAAAAATGCAAAATCTTGGAAGAATCTGCCTTTTCATGATCTTATTATTGGTAACTTTCCTATTGTTGTTCAAGGATCAGCTATCTTTAGATCCATTTGGAAAGCTTGGGATCATGTTAGAAAGTATATTACTAACACTGCCTTCCATGATGATAATCAACTATATGGTGAAAGATCCATTTGGTGGAACTTACGCTCATCTGGAAAACCTCTCGCCCTCTCCCAAGGTTGCTCTGTTAGACACTGGTCTAGTAAGGGCATCTCTCAATTGGCTGACCTCTTTGAGCAAGATAGATTAATTAGCTGGGATGATCTTAGAAGCAAGTTTGATATCCCCGCCTCCCAGAAGAAAACCTATAATATGATTCTTAAGGCCTCCAAGGACCTTCCTACCACTTGTCATTTGGACTCATAGATTTTTAAGCTGTAAATGGCCGGATGGGACAATTTTATCTAGAATCAAGGCTAAGAACATTTACAATGTGATTGGGCATTCTGATGCCATCATTTATCATGTCAATTCTATTTGGTACTCCACCCTCGACGTCTCCTCTTGGAAGAAATACTTTGATATATTGTGGAAGGGCCCTACTGAGCCTAAGTTGAAATGCTTCAATTGGCTTTTGATTCTTGATCGCCTCCCTATTAGAAAAGATATCTCTGTGGCTGACTATTGTAAACTGTGCAGGTTACCCGAAACTGGTAGACATATTCTTCTTGACTGCATCTTTGCTAAGGAAATTTGGCATATGTTTGGTATCACTTACCCTGTGAATTTTAGTATTCTTGAAATTGTTACTGGGCATATTAATTTTAAGAAAGATACTAATCTTTTCTGGAAAATCCTCTCTTCTAATATTTTATGGAAGATTTGGAAATGTAGAAACGAAGAAAGGTATCAAAACAACCCTAGGGTTCTTACTGAGTCTTTTCGAAAACTCACATACTTTAAAATCTTCTTGCAGGTTCGCACTACCATGTTGATTGAAAAAGAAAAGCTCAAAAGGTTCTTGAAGATGGGTTATGCCACTTTCTTCATCTATGAGATGAAGGATGGTTATGTTTGGAGGGAGCATATGGACAACTTGCAGATGTTCGAGAAGACTTGCAAAATGTTGAACCAAGAGGTTAAGGAAAACAACAACTCTAGTATGGACCAAATCCTTATGCTTGCTCAAATCTAGGAGAAGAAAAACATCGTCTGGATGGAGGGATCTAAGGGGTGGACTGCCTGGGTGGACACCCTTGATGATATCTTACAGTAGACTCTTGGTCTCTCTCTTTTACCATTGTATAGTTCTCTTTGACATGTAATTTCGTGGTGCTCCTGATGTGAGGCTTGGCCTCTCTTGAGCTGTACATTTTGTTGTAATGTTTTTTGGTCCCCTTTTGTGACCACCCTATTTATAATATAAAAAACTATATTTCAAATAAAACATTAAAAATAAAAATAAATTATATTAAAATTGTTAAAAGTAAAATTCTAATTTTTATATTAAAATTACAAGTAACATCAAACTTAAAAGTGAAAATAAAATAAAACATATTAAAAATTAATTTGTAATTTATTGATTTATTGTGTTAACTAGTTATTAATAAGTTGGTTTTGAACCTATTAAAACTAAAATTTTATACTCTTCAAATATAATTTAATTTTTTTAAAGTAAACATGTTAAATATTTAACTTAAAAAATTGTAAAAAATTATTTCTCTTGAACATAATTGGCTAAGAAGTTTGGGGTGTTATTGACGAATTTGTAAGGAAAGCAAGGTTAAGTACTTTTTTAGCATTTTTTTAAGAATGATTTTTCATTTTTTGCTTAATAAAGTCATTTCATTATTTTTTCTAAAATAATAAATATTACTTATTTTTACATTTTTTTAAGATTGATTTTTTTATGTATGCAATTATTATATTTTTTTATTAAAGAAAATCTCACAAAAATCAATTAGCTATTTTATAGAGATTTGGATTCACACTATTAAAATAATAAAATAAAACTTAAATTAAAGCACATCCATAAATTAGCATATGAAGATAATCTTCAGAGGGATTTGATTTTACACAATTAAAATAAAAATTTAAATTAAACCTAGCTTCAGTGCTTTGCATTTTTCTCGATGATGACTGCTTCAGCGAGTAGGGCTTCCACTAATGGTTTGGCACAGAGGTTTGATGGTGGGTGACTAGATGATTGCACGCATGATTGTCTTCCCTCTATGCCATGGCAATGGGGGGAAGAAATGGTAGTGGGGGTCACGAACATGTGGTTGCAAAAGGAAAACACCACCAGTAGGAGCTAGGGCATCCAAAACGGGTGTGCGATGATGGTTGGATGTTGAATGGGGGAGATACTCATGGAAAATGGGTTCCACCTATCATTGGAGTTGCATTGAGGGTAACGACGACCGGCGAAAAAGGTAATGCAATAGGAAAACTTTCCTTTTAGCCCCTTCAATGTGCCCCACCTCCCCAACGGTGGTATTGGATGATGAGACCTGCAAGGAGGTGACCAAAAACAAGGCTTATTTCACTGAGTTGGGTCTTGTCAAAAGATTCAAAGGGTTCTGGTTGAGCCTCGCTAAACTGCATTAGTGGATTATCAAAACATGGTGCCTTGTTTTGGATAGTGATGTGGAGATTTATCCCTATGCATGGGGATTTTTTGTGGTCCTTTTTTACAATGTTTGAGACAAGAATGCAATCCTATGCGATTACCTATGGAGCTTGGATCAACATCTGCTTATGTTGAAAACATGGTGCCCCTCTTTCAATCCTCTTACTAAGTCTTTTGATGCCACTCCAACCTGGGTAAGACTGTCGAACCTCCCACTATAATTCTGGTTTGATTCGTGTTTCGAAGCCATTAGCAACACATTGGGGAGTTTCTTGGGGGTGGATGAAAACTCATCAAACTACATGCACACAACATACGGTCGCATTCTAGTGGATATGGACACAACCAAGGCACTATCAGTTGAGTTATCTCTAAAAACTATAGATGGATGCTAGAATCAATTGATAGATTATGAGGGTTTTCCATTTCACTGTCATAGGTGCTTCAACACTGGATATATTGCTACTCAATATGATAAGCAAAGATGTGACAGCCAAGCCACATGGTGGAAAGACATATCCCCTTAGTATTATTCGGTAGAGCACGAAGAGCCGCAAAGGGAAGCTAAAGTCTCTGATGACACCCCTACAAGCAGGGATGGCACTCACATGGCATCGCCAAATTTGGTGGGGAAGGAGGCTTCCCCTCCATCAGGGAGAAAGAAACATTTGGAAGCTAAGGAGCCAAAATCAAGAGTAGTGGTGGTTGATCAAGCGGCAAGTGCAATGACTTTGGGTTCTATGGATGAGAAAAGTTCACCTCAATGCTCAGGGGTGGATGCGACTCCAAAGGAGGTGGTTTCATCCTCTATAGTGGTGGACAACACTATTGCAGGTGATGCTCCCTCAATTGGAAAAACCCCCACCGTTTCCCCAAAGAAAAGAAACTGGGCCCAAAAAGGAATACTTGTAGATCCTGAGGCCTCAGTTCATTCTCCTCATGTGGTTCATGGTAGTGTCAAGAATGTTAATTCAAAAATAATATCCTCAGGGGGAGGTCAAATAAACAAACAAGAAGAGGAAATGGGTGGTGACATGTCAGACAAAAACTGGACAAAGGTGCAGAGGAGAAGGAAGAAGAATGAGGTAAAATTTAACATGCACCTTTGCTCCCATTCTAAATGTGGAGAAATGGTGTAAATATATGACTGTGTTGGGTTGTGCACATTTGTTTTCTACTAGGAACATTGGTTATGTGGGTTCAACTTTGGTTTTGTTGGTGGTTTTTGGGGGACTGGTCTCTGGGCGATTATGATGCAATGTAATCTTCCAATGGAAATGGGGACTGCATGCAAGTTTGTAGTTAAGGGAAAACTTGTATTTGGTTTGTGAGGGAAAACCTATATCTATATTATTATTTTTGATGATTAATAAACGGGATGCTGCCCCTTAGCAACTATTTATCTAGCAAAAAATTAAATTAAATTAAACCTTAAACTATTTGACATTGCCACTTTTTTTATTTTTCAAATTTTATTAACTTCAAAACATAAATAAATATAAATAAGAATTAATTTAAAATAACTAAAATTATTATAATTATTAATTAAATTCTAATTCTAATCCTATTATTATTAATTATTATAATCCTAAAAGAATTATAATTAGGATTAGGATTATAATTAATAATAAGGTAAAAATTATGGCTAAAACTATTCAAAAATAAAAATAAATTAAAAATAAAATATTACTAATATAAATCACTTAAATATGATTAATAGATATAATGCTCCAAGATTTTATTCATCTAATATCTTTATTCCAAATCTTATTTCCAATATTAATTCATTTTTTTTAATGGATTATTTATTAAATAATTATTGGTTTGTTAATATTTAATATTTAACAATTATTTAACAATGATGAGCGGGAGAGGGAGCGGGAGCACTAGTTCAAACTGTGCTAAGGAGGCTAGAGCGGGTGAGGAGGATGGTGAGAGTGATGGAGATGCTGATGGAGTTTTGGGTGACTGGTTGTGTTGTGCTTGGGCCGATTGTTGCTTGCATTTGGATCATTCTTCCCTCTTGGGCCTGACGGATGTTCCTGTTCTCACAGAGTGGCTTGCTAAAGGGGTCTTTGATATTGCCTATGGGATGAGGATGTTCCTCTTTGCTTTGCTCATGGTTGGCTCTGAAGGAGTCATTCTTTCTTTCCTTGGTGTCCTTCTGTATGTCTGGCTTTTTTCTGGTGCGGTGGTGGTTGGTGCTACGATAGTTGGATCTTTGGCCCCCTGGTTTTTTTCTAGATGCTTTCCCGGAAGTGGGTGTAGATGGAAGTTGGTTGCCTCTTGGTTGTTTGGTTGTTGAATGGGTTTATTTTCAGTCCTATTCGATGTAATAGGATGGATTAGTGGTTCTTAATGTTGACCTGTTTTGCCTCTTGCTTCCTCTCAGTTGTTCTTTGTTTCTTCCTGCTGTGTGGCTGGAGGCTCACTTTTGGGGGTTTTCGTTTTCAGTTTGGGTGGGTTTCTTCTTGGTCCCTCTCGATGGCTTGGTGGAGTTTCCCTCTGGCTGGGTTTGAGGATTTTTGGCTCATTTTTTGCCCTAACTAGCGTGTCGATGTAGCTTGGGGCTCTTTGTTGTTGGGCCTTCTCCTTTTTCCTGTCTTGGTTGGGTCCCCCTGCTCCCCATGGGACTTGGATAATTTTCTTGCTCTTTCTAAGTTTGGGACTCTATTTTGCTTGTGGTTACCTTCTTGGTCATCTTACTCTTGGAGATTTTTGGATTCTAGTGTCTCTCTTATAGAGTGGTGGTGTCTGCTTCAGGATGGTTCTGTGGAGTTGTTGTCTTTTTGTGGCTCTAACTGGTGTGTTAGGGTAGCTGGATGGTTTTATTGTTTGGCCTTCTCCTTGTTTCCTTCCTATTTGGGCTCCTCTTTCTCATTTGGGGCTTGTTTGTTGTTGCTTTCTTTGGGTTTGGGTCTTTGGTGGTCTTTTGGCGTGTGCTTCTTTTTGAAGTTTAATGTTGCCTCCTCTTGGTCTAAGGAGGAGTTATTGTCTAGGTTTCTCATCTTGTTGGTTGTGTTTACCCAGCTGAGCTTCCTCCAGTTTGGTGTTTTGGTGGCCTTTTGGCAGTTGTTTTTGGTCCCCCTTTGTTTGGGGTTGCAGTTTTTTATGTTTGGCCTTTTGGTTGTGAAGCCCCCTGAATTGGTGAAGTTTATCTTTATGCTAGGAGGTTGTTTTTTAACGATGGTTGTTTTGGGGTTCTAGTGGAAGATGCCAATGGTTTTTATGCTTTGTGTGTTGGCTAGTGTGTGGGTTGTTGGTGGTTGGGTTTTCTCTGTTGGCCTAGATTTATTTTCTCTTTGTTATGTGTCTTGTTCCTTCATGTCAGTTCCTGAGGCTTGTGATGCTTAAGGAAGATGCGGTTTCCCTTCCTACTGAAGTCAGTTGCTTCCAGGTTTTTTAGCTTAAGTCTCCTATAGAGGGGGAGATTGTTCTTTTTGAGGTGGAACCCTCTTCTATTGAGGTGAAGGTGGAAGCTGACTTGTTGAGGTGGACCTTTGGTGGGAAGGAGTGTAGCGGTTTTGGTGGGAAGGTTCTCAATTTCTTTCTCTCTACCAAAGGGGAGTCATATCCTTTAGAGGTGGATGTTGGGATGGTTGATCGTGCAGGATGGTGTTGCAGGGAGGTGAACAAGTTCTCTGTTTTTCTAGATTCAATTTTGGTTGTTGAGTAGATGGTTTTTTGTAGATTGGTTGCTTAGGTGCCTGACTGTTTCAAGTGGTTATTGTTGTTTTTGATTAGGGGTCTGATGGTGTCTTACACCATCATGCAGATTATATTTCTTGGCTCAAGGGTGACTTCCATGAGTGGCTAGTTTTTTTATGCCTAGCAGATGCAGGTAGGTTTTGTGAGTATCTAAAAGGGTTTCTAGTCCTAGTTAAAACCAGGTTGTTAAAGGGTCTCAGGCCCTTGCCTATTTGTAAGATGCAACGTGTGTAGTCATGATCTATCTTTAGTGTTTGTTGTGGGGTTGTTGTTGGTTTATGATGTATTTTAAGTGTGGCTTGCTTTTCTTTGTTCTAGGTTTTGGGCCCCATCAAAACCCATATTTTACCCTTAATCAAAAAAAATTATTGATTTGAATGAAGAGATTTAGTTGCACCTATATTATATATAGACAGTTGTTGTGTCGTTGTTGTCTTTAGTTGTGTCTCCTAACAGTTCACGACCTTTGCACATGAATTTCCCTCTTTCGTGCCTTGCTTCTCATTCCTTTGCTAAGGTGGTTTGTTCTAGTGGTAAAATCCCTTCTTCTTCTCTACCCTCTTTTAAGGGAAAACCCTTACAGTGCTCTTCTTTTTCCCCTACTGTTATTTGTGGGCAGGAGGTGTTGGATAAAGAAGATTATTTTTCTCGTTCTGCTCTTATTTGTATATTTAATGGTTTATGGCCTTCCCTTCCAAATTTGCACAAATGGGTTTTGGATTCTTAGAGGCCTATTATTAAGGATAGGATTGAACTCTATCCTTCGACTAGGAGTTTTTTTGTGGTTGCTTTTCAATCTAAGGAGGATAGGGCTCAGGTGTTGGAAGGGGGTGTTTGGTTGTGGGGAAAGAACTCGCTTTCTCTCCGGCCTTGGTTCCCTTCTTTCAACCCTCTTTCTGAATCCATTAGTGTTGTTCCTACTTGGTTCAGAATTCCTAATCTACCTCTTCATTTTTGGACTCCTTTCTTTGAGTCTATTGGAAATGCTATTGGTAGGTTTATTATGGTTGATTCGTCTTCTCTTATCTATGATCATCCTACTTTCTCCTGCATTCTTGTGGACATTGATACCTCAAAATATTTACCTAGGGAGGTCATTATTGATGGTGGGGCTAGACCATGGTCTTAGATTCTTGATTATGAAGGTCTTCCTTTCCGTTTTAGGAGATGCTTCTCTATAGGTCATTTGGCTGCTAACTGTCAGAAATCTCGTCAGAGTTATGCTACTTGGTGGAAAGATGCTCTTTGTGAGCATCTTACTTTAGGTGAATCTTTGGACGATGATTCTAGGGATGATTTCTTGGCCCCTAACGTCGTGGCTTCTTCTGTTGTTGGTTCTCAGTTTCCTTCTACTGTTGTTGTTCGGTCTTCTGCAGTTGTTGTTGGGGCTTCTAGTTTTGTTGTTGTTGTTGGTGTTGTTGGTTCATTTGCAGCTGTTGGTTCGTCTGCAATTGCTACTAATGTGGTTGGTTTGTCTATAGTTGTTGTTATGATTGGTGAGGCTATAGTTGTTGTGGCTGATGATTTTGCTGATGGTGTTGTGACTACTTGTTTAGTTGTAGCTCTTGTTGTTGTTGTTGGTTGTGGGAGTGACATTCTTGGTACTCTTCCTTTTTTTCCTTTGGTGGCTTGTCCTTTTTCTTCCCCTTGCTCTAATCCTTTAGAGGGTGATCTTTCTTAGATGGTTGTACAAAGAAGGAGAAGTGCTTCCTAGGGTAGATCCACAGTACTGGTTTTGCAAATTTTGGCCAGGGACACTAAACTGATTTTTTCTAACTAAATCAATCTTACCTTTCCAGAGGCACCATATTGGTGGCTGTACCAAGAGATTTGAAGATGATACAAACTAATTGATTTGTGGCATTTTTTGTAGATTCTAAAATATATTTTTTCAAAAAAAATTGGAGGTCCATATTGCACTTCTTTTTCCATCTCCCGAAAACTAGTTTTTTGATAAACACCATTTTTGAGGTGGCTCACCATTATAACACAATTTTTTTCCATGAAGGGATAAATTCTATTATTTTTTAGTTAGATTTGTAACTTCTGATATCTAGTATATCAATTGGTTTCATAGTGTTTTTATTGAATATTTTCCTTGTCAAGTTTGAAGTCAAACCAATTACAGTACCGGACATAGGCGGACCATATAACACAACTTTTTTTTTTATGTATCGAAATTCAATTTTTTTTTTGTTGGATCAAAGACTTCAATATCTGGTGCACTCATATTTTTCAATTTTTTTTTATAATCTTCTATTTTCCCACATAATGCAAAGCCGAGAGCTTGTTTCGATGAAAAACCTACATACAAAAGAAATAAAAATACAATAATAAAATTAAATTTATTTAAAATTATAATTTTTGGGAAGCTTATAATAAGGACTACATGCCCCACGGTAAATAAATTTTAAATGAATTCGTTTTGATCCCCAAAGGTAAAAATCAAAAGTGGTTTTTTATTAGCATTTTGTTAGGGTGTAGGGGAGACTGTTATGGGTATGGTTTAAAACTACGAGGGGTTCTATCCAAGGGTTTGATCTAAAAGATGGTTTGATCCAAGCCACTCTTCGAACAAATTCTTTGATGGGCTTTTAAGGCTTCAAATGAAATTTTATTTTTCAAGTTTGTAGCTGATTTCGTAAAAATCAGGTATCTCTGAAATTGTAAAGAAGTTTGTAAAATTGGTGGTGGGAAGAGAACGCAGTGGTTTTAGCTTTTGGAGTTCTTCCCTATTGATTGTTGTTGTTTGGTTGCTGGTATTATTTTTCATATTTTTGAAGCGGTTGAACATCTTTGTAGTTTTGGGTTCTTGGATGTTGCTGGTATCCTAGTGTTTTATCTTTTGAGCAACATTTTGTGCCTAAGTTGTAAAGGGTTTTGGTCCCTTCAAAACCCATTTTTCCCTTATGATCAAAACTAATCATTTTAATATAAACAATTTTATATTAATAATAAGAGAAGGAATATTGCCAACATATAATATCTAAATTTTAATTATTTGTTTATAAATATTATATTTATAAAATTTATTTAATTTATAATAATTAGTAATATAACATTTATTAAATATATTATTTATTTAAAAGTTAGTGATTAAAGTTAGGTTTATAGTTATGGATAGTCTTACAATCATAGTTAAGGTTAGAGATAGGTCTAGGATTAGAATAATGGTTTAGAATTTATTGTTAGGGTTAGAGTTAGGGCTAAGTTGGGGTTAGGGTTAGGGATAGGATTAGAGTTAGGGTGTGAGTTAGGATTAGGATTAGGTCATGCAAATAACTAATTAACAATACTAAAACACTATAATTAACAAAACTTACATTTATTTCTATTCACATTAATAAAGCTTACATTTAATTTTTTTCAAATCTAAAAACAATAATTACGATACTATAAAGGCAAGTACTAGCCTACTATGTGGCACTTGTTAATATTATTATTTAAAAAATAGATATTTATTAAAAACTTATTATTATTTATCTAAAAATTTAAGTTTAAAAAGTTTAAAAGAAAAAAAATCTTATCCTATATTTTCTTAATTTAAAGCTAAGACTAGATAAGAATGCAATTGTTTTTCTTTAATTATAATATTATATTTTTTAATATTTTAGAAAATTTGACGATTGAGATCATTTTAACAGTCTTGCATCCTTCTCTACAATTTTCAACCATTGATTTTCAAAAGCAGGTGTTCACTTCATATAAGGAACACCTTTGATGTAATTAAATTATAAAATATTTGTTTCTCATTATTTATTAATAAAAAAATATATTCGTTAAAATTTTGATGATATTAAATTAAATACAAATTATTTTAATTAGATTTTAATTTAATGAGACTTGATTTAATTAATTTTATCAAACTAAGGGTATTTTCATGTTACCCAAAAAAATTGGTTATTTTTAGTTTAAAATATTAGAGGATATTACATTTCTTTGTTTTTCTAATATCAAATATACATAAAAATGATACAAATCAATATAGGAAGTTTAGTAATTTGATACCAATCATCTAACAAAATTCTTGAGCACTAACACAAGGATGGGTCATAGATTTCATATGTTATAAGATTTTTGACATCAAACCTAGAGCTAAGTACCTCTATTTAATTTATTTGTTTATGTGCATTTTATCATGTTTTTATAACCTAATCAATCTCAGCTCATAATCATAGGGTGGTTGTTTATTATGGTTAGTTAATTAATTTATTGTAAGTTATTTAAAGTATTTATTTTTCACACATAACTTGGTAAACTTAATCTTACACCCCTTAGAGTTTTGGAGTTAAGGTTTTGCTTCTTTATTTTAGTTTTTAGATTTGTTTTTTTTAATTTTAAATTTTAAATTAGATTTGGACATATGATTTTGAATATAAGTTTTGGCATAATTAATTGTCTCAACCCAAAAAGAAGAATGCACATCTCATGACTGAATCATATAGTTAGCCATCTCCTATAAAATTTTGTTTTTTCACTCAGTTCATCATTTTTTTGAGGGGTGTATAGAACTGTAAGTTGATGTTGTAGATCATGCTCAGTATAAAATTCCTCGAAAGCATGATTGACATACTCCCCCCATTGTTTGTGTGTACCTACATGATAGAAAGACGAAATTGCTTCTCCATAAATGCCTTAAAGATCTTGAAAGAATCAAAGGCATCACTCTTGTACTTAAGTAAGTACACCCATGTACACTTGGAGAAGTCATCAATAAATGTGAGCATGTATTTGGTCCCTGAAAATGAAGTAGTCAAAAAATGACATGAAGTCACTATGTACCAACTCTAAGGGTTCCTTAGCACATGTGGCTCTACACGTAGGAAAATAATCTCTGTGATGTTTTCCAAGAGAACATCCTCGACAAACACTATCAGTACATGAAATATTAGGGAGCCCTAACACCAATACATGTGTACTCATCTACATTGGAGATATTTGTAATTGACATGACCAAAATGTTCATGCCAAAGCTTACTCATAGTATTTGCATGTGCTATAAAAGATGAACTTGAACCAGTTGAACTCTCAAAACCATCAAATTGGTATAAATGAGAGAAAGAATCAACACTCCCAATGGCAACAATAATATCAAGATCATGAAGGTCACAAATAATTACATCATGTGGGGTAAACTCGATTATCCTATTGGTGCTATATTGACAAATCAAATACACGAAAAGAAGGTTGGTGGAGATATCAAGAACAACAATTTACGTCATGAAGAAAACCATTCTCAAGTACGATAGTACCTGAGCCCAAAATTGAAAGTTGTGTAGAATCCCCTACTATAATCTAAGTAGTGTTACAATATGAAAGGGATGAGATCAAATCTTGATAGTGTTTCATGTGATGTGTCGCACCAAAATCAAGTATCCATGGAGCTACAAAAGGTAAGGCTTGTGCAAAAAGAGCATGACCTTCACCTGTAAATGAGGAAGAAGACTTAGGGGTTGAGATGTTATGTTTCATGGATTCCTCAAAACCCTCTAATCTCTTCCAACATTGAGTGATTGGATGTCCCTCCTTACCATAAAAATTGCACAATTCATCTATTTTCTTCTTCATCTTAGAGGAAGACTCACCAGAATTAGAAGATTTATCATACTAAGAAGTGGTTTGAGGTTTTTGTTCTAACTTCTTAGATGGTTTGGTGGAACGCTCACTACCTGATGAAGTAATTTTCTTGGTCTTTTGTTTCTTTTTTCTTCCCCTTTTATATATGTGCTACCAATGCTTGGGTTTTGGAACTAGAAAGAGAATCAAACTGAGTCCATTTTGCTTATTCACGAGTTAAACACTCATAGAAATCCTTGAAAGATGGCATGGTAAACACAGTGCCCAATGCATCCATAGTAGAATATCTAAAGTAGAAGAGAAGACCTAAAATGGCTCTCTAAACTTAGACAAATCAAGAAAACACATTTTTTGTCAGTTTTATTCAGCCCACAACCTTGCAAAAGAGATCTAACTGACGTAAAATTTTGCAAGAATTCCTTCATGGAGGAGAAAGAATCAAGTACAAGTGATGTCAATTCTACCTTAATTTGTAGAGCTTGGAACTCATTGATGGTGCCAAAAAGATCTTTGAACTTCTCCCACATATCCCTAGGAGATTTGCAAGACCCAATATATGAAACAAGAGACTGTCTAAAACCTATAGTGAAATCAGTCTTGTAGCCTCATGTCCATCTTGATCCTATGCTGAAGTATCTCAAATCGACAAGTCAATGTTGGTTATACTTCATCTAAAGTGGACCATAAACCCTTTGACATGAGTAATCTAGTTATATGAGATTTCCAAATATAATAGTTGTGTTCCATAAGATGTTTAACTAAAGAGGCATCTACTATTATGGTTGAGGTTTTCAAAACAATGTGTGGGAAGGAGTGGTTGTTCTCTAATGTATATAGATACTAAAAGCAAGAAATATACCCCCCACACAACAAGAAAAACCAAACCTTAATACAACTTTGAGATTAGAAAAGCTTAAAAAATAAAAAATCACATCAAAGAAATTTATGTGTACCTGGAACTTTTTTGGAAAAATGGGCTACATGGTTATGTAGAGCATTGAAGCACCTTTCCAATTCCTATTTGTTCATAAAAAATAGTTTGTATGCCCAATTTATGACTTCTGAAGCGCAAAAAAGAAGATTTTACTTCAACAGCCTATAGAAAATTCCTGGAGTAAAATCTGGGAAAATGGACTACAACATAGGAACGAGCTCAAAACTAGCTTTCTAACAGTATTTTGTTTTAAAAAAATGGACAATCGAGGAAAAATTTGTGTTTCATTTCATAAAATTTTCTCGAATTTCCCTACAAGGAAAGCCTAGGGCTAAAAAAGGTCCAGGCCATGGTAACATGGGTGACCTGTCATTGGGGCGCAAGGGCTAAGGTGAGGTGTAACATTTCCATTGTTCTACCTGTTATTTTTACTATGTTTTACTCACAAATTAAAGTTTAATCTACTAACATTATGATCCATAAAAAAATTCCTTTTCACATGTGAATAAATAGATGCACATTTGAAACATAACCATTCCAAACTTTCCCATTGCATAACATAGAATCATTTCAATAATTCAAGCAACGATTTCACATCACATAATTGCAAGATAATATTTCCCATTTATAAATCCTCAATAAGAATAGAGTTACATGTTTACATACATAGCTTCTATGAGTTCAAATGATAAAGATACATAAACAGAGTACAACGGTCTAGATGTCCCCAATGTTGGTGCATACCTCCTAGATGTTCCCATCACTTGGCACATACATTCTAGGTGTCCCAAAACTGGTGCTACATCCTCAAATCCTGGTCACCAACTGTATGAGGGAGAGCATCACTCAAGTGCTTTTCTGCCAATCATGGACTTACTGTGGTCCCCCACAATCTACCAAACTTGGTAAGATGGCCCTACCCTTCGACAAAGATATTGGTTTGGTAACCCCATAATCATGACCTTCCTAGTGTTGTGTCCTACAAATATAGAGCTACCATACCTTTTTTTCCCTACCTAGATTGTAATCATGGACTACAATGAACTGACAATGTAAACAATGGCTACTTACACTACTTTGGCCAAAGAATTCATCACCTAGTACTTCAAGTGAGAGTCATTTGTCCACCCACTTCAAAAGATCGATTTGTTATTGACCATAAACATGACACGCATTTACCCTAAGGTGATAACATAATAAAATATTTATCAAGGTAATTCCCTTAACCATGGATTACCCTAACCCCAGGAATACCCAAGTCTATAATAAACTGATTATCTAAGTTACACCCTTACCCATGGATTTCTCTAACCCCAAGTATAACCATACTAACGATACATATACACAATCTAGTGTCTAGCTAGGTTACCCCCTTTTCCCATGAATTTCTCTAACCCTAAGAATAACCACACTATCCTCTTAAATTGACATAATCATAAAAGTACTATATGATAGCAACATATTCCATCTCATGCATTATCTAAATAGACTTAACAAACTATTACATTTCTAATAGCATTTAATCCACATATATTCAAAACAATATATAAACGTAATCTCAATGTTAGGGTTCACTAATTTTGAGACTCAATCAAGAATCACACAAGCATATTCCTTTCTAGGAATTAACTAGGTATATAATAACATGCATACCATGCATTCATAGATTATTCCAAAGCTAGGAAATAACTAGTTCATAAGAACAAGCATATCATGCATACAAGACTATTCCAACACAAGGAAATATCTAAGTTCATGCAAGACCCCGCTTTACATGTGATTAATATTAAATCTAATTTGTTATATGTTTACATAAATATATTATAAGTTGTACTATAGGAAATACATAATGTGATTGTGTGACAATATTCTTGAAATTTCATCTTGACATTTGTTTCATTGTCACTGTCGTGAAGGTGTTTTGGACTCATAAATTTTGAACATGAATTGAAATTGTAAATGGAAATTGTTGTACAATTAAATTTTATTCTAGCTATCAAATTTATGTGATAAATAATTGTTCTTACGGTTGTATTGGTAGTGTGAAAGAGAGTAGGGTGCTAGTACAAGAAGGGGAGACCAATGCGTAAATCAAAAAGACATCTTCTTGCAGTTATGAATCTAACCCCCCCTTTCTGAGCTTAGAAAGAAATAAAGTTAATATGTTGAAGTGGCGAGGGTTGATATTAAAGGGATAATTTATTTTGGGGTTGTGAGGGTATTTAATTATGTTTCATGTGGGTGTAAGTGGGGTTAGGGGTTAGGAACCCTTACCCAAGTGGAATTTCGGATGGGTCCTTAAATGGGCCTTTAAAGAGGTTGTTGGTCAATTTCTTTGGTTGGGATAATTAAAAAAACACCCCCTAGGGTCTATACCATAGTGGTAGGGGTCAAGTGGGCATATAACAGTTCCCCAAGGACATAATTTGACTCCTGAAAAGTCCTCATAATGGAGAGTGACGAGTTTTGGGGAGAGGATGAGATGAAAAGATGGGGGGTTGTCCAAGTGCATGTTTCCTATTTAATAAGGAAAAGACCCTCATTGATGGAGGTAGGTACACTCCACACCTCTCTATCAAAAGGTTACAAGTTGAAACTCCTATATAATTTGGAGAGGAAGAATGAGTGGGGTGTTACCCAATTCTCCTCTTGGAGAATTTTAGTGGAGATGGTAGAAAGAATGAGAAAAAGAGAGGAGTCCACCTCTTTCAGAAGGTAGTGATGGCTTAGC
>VDFB02047230.1:57034023-57052807 GCA_007258455.2 Sequoia sempervirens | reverse complement strand
TCCTCCTCTATGAATTCTTGGTTGAGCTCTCCCCAACTTTTGAATTTGGGATATTCTTCAGGGTATGTTTGAGATGTGGAGGCTTCATTTGATTGTAGACGTCCTCATGATCTGGGAGATTGTGGTAACTCTCCTACCAAAAAAGAATTTTTGGGAATCGTGTAGTTTCCACAACCATTATCCTAGATGATGAGTTTGATATCGTAGATGGTGGGATGGTGGGTATGTCTCGTCTCGGCGGATGAGAGCCAAAATGTAGAACCCCAATCCAAATCCCTGCAAAGCACAATAAACAAACACATTAGGAGATCATATGCAAGTAAGAACAAGGATTCCCCATGAAATCCATTAGCAAAGCTTTAAATAGGAAATAAAACAAGAATGAAATGAAAGAACAAGGAAGTAAGCTAAATCCTATTGAAAGCATTGCAAACTCTTGATCCCATGGGGGAATTGGTGCCAATTTGATGTGAAAATTGGCCCTTTCCCAACTCCAATGCTAGCTTTGATGATTTGATGAAGGTTGTGATCCACTTTGATGAAAAATGATGAGTGCTTCAAGACAAAAATTTGCATAACCTAGCTACAAATTCAAAAATATGGATGAAGATTGCTAAATATTTGAGCATAGTAAGTTTACTCAAATGGTGATGATGAAATGAGGATATTAGCCTCTTATTTATAGAATTTCAAGTTGAGAAAATGCAAAGAATAGAGCAATGTGGGACTAAATTTCATCCAATGGCAAAGTGTCACTTGTCAACTTGTGAGTGGATGGGGATGTGCAAGTTTTGAAGGTGTCAATAAATGCACATATATTTGAATTTTGAATTTGCTGAAATGACATGTAAGATGGAAAGAAGATGCATTGAATGCCACTGGCTCAAAGTGAAAGGACTTTGTAGGTGTGAGTAAATGCCTTGTTGGAAGGACAAAGTCCACATGGATTTTGAATTCAAATTCGAGGAATATTCCTTAAAAGATGCTCTTGAGTTGGAGAAAATAGAGATTTAATAAATCAAATAACTCTATTTTGCGTGGAAAGTGGCAAAGATGGAGGATGGGATGAAAAGAGAGATTAAATTAATCAAGGTTAATTAATTTAATGAAGGGATTAAATGAGGACCCATTTGACTTAAATTTGTGGATTTTATTTAAATCAAATATGAGAAGAATATGATAAAGGATTAATTAAATAAGGACTTTTGATTGTTTACCAAAATAGATGATGTTAGATTAAACTAAATAAGGTTTTAATTTATTTAATTTAATAGATAGATTCTTTAGAGATTTAATCAAATAAAATTAATCATTTGATTAAATAGGGATAATTAGATCAGACTGGTTAATTTAATTATCGAGAAATGATGACTTAATTAGATAACTGATTTATTTAATTAAGAGAGGAATATTAATGAATTTAATCAAATGAAGGTATTTTATTAAATGATTAGACCGAAGGATGATTCATGATGAAGCAATGTTAGTTGTCGGATCAGATGCCCAATGTCAATCGCTACAAATCACGTTATTGAAGGAGAAACCATTACTGCATTCTATAGAACTAATTCTAATATTGATGTTGTCTAGATATAATAGATTTACCATCTTACTCTCCTTATTAAATTCAAGAATATACATACTATCATTTTTACCCAGTAATTGATATTTATTCCATACTACATTTTAAGATAATGAAAATTATTACATCATGCTATCATTTTTAACCAATAATATTGATATTTATACTATACTGCACTTTTAACATATTGATGTCAATTTTGGCACACAATTTATTGGGTGAAATTAAATTATTGTTCCCGGTATAAGACTGCTGCTCTTATAGCTATCTCCCCACTTAAATGGTTGCTGATATTTTAATTTCACGTAATCCATTTGAACAACGCATTTATTAACTACAGGATGTTTCCAAAGAATGTAGGGTAAGTCTGAGCAAGCCCATTTAACACGCTTGCCAGAGGGTAGGTGATCACAACTGACCATCCTATAGTGCAGCCTGGTGGCTATCATTCAAGGACGTCATATTTAAGGGTAATAGCTTCTTGATGGATTTCTTGCCAGAATTTTTCCACGCTAAAATACGGTCTATTCATGAGTTCATATTTCAAGATATCGATGGGACACAACTGGCAATCTAAAGGGGATGGTCATAGATTTTTGCCAGAGGAGAAAGATTGCAGACCCACAAGTTCAGGTGCAATTATTCTCAATGAGTAGTCGCCAATACCTATCGATTGATTTTATCACCAAACTTGATGTAAGATCCACTATTATAGTAGGCACATTGATGAAGAAAGCTAAAGTATATGGTCTGAAAAGGAAAATACAGAGAAGCAGTCCGACCAACTATGAAAGTCTGGTGGCAGATGTAACAAATGGACCCAGATTGACCCGATTCCTGTGTTTTAAAATACAACACAGATCAAAATTTTCCCCAAGTGCGACCACAGTGCCATTGTTCTTTATATGCTGAAATCCCCTTAGGGAGAAAATATAGTGCCGTTGAGGGAGACAGAAAAATGGTTCAAAGAAAAACAAGAGGATCTTTGTAGTGTAATAGACATGTCTCTTTTGCTTGGCTTTCCTTTTTCCCAACCATTACAATCTGTTGTTGAAATGCACACTGAAATATAAATAGTGAAACTCGTATTTCGACTTCTATTGAGAACTTGCAGGTTAAATCTCTGTAGATTAATTTTAAATGTTTGTTCATTAATCTTTCGCTATGCACAACTAGGTATGCATAAAGATAAAAATTCCCGGACATACCATTTTAAGTGCAGGAAATTTATTTAAATACGTTTATCACTCCTACACAGGCATGAAGGAGAGGATGTAAGAGGGAGAAAATGGGGATGGGGTGAAGCTAACTTCTCCTCTCTTATTTGTTGTTCATGTCATTCATACAAACAATGGAAGTGCACTTATTTATATAATTTTGATCTATCAATGTAAATACACATTCCTCATTATTTTGTTCTGAACAATTTGTTTACTTTTATCCCCATATTTCTTTCACTTAGCTGGTTAATGCCATAATTTTGCTGCAAGTTTATACTCATACAATTGTATATATATGTATATATTCCTGCTCATATAAATCTGAGTACTAATCACACTAATTATTTTGTTTTATCGATGCCCATGTGAACATTGAACTCTTTTTTTTTTTAATTAATAGATTATATATTTATTTAATTTTGAGAGAACAGAGGAGAGATTTTAATTTATTTTTAAATCACATATATATATATTGTTTTACATAAAAATAAGATGTATAAATATTTTTTTCTTTTCTTTATGAGAAGGGGGTTCCTACTGGGGCTGTTATACCCATAGCAGAGGTTGTGCCCCTTTGCTGGAGCTGCAGACCCTCTACTGGGGCCGCGCCCTTATAGGGGCAACGTCCCAATAAACACCCCCCCTTTTTTTAAAGAAAAACTTTATTTTTATTTTGAAATTTTAATCTATTAATAATAATTTTTGTTTTAATATTTTATATAATATAAATTGTATTATATTTTATAATCAAATTTATAAAATATAATAAATACCAAAAGTATATATATTTAATGAAGTCTATATCTAAAATTGTATTCTTTATTATTTTTTTTCACACACACAGATATATATAATTTAAAGTGGAATACATGTATGTATAAACATCTATAAAATTTAAAGTGCAATAGTTTTCTAGAGGCTCTCCTTGACGGGTTACTACATTTCCTTTTCCCTACTACAAAACTTGACTATTCCAAATTGCAACATTTAATACCTATTTTACATATCATATGAAATATTAGGCTTACATATTCAGATTTCAACCAGATTTTCAGCTCATTCTTTGGAGACTTAACACATGAACATTCATATTAAAACCAAATCAGATTAATAAAAATTGGCCAAATGGAAGATCACATAAATGGAACTTGCCCCTTCATCCTCCCATTTCCAACCAAAATACTAAGCTCCAAATTGCAACAATGTTTAATATTACAATTAATGACAAACACAAGTTAGAAAGACTTTCTCTCCACCCTACCATAATGGCGTCATGGAGCCTCATGGGCTCTAGCCATACCCCTGAGCAAGAAATATTTTAACCCCAAGAAAATGAATGGAGTCCTCTCAAAATTTCCCAAGGAATAAGAATAACCTAATCTCAAATTACATGCATAAAGGGTTCCTACTCACCATACTCCACAAAGATTCATACCTATATACCACCATCTTACAATAATTAAACAAAGGAAATAGAAATAGAAAAAAAACAAACTTATCTCTCTTTCTTTAGGTGAAGGGATTGAACTCTTTTATCCATTTTTCCTCTTCAAGCCAAGCCATCACTACCTTCTGAAAGAGGTGGACTCCCCTCCTTTTCTCATTGTTTCTACCATCTCTACTAAAATTCTCCAAGAGGAGAATTGGGTAACACCCCACTCATTCTTCCTCTCCAAATTATATAGGAGTTTCAACTTGTAACCTTTTGATAGAGAGGTGTGGAGTGTACCTACCTCCATCAATGAGAGTCTTTTACTTATTAAATAGGAAACATGCACTTGGACAACCCCCCATCTTTTCATCTCATCCTCTCCCCAAAACTCATCACTCTCCATTATGAGGACTTTTCAGGAGTCAAATCATGTCCTTGGGGCACTGGTATATGCCCACTTGACCCTTACCACTATGGTATAGACCCTAGGGGGTGTTATTTTTATCATCCCAACCAAAGAAATTGACCAACAACCTCTTTAAAGGCCCATTTAAGGATCCATCTGAAATTCCACTTGGGTAAGGGTTCCTAACCCCTAACCCCACTTACACCCACATGAAACATAATTAAATACCCTCACAACCCAAAAATAAATTATCCCTTTAATATCAACCCTCACCACTTCAACATATTAACTTTATTTCTTTCTAAGCTTGGAAAGGGGGGGTTAGATTCATAACTGAAAGAAGATGTCTTTTTGATTTACGCATTGGTCTCCCCTTCTTGTACTAGCACCCTGCTCTCCTACACACTACCAATACAATAGTAAGAACAATCATATATCACATAAATTTGATAGCTAGAATAAAATTTAATTGTACAACAATTTCCATTTACAATTTCAATTCATGTTCAAAATTTACGAGTCCATAACACCTTCACGACAGTGACAATGAAATAAATGTCAAGATGAAATTTCAAGAATATTGTCACACAATCACATTATGTATTTCCTATAGTACAACTTATAATATATTTATGTAAACATATAACAAAGTAGATTTAGTATTAATCACATGTAAAGCAGGGTCTTACATGAACTTAGATATTTCCTTGTGTTGGAATAGTCTTGTATGCATGATATGCTTGTTCTTATGACTAGTTATTTCCTAGCTTTGGAATAATCTATGAATGCATGGTATGCATGTTATTATATACCTAGTTAATTCCTAGAAAGGAATATGCTTGTGTGATTCTTGATTGAGTCTCAAAATTAGTGAACCCTAACATCAGGATTATGTTTATATTTTTTTTTTAATATATGTGGCTTAAATGCTATTAGAACTATACTAGTTCGTTAAGTCTATTTAGATAATGCATGAGATGGAATATGTTGCTATCATATAGTACTTTTATGATTATGTCAATTTAAGAGGATAGTGTGGTTATTCTTAGGGTTAGAGAAATCCATGGGAAAGGGGGTAACCTAGCTAGACACTAGATTGTGCATATGTATCGTTAGTATGGTTATACTTGGGGTTAGAGAAATCCATGGGTAAGGGTGTAACTTAGATAATCAATTTATTATAGACTTGGGTATTCCTGGGGTTAAGGTAATCCATGGTTAAGGGAATTACCTTGATAAATATTTTATTATGTTATCACCTTAGGGTAGATGTGTGTCATGTTTATGGTCAATAACAAATCGATCTTTTGAAGTGGGTGGAAAAATGACTCTCACTTGAAGTACTAGGTGATGAATTCTTTGGCCAAAGTAGTGTAAGTAGCCATTGTTTACATTGTCAGTTCACTGTAGTCCATGATTACAATCTAGGTAGGGAAAATAAGGTATGGTAGCTCTATATTTGTAGGACACAACACTAGGAAGGTCATGATTATGGGGTTACCAAACCAATATCTTCGTTGAAGGGTAGGGCCATTTTACCAAGTTTGGTAGATGTGCGGGGGACCACAGTAAGTCCATGGTTGGCAGAAAATCACTTTAGTGATGCTCTCCCTCATACAGTTGGTGAACATGATTTGAGGATGTAGCACCAGTTTGGGGACACCTAGAATGTATGCGCCAAGTGATGGGAACATCTAGGAGGTATGCACCAACATTGGGGACATCTAGACTGTTGTACTTTATTTATGTATCTTTATCATTTGAGCTCATAGAAGTTATGTATGTAAACATGTAACTCTATTCTTATTGAGGATTTGTAAATGGGAAATATTATCATGCAATTATGTGATGTGAAATTGATGCTTGAATTATTGAAATGATTCTATGTTATGCAATGGGAAAGTTTGGAATGGTTATGTTTCAAATGTGCATCTATTTATTCACATGTGAAAAGGAATTTTTTATGGATCATAATGTTAGTAGCTTAAACTTTAACTTGTGAGTAAAATATAGTAAAAATAATGGGTAGAACAATGGGAACGTTACACCTCACCTCAGCCCTTGCGCCCCAATGACAAGTCGCCCATGTGACCAGGGCTTGGACCTTTTTTAGCCCTAGGCTTGCCTTGTAGGGAAATTTGAGCAAATTTTATGAAATGAAACACAAATTTTTCCTCGATTGTCCATTTTTTGCAAACAAAATATCGTCAGAAAGCTAGTTCTGAGCTCATTCCTATGTTTTAGTCCATTTTCCTAGATTTTACTCTAGGAATTTTCTATAGGTTGTTGAAGTAAAATCTTCTTTTTTGCGATTTAGAAGTCATAAATTGGGCATACAAACTATTTTTTATGAACAAATAGGAATTGGAAAGGTACTTCAATGCTCTACATAACCATGTAGCCCATTTTTCCAAAAAAGTTCTAGGTACACATAAATTTCTTTGATGTGATTTTTTATTTTTTAAGCTTTTCTAATCTCAAAGTTGTATTAAGGTTTGGTTTTTCTTGTTGTGTGGGGGGTATATTTCTTGCTTTTAGTATCTATATACATTAGAGAACAACCACTCCTTCCCACACATTGTTTTGAAAACCTCAACCATAATAGTAGATGCCTCTTTAGTTGAACATCTTATGGCACAAAACTATTATATCTGGAAATCTCATTTAACTAGATTACTCATGTCAAAGGGTTTATGGTCCACTTTAGATGAAGTATAACCAACATTGACTTGTCGATTTGAGATACTTCAGCATAGGATCAAGATGGACATGCGGCTATGAGATTGATTTCACTGTAGGTTTTAGACAGTCTCTTGTTTCATACCGAGTCTTGCAAATCTCCTAGGGATATGTAGTAGAAGTTCAAAGATCTTTTTGGCACCATCAATGAGTTCCAAGCTCTAAAAATTAAGGTACAATTGATATCACCTGTACTTGATTCTTTCTCCTCCATGAAGGAATTCTTGCAAAATTTTACGTCAGTTAGATCTCTTTTACAGGGTTGTGAGATGAATAAAACTGACAAAAAATGTGTTTTCTTGATTTGTCTAAGTTTAGAGAGCCATTTTAGGTCTTCTCTTCTACTTTAGATATTCTACTATGGATGCATTGGGCACTATTTTTACCATGCCATCTTTCAAGGATTTCTATGAGCGTTTAACTCGTGAATAAGCAAAATGGACTCAGTTTGATTCTCTTTCTAGTTCCGAAACCCAAGCATTGGTAGCACATATATAAAAGGGGAAGAAAAAAGAAACAGAAGACCAAGAAAAGTACTTCATTAGGTAGTGAGCGTTCCACCAAACCATCTTAGAAGTTAGAACAAAAACCTCAAACCACTCCTCAGTATGATAAATCTTCTAATTCTGGTGAGTCTTCATCTAAGATGAAGAAGAAATTAGATGAATTGGGAAATTTTTATGGTAAGGAGGGACATCCAATCACTCAGTGTTGGAAGTGATGAGAGGGTTTTGAGGAATCCATGCAACATAACATCTCAACCCCTAAGTCTTCTTCCTCATTTACAGGTGAAGGTCATGCTCTTTTTGCACAAGCCTTACCTTTTGTAGCTCCACGGAATACTTGATTTTGGTGTGACACATCACATGAAACAATATCAATATTTGATCTCATCCCTTTCATATTGTAACACTACTTATATTCTAGTAGGGGATTCTACACAACTTTCAATTTTGGGCTCAGGTACTATCGTACTTGAGGATGGTTTTCTTCATGACGTAAATTGTTCTTGATATCTCCACCAACCTTCTTTTAGTTTATTTGATTTGTCAATATAGCACCAATAGGACAATCGAGTTTACCCCACATGATGTAGTTATTTGTGACCTTCATGATCTTGATATTATTGTCGCCATTGGGAGTGTTGATTCTTCCTCTCATTTATACCAATTTGATGGTTTTGAGAGTTCAAATGGTTCAAGTTCATCTTTTATAGCACATGCAAATACTATGAGCAAGCTTTGGCATGAAAATTTTGGTCATGTCAATTACAAATATCTCCAATTTAGATGAGTACACAAATATTGGTGTTAGGGCTCCCTAATATTTCATGTACTGATAGTGTTTGTCGAGGATGTTCTCTTGGAAAACATCACAAAGATTATTTTCCTACGGGTAGAGCCACATGTGCTAAGGCACCCTTAGAGTTGGTACATAGTGACTTCATGTCATTTTTGACTACTTCATTTTCAGGGACCAAATATGTGCTCATATTTATTGATGACTTCTCCAAGTGTACATGGGTGTAATTAAGTACAAGAGTGATGCCTTTGATTCTTTCAAGATCTTTAAGGCATTTATGGAGAAGCAATTTGGTCTTTCTATTAGGTAGGTACACGCAAACAATGGGGGGAGTATTTCAATCATGCTTTTGAGGAATTTTGTACTAAGCATGATCTACAACATCAACTTACAGTTCCATAGACCCCTCAAAAATATGATGAACTGAGCGAAAGAACAAAATTTTATAGGAGATGGCTAACTGTATGATTCAGTCGTGAGATGTGCATTCTTCTTTTTGGGTTGAGACAATTAATTATGCCAAAATTTATATTCAAAATCATATGTCCAAATCTAATTTAAAATTTAAAATTAAAAAAATCAAATCTAAAAACTAAAATAAAGAAGAAAAACCTTAACTCCAAAACTCTAGGGGGTGTAAGATTAAGTTTACCAAGTTATGTGTGGAAAATAAATACTTTAAATAACTTACAATAAATTAATTAACTAACCATAATAAACAATCACCCTATGATTATGAGTTGAGATTGATTAGGTTATAAAAACATGATAAAATGCACATAAACAAAAAAATTAAATAGAGGTACTTAGCTCTAGGTTTGATGTCAAAAATCTTATAACATATGAAATCTATGACCCATCCTTGTGTTAGTGCTCAATAATTTTGTTAGATGATTGGTATCAAATTACTAAACTTCCTATATTGATTTGTATCATTTTTATGTATATTTGATATTAAAAAAATGAAGAAATGTAATATCCTTTAATATTTTAAACTAAAAATAACCAATTTTTTTGGGTAATATGAAAATACCCTTAGTTTGATAAAATTAATTAAATCAAGTCTCATTAAATTAAAATCTAATTAAAAATATTTTTATTTAATTTAATATCATCAAATTTTAACGAATATAAATTTTTATTAATAAATAATGAGAAACAAATATTTTATAATTTAATTACACCGAAGGTGTTCCTTATATGAAGTGAACACCTACTTTTGAAAATCAATGGTTGAAAATTGTAGAGAAGGACATGCAAGACTGTTAAAATGATCTCAATCGTCAAATTTTCTAAAATATTAAAAAATATAATATTATAATTAAAGATAAACAATTGCATTCTTATCTAGTCTTAGCTTTAAATTAAGAAAATATAGGATAAGATTTTTTTTCTTTTAAACTTTTTAAACTTAAATTTTTAGATAAATAATAATAAGTTTTTAATGAATATCTATTTTTTAAATAATAATATTAACAAGTGCCACATAGTAGGATAGTACTTGCCTTTATAGTATCATAATTATTGTTTTTAGATTTGAAAAAAAATAAATGTAAGCTTTATTAATGTGAATATAAATAAATGTAAGTTTTGTTAATTATAGTGTTTTAGTATTGTTAATTAGTTATTTGCATGACCTAATCCTAATCCTAACTCCTAACCTCTAACCCTTCAATCCTAACCCTAACAATAATAAATTATAAACCATTATCCTAATCCTAGACCTATCTCTAACCCTAACTATGATCATAACTATAAACCTAACTTTAATCACTTAACTTTTAAATAAATAATATATTTAATAAAATGTTATATTACTAATTATTATTATATATTAAATAAAAATAAATAATGTATATTAAAAAATAATTAAAAGTTTAGATATTATATGTTGGCAATATTCCTTCTCTTATAATTAATATAAAATTGTTATATATTAAAATGATTAGTTTTGATTATAAGGGAAAAACAGGTTTTGAAGGGACCCAAAACCCTTTACAACTTTAGGCACAAAATGTTGCTCAAAAGATACAACACTAGACAGTTAGCAACATCCAAGAACCCAAAAACTGCAAAAGATGCAAACAACTGCTCAAAAGATAAACAAAGAATACCATCAGCCAAACAACAACAATCAACAGAGGAAGAATCAGAGCTAAACCACCTGTGCAACCTTCCGACCACCATGAGCAAACTTTACAAGGTATTGAGAGGAATGATTATGCTTAGGGGGTGATCCCACAAAGCTGGTTTATAATTTCTAGGAGATTCTGATTTTTACTGAAATCGCATATTTTTAGAAAATAAAATGATTTAAGCCTTAAAAAGTTCCATTTAAAGCATTCCAATTAAATAGGGTTTGATCAAACTACCTTAGATCAAACCCCTTGGATAGAACCCTACTAGTTTTAAACCATACCTATAATAGAGTCTCCTTTACACCTATCAAAATGTTGATAAAAAACCACTTTTGATTTACCTTTTAGGGGATCAAATGAATTATTTAAAATTTATTTATTGTAAGTATGTAGTCCTTATTATAATCTTCCCAAAAGTATAATTTTAAATAAATTTAATTTTATTTTTATTATATATATTTTTATTTCTTGTGAATGTAGGTTTTTATCTAAAAATAAAGCTCTTTTGTTTTGCACTACATGTGGAAAAATATATTATCAATTTTTTGTTGAAAAAATATGAGTGCACCGTGATATTGAAGTCCTTGATGCAACAAAAAAAATGAATTTAATAATAAAATGTTACTTATACGGTCCGCCGTCTGAATTGTAATTGGTTTGACTTTCAAACTTGATTAAGGAAAAATATTCAATAAAACACTATGAAACCAATTGGATACTAGATATCATAGTTACAAATCTAAATTCAAAAAATAGAATTTTATCCTTCATGGAAAAAAATTTGTCTTATACCATGAGTGCCACTCCTTAAAATGGTGTTTTCAAAAAACTAGTTTTCAAGGAGATGGAAAAGAAGTATGATTCCATTTTTTTTGAAAAAAATATTTTAGAATCTACAAAAAATTTCCACAAATCACTAGTTTGTATCATCTTCAAATTCCTCATGGTTTAGCTGCTATAGGTGCCCTAAAGTGAAGATTTAGTTAGGAAAAAATAGTTTATTGTCTAGTTTGGACAAAAAATATAAACTAGTATTGTGGGATCACCCTAGAAAGACCTCTCTTCCTTATTTGTACAACCATCTAAGAAAGATCAACCTTTGAAGGATTAGAGCAAGGGGAAGGTGGAGGACAAGCCACCAAATGCAAAAAGGAAGAGCACCAGGAATGTTACTCCCACAACCAACAACAACAACAAGAGTTGTACATAAACAAGTAGTCACAACACCATCAATAAAATCATCAACCACAATAGCAAAAACCTCACAAGTTGCAACAACAACTGTAGAAAAACCAACCACATTAGTAGCAACTACAGACGAACCGACAACTACAGATGAACCAACAACACTAATAGCAACAACAAAACTAGAAACCCCAACAACAATTGTAGAAGACCCAACAACAACAATATAAGGCAACTGAGAACCAACAACAGAAGAAGCCATGACTTTAGGGGCCAAGACATCATCCCCAGAATCATCTTCCAAATATTCACCCATAGTAAGATGCTCACGAAGAGAATCTTTCCACCAAGTAGCATAACTTTGATGAGATTTCTAACAGTTAGCAACCAAATGACCTATAGAGAAGCATCTCGTAAAATGGAAAGGAAGACCTTCATAATCAAGAATCTGAGACCATGGTCTAGCCCCCACCATCAAAATGACCTCCCCAGGTAAATATTTTGAGGTATCAACGTCCACAAGAATGTGGGAAAAAGTAGGATGATCATAGATAAGAGAAGACAAATCAACCATAATAAACCTACCAATAACATTTCCAATAGACTCAAAGCAAGGAGTCCAAAAATGAAGAGGTAGATTAGGAAGTCTGACCCAAGTAGGAACAACACTAATGGATTAAAAAAGAGGGTTGAAAGAAGGGAACCAAGGCTAGAGAGAAAGCGAGTGCTTTCCTCACAACCAAACACCCCCTTCCAACACCCGAGCCCTATCCTCCTCAAATTGAAAAGCAGCCACAAAAAAACCCCTAGTCGAAGGATAGAGTTCAATCCTATCCTCAATAATAGGCCTCCAAGACTCCAAAACCCATTTGTGCAAATTTGGAAGGGAAGGCCATAAACTATTAAATCTACAAATAAGAGTAGAATGAGAAAAACAATCTTCTTTATCCAACACCTCCTGCCCACAAATAATAGTAGGGGCAGAAGAAGATCATCGTAAGGGTTTTCCCTTAAAAGAGGGTAGAGAAGAAGAAGGGATTTTACCACTTGAACAAACCACCTTAGCAAAGGACTGAGAAGCAAGGCACAAAAGAGGGACATTTATGTGCATCGACCCATACCCTAAAGGAGGAAAATCAGAAGTACCAAACCCACCTAGCAAAGGTCGTGAACCGTCAGGAGACATAGCTGAAGACAACATCGACCCAACAATTGTCTATATATATAATACAAGTGCAACTAAATCTCTTCATTCAAATCAATAATTTTTTTTGATTAAGGGTAAAATATGGGTTTTGATGGGGTCCAAAACCTAGAACAAAGAAAGGAAAGCCACACTTAAAATACATCATAAACCAACAACAACCCACAACAACCACTAAAGATAGATCATGACTACACATGCTACATCTTACAAACATGCAAGGGCCTGAGACCCTTTAACAACCTAGTTTTAACCGAGACCAGAAACCCTTTTAGATACTCATAGAACCTGCTTGCATCTTCCAGGCATCAACAAAATAGCCGCTCATGAAAGTCACCCTTGAGCCAAGGAAGATAATCTACATGATGGTGTAAGACACCATCAGACCCCTAATCACAAACAATAGTAACCACTTGAAATAGTCAGGCACCTAAGCAACCAATTTGCAACAAACCATTTGCTCAACAACCAAAATTGAATCTAGAAAAATAGAGAACTTGTTCAACTCCCTACAACACCATCCCGCGTGATCAACCATCCCAACATCCACCTCTAAAGGATAGGGCTCCCCTCTGGCAGAGAGAAAGAAATGGAGCACCTTCTCACCAAACCACTACACTCCTGCCCACCAAAGCTCCACCTCAACAAGTCAGCTTCCACCTTCACCTCAATAGAAGAGGGTTCCACCTCAAAAGGAACAATCTCCCCCTCTATAGGAGACTTAAGTTGAAAAACCCGGTGGAAATCGACTTCAATAGGAAGGGAAACCACATCTTCCTTAAGCATCACGAGCCTTAGGAACTGACATGAAGGAACAAGACACATAACAAAGAGCAAATAAAGCTAGGCCAATAGAGAAAACCCAACCACCAACAACCCAACACCAACTAGCACACAAAGTATAAAAACCATTGGAATCTTCCACCAGAACCCCAAAACAATCATTGTTGAAAAACAACCTCCTAGCATAAAGATAAACTTCACCAATTCTGGGGTCTTCACAACCAAAAGGCCAAACATAAAAAAACTACAACCCCACATAAAGGGGGACCAGAAACAGCTACCAAAAGGCCACCGAAACACCAAACTGTAGGAAGCTTAGCTGGGTAAACACAACCAGCAAGATGAGAAACCAAAACAACAACTCCTCCTTAGACCAAGAGGAGGTAGCATAAAACTTCAAAAAGAAGCATAGGCCAAAAGACCACCAAAGACCCAAACCCAAAGAGAGCAACAACAAACAAGCCCCAAATGAGAAAGAGGAGCCCAAACAGGAAGGAAACAAGGAGAAGGCAAAACAATAAAACCATTCAGCTACCCTAACACGCCGGTTAGAGCCACAAAAAGGCAACAACTCCATAGAACCATCCTAAAGTAGACACCACCACTCCATAAGAGAGACACCAGAAGCCAAAACTCTTCTAAGAGCAAGATGACCAAGAAGGTAACCACAACAAAAATAGAGTCCCAAACTCAGAAAGAGCAAGAAAATTCAAGTTCCACGGGGAGCAGGGGGACCCAACCAAGACAGGAAAAAGGAGAAGGCCCAACAACAAAGAGCCCCAAGCTACCCCGACATGCCGGTCAAGGCCATAAATGAGCCAAAAATCCTCAAACCCAGCCAGAGGGAAACACCACCAAGCCACCGAGAGGGACCAAGAAGAAACCCACCCAAATTGAAAACAAAAACCCTCAAAAGTGAGCCTCTAGCCACATAGCAGGAAGAAACGAAGAACAACCGAGAGGAAGCAAGAGGCAGAACAGGTTAGCATTAAGAACCACCAATCCATCCTATTACATTGAATAGGACTAAAAATAAACCCATTCAACAACCAAACAACCAAGAGGCAGCCAACGCCCATCCACACCCACTTCTAGGAAAGCATCCAAAAAAACTAGGGGGGGCAAAGATCCAACCGTCGTAGCACCAACCACCACCGCACCAGAAAAAATCTAGACATATAGAAGGACACCAAGGAAAGCAAGAACGAATCCTTCAAAGCCAACCATGAGCAAAGCAAAGAGGAACATCCTCATCCCATAGGAAATATCAAAGACCCCTCTAGCAAGCCACTCCGTGAGAACAGGAACATTCGCCAAGCCCAAGAGGGAAGAAAGATCCAAATGCAAGCAACAATCGACCCAAGCACAGTGTGACTAGTCGCCCAAAAATCCATCACTCTCACGGTCCTCCTCACCCACTCTAGCCTCCTCAGCACAATTTGAACCAACACTACCGCTCCCTCTCCCACTCATCATTTGTTAAATAATTGTTAAATATTAAATATTAACAAACCAATAATTATTTAATAAATAATCCATTAAAAAAATGAATTAATATTGGAAATAAGATTTGGAATAAAGATATTAGATGAATAAAATCTTGGAGCATTATATCTATTAATCATATTTAAGTGATTTTTATTAGTAATATTTTATTTTTAATTTATTTTAATTTTTAGCTTATTATTTTAATTATAATCCTAATCCTAATTATAATTATTTTAGGATTATAATAATTAATAATAATAGGATTAGAATTATAATAATTTTAGTTATTTTAAATTAATTCTTATTTATATTTATTTACGTTTTGAAGTTAATAAATTTGAAAAATAAAAAAAGTGGCAATGTCAAATAGTTTAAGGTTTAATTTAATTTAATTTAATTTTTTTGCTAGATAAATAGCTACTAAGGGGCAACATCCTGTTTATGAATCATCAAAAAGAATATATAGATATACATTTTCCCTCACAAACCAAATACAAGTTTTCCCTTAACTACAGACTTGCACACAATCCCCATTTCCATTGGAAGATTACATTGCATCATAATCGCCTAGAGACCAGTCCCCCAAAAACCACCAACAAAACCAAAGTTGAACCCACATAACTGATTTTCCTAGTAGAAAAAAAATGCACACAACCCAACACCACAACCCAACACCAGTCATATATTTACACCATTTCTCCACATTTAGAATGGGAGCCAAGGTGCATGTTAAACTTTACCTCATTCTTCTTCCTTCTCCTCTGCACCTTTGTCCAGTTTTCGTCTGACATGCCTCCACCCATTTCATCTTCTTCTCTGTTTATTTTACCTCCCCCCAAGGATATTATTTTTGAATTAACGTTCTTGACACTACCATGAACCACATGAGGAGAATGAATTCAGGCCTCAGGATCTGCAAGTATTCCTTTTTGGGCCTAGTTTCTTTTCTTTGGGGCAACGGTGGGAGTTTTTCCAATTGAGGGAGCATCACCTGCAATAGTGCTATCCACCACTATAGAGGATTAAACCACCATCTTTGGAGTTGCATCCACCCCCGAGCATTGAGGGGAACTTTTCCCATCCATAGAACCCAAAGTCATTGCACTTGCCACTTGATCAACCACCACTACACTTGAATTTGGCTCCTTAGCTTCCAAATGTTTCTTTCTCCCTGATAGAGGGGAAGCCTCCTTCCCCACCAAATTTGGCGATGCCATGTGAGTTCCATCCCTACTTGTAGGGGTGTCATCAGAGACTTTAGCTTCCCTTTGCTACTCTTCTTTCTCTACCGAATAATACTGAGGGGATATGTCTTTCCACCATGTGGCTTGGCTGTCACATCTTTACTTATCATATTGAGCAGCAATATGTCCAGTGTTGAAGCACCTATGACAGTGAAATGGAAAACCCTCATAATCTATCAACTGCTTCTAGAATCCATCTATAGTTTTTAAAGATAACTCAACCGATAATGCCTTGGTTGTGTCCATCTCCACTAGAATGCAAGTGCAGGTTATGTGCATGTAGTTTGATGAGTTTTCATCTACCCCCAAGAACCTCCCTAATGTGTTGCTAATGGCTTCAAAACATGAACCAAACTAGAATTATAGTGGGAGGTTCGACAGTCTTACCCAGGTTGGAGCGACATCAAAAGACTTAGTAAGAGGATTGAAAGAGGGGCACCACGTTTTCAACATAAGTAGATGTTGATCCAAGCTCCATAGGTAATCGCATAGGATTGCATTCTTGTCTCAAACATTGTCAAAAAGGACCACAAAAAATCCCCATACATAGGGATAAATCTCCACATCACTATCCAAAACGGGGCACCATGTTTTGATAATCCACTGATGCAGTTTAGCGAGGCTCAACCAAAACCCTTTGAATCTTTTGACAAGGCCTAGCTTAGTTTTAAGCCTTGTTTTCAGTCACCTCCTTACAGGTCTCATCATCCAATACCACCATTGGGGAGGTGGGGCACATTGAAGGGGCTAAAAGGAAAGATTTCTTGTTGCATTACCCTCTTCATCGATCATCGTTACCCTCAACGCAACTCCAACAATAGGTGGAACCCCTTTTTCATGAGCATCTCCCCCATTCAACATCCAACCATCATCACACACTTGTTTTGGATTCCCCAGCCCCTGCTGGTGGTGTTTTCCTTTTGTAGCCACGTGTTCGTGACCCCCACTACCATTTCTTTCCCCCATTGCCATGCCATAGAGGGAAGACAATCATGCATGCAATCATCCAGTCAAGACAATCATGCATGCAATCATCCAGTCACCCACCATCAAACCTCTGTGCCAAACCATCAGTGGAAGCCCTACCTGCTGAAGTAGTCATCATCGAGAAAAACGTAGAGCACCGAAGCTAGGTTTAATTTAAATTTTTATTTTAATTGTGTAAAATCAAATCCCTCTGAAGATTATCTTCATATGCTAATTTATGGATTTTTTTTAATTTAAGTTTTATTTTATTATTTTAATAGTGTGAATCCAAATCTCTATAAAATAACTAATTGATTTTTGTGAGATTTTCTTTAATAAAAAAATATAACAATTGCATACATAAAAAATCAATCTTAAAAAAATGTAAAAATAAGTAACATTTATTATTTTAGAAAAAAATAATGAAATGACTTTATTAAGCAAAAAATGAAAAATCATTTTTAAAAAAATGCTAAAAAAATACTTTACCTTGCTTTCCTTACAAATTTGTCAATAACACCCCAAACTTCTTAGCCAATTATGTTCAAGAGAAATAATTTTTTACAATTTTCAAGTTAAATATTTAACATGTTTACTTTTAAAAAATTAAATTATATTTGAAGAGTATAAAATTTTAGTTTTTAATTGGTTCAAAACCAACTTATTAATAACTAGTTAACACAATAAATCAATAAATTACAAATTAATTTTTAATATGTTTTATTTTATTTTCACTTTTTAAGTTTGATGTTACTTGTAATTTTTAATATAAAAATTAGAATTTTACTTTTAACAATTTTAATATAATTTATTTTTATTTTTAATGTTTTATTTAAAATATAGTTTTAGTTTCTAAAATTTAGTTTATTTAATAATGTTTTATAATATTTTATTTATTTATTAATATTGAGTTTATTTTAATATTATTTTTAATATATTAATTATATTTTTAGGTACATATTTTATTAATATTTCAATTCTAATAAATTAAAAAAAATAGTTTTTTAATTTAATCATTCATTAACTTAATAGTTTATTATTTGTTATTAATTTTGTAAAATTATTATGTTTATTAGTATTTGGATTTTGATATAT
>VDFB02047230.1:56927554-57033923 GCA_007258455.2 Sequoia sempervirens | reverse complement strand
ATACAAACATATATGTACATACAAACATACAAATATATCAACATACATTCAATAGAGTAGCATTTAACCTAAAGCAAGACATAACGTGTGTGTGTTATAATGTGCTCATGTTATGTCATGCTAGACATGTTCCCCACAAACACAAAAAACCATGTCAAAACTAAGATATAACACGAGCGCGTTATAATGTGTGTGCATTATATCTTGATTTGGGAATCCCCAACCCTTGGGATTGGTATTTGCCTTGGAATACCAACCCAAAGGCTTGGAGGTAATTCTCAATGCCCAAAGACATGTTTTTGTAAATTCTACAATATTTCACATAATTGAGTTTGTGCTCACCGCCAGGATTGCACGTGGTTCAATATCAAACAAATTGAACACTTGGGTAATGTTAGGTTCTCTCTTAGCTATCCAAAGATGTAATTTTTTTCACTTTCTGACAATGTTAAGCCTTTCATCCATAATTTATTTTGTTTGTGTGTCTCTTTTTTGGCAAAAAGAAGTGTTTGGTGTTTTTTTGTTATAAATTAACCGTTCATCAAAATTTCAAATAAATTACATTTTTAGAAACTAGACTCCATTCTACAATTTTTTATTTAAAAATAAAAATCAATTAGTTTCCAAAATTTGTAGGGGTAGCACAGCCAAAATTCTATTTTTCAGAAAGTGTCCACTTAGAAAATTAGTAAAAAATCAAAGATTCAATAAAAAAATTATCAGAAAAATCATGCATCAACTACATACTATTAGCTAACTTCTGACTATAATGATTTTAAAAATACTAAAAAAGAGTTCACCGTGCTAGGGTCGTACAAGAGTTTCTATGTTATGTTTTTCTGACAAAAACAACACCAATTTGTGTATGTCCCTCTTTTGAACCCCTTAATCTCAACCATTTTCAAAATAAATTAGTAGTTTAGAAAGTAGACTTAGAGCACTTCAATCCTTGTTTTTGTCCCATATCAAAATTTTGAGTGTAACTATCCTCAATCTCACATCCAAGGTTAGTATTTCCTGATTTAAAAAAAAAAGTGGTCACTTAAGCCCCCTTTTTGGGAACCATCTTTTTGCACTTACCTTGTAGAAAAGGAGAAAACCTAGTGGGACAAATCTCCTCCCCAAAAGAGAGATGAAATACAAAATGCTCTCAATCAAAAAATAAGAGTAAAAAAATCCTCCCCAAAAGAGAGACAAAGAAGAAGAGACCATGTTTAGCACTCCTCAATGAAATGATCCATCACAAATCCAATCAATCTCCATCCACACAAAGGATGATAAGCTCCCCTATAGTGAGATAACTTGTTGCAAAGAAGCATTGGAAGAACACTATGAAGTAACATTGGAATCCTTAATTCAGAAAGAAAAAGAAAGATAATTATTTTTGCTAGAAACCATATTAGAGTCACTCAAGGACTGAAGTTGGAATCATGATAATGCAATAGTAGACCTGATGCCAAGGAGCATTGGAACACTCACTATATTGCACAACCATCAAATCTATGAAGCAATAGTCAATCGAAAAATGATCTAGAATGAAAATGAGGTGCAAAGAAAATGCAAGCCTAATGCATGCAAAAAAGGAAATAGTGCATGCACTAATGAATGTTCACATCTTCCTCCATGAATAAAAATGACCTCAAATTTTGGTAGAGGACAAAATCTCAAAAAATGACATACACCACTGTGAAGTGCTCGAAACTAGCTTTTCGTCAATATCTCGTTTTCTAGAAAACAAACACTGTGGTGAAAAGTTGTGAATTTTAAAAAAATGGTAAATTTTGCAGCTGATAGTCAATAGACATGGCCCTTTTGATTTTATTTTTGAAAAAATTGCTAGATGTATGCAAAAACTAATGGATACCCAAATAATATTTTGATGGTACCAACAAAACGCAGAAAGCGTTTTTGAATCCAAAAACCAAAACATGTGATTCAGTAAAAAAAAGTAAACTTCACCTATAAGAAAAATAGCCATATTAGGATATTTGAAAACCATTTATGCAAAATATTCTCACTATTTGCAAAATCTAGTAGATACCAAGATGATATTTTGTGGTTTGGGAAAAAAATAAGAAATATTTTTCTTGAAAATACACAAGGAAAAATATATGTCATTTTTGATCCAACATGCACCCTACAAAAGCTCAAGATCAAATCACCTCATATCTGAGAAGTGATTTTACAACTCTGAATCTTTGATACCATGTAGGAGATGAGATATAGCTCAAAGAACATGCTTGAGTCACTCAAGGAATCAAGCCTCCAAGATCATTTGCAAAAACTAACAACCTTCCACAAGAAGGAAAAGAAAGAAAATGAAATTGCAACAATGGATGCAAGATATGGCCAATATGCAATACTCAAGATTGCAATAATATATTGAACTTACACAACACTCAACTGAGTTGCTTGGATTGATGAAATGTACATATGAAGCCTTTCTTATATAGGCAAGAAGAGAGATAGAATTAGACAAGATCAAGTGACAATGTCTTAATCCTATCACATGAGACAACTAAGTCATAACAACCTAGGTCCTCCTTAGGACACAAGCATTAAATTTTCAATACAAATATTAAATAGATGAGAGAATTGTTAAATGCCTAGATAACTAAAAGTAAATAATGAGACATGGCCCCATTATAACTAACTTCTAGAAATGGGAACTAGGAAACTTAACTCCTAAGTAAACTTATAATAATGTGAATAGGTCCTCACTAATAACTAGTTAGGAAATAACTCCATTCACACCAACACTCTATGAGCTTCACAACCTATTCTACAACTTTTGGATATGAAGTTGGAAGAAGATCAATAGCTACCATACCTCCAAACATATATAGTCCTACTAGACCTAGCTAAATGTTCTCCAGAAATCCTGATCCTTTCAACTCCTAGTTGGTCTTTAGGGATTCTTCTCCTTTGAATTCTCCTTCGGTGACTCCTCCCTTTGTAGATTATGAAACTTCTCTTAGAATCCCCTTTGAGCATGTTTAATCTTTAGAGGAGAACCTAAAGCATTTCGAAGATTTCCTTAGCTATGAGAACCTATTTACTCAAGTTTCCCTTATTGTTGGTAGTATGAGAAAATTGCTCATCTCATATCATAAGGGCCTTGAGTTGCTTGATGCACTAATGACCATAGTTGAGACACATGTACCTTTGTACATGTTATTCTTGAGTCAACCTCATGATGCTCAATGAGATGTCACTTGCACCTAGTTGAATATTCTAATGCTTGATATATTTATGCACATGGTGGATACTAATTTTACAATACCTCATATGTCTTCTACTAATAACACAAACGCTATGTTTTTTCCTCATACTAATCCCAAAGTTAATGGGTCTCAAAATATTTTGAGGTATATCATCCCTCCTTCACCTAGTTTTGCATCTCAAACTGCCATAGTACAAGATTTTTCCACAATGGCTAATCTGCCTCCCTTACCATCTAATCCCTTATGAAAACCCTATTGTAGAACATGGGTCAGATGTAGTCCCAACTCACTAATCTAATAAACATTGCTACGTAATCCACAGGTATGTGCAAGATCATGATGGGCCAAAAAGTGGCAATATGATGGGTATGTGTAGGGTATGTACCTGATGACTTTTTTTACCCAAAATTCATGAAACGGAAAGGGTTTTTAAAGGAGATTCCCAGCTTTCCATGAATATAAATTATTCTTTACTTTGAATTTAATAAATAATTATTATTCATTTTCTATTTGAATTACAATTAAATTCTTGATTGATAGGTTGATTGAAAAAGATCTATAGATTTCAAATGGTATCACATTTTTTGAATCCGAAACATGCATCACATTCTATTCTTTGCATACTATAGGAGTAAAAAAAATTGAATTTCATGAAGTTTTGACCAACTTAAGGTGGTCAGACATACGAGTTTTTATATTTCTTAGAAGGTGTAATAAAAAATTCATAATTAATTATTTACTTGGAAAAAAATTACAAAAAAATATGCATCACATCGGGACATGATTCCTCTACTTATATCTAAAATATTATAAAAAAATATTATCATTTTATTGTGGTTAGGGTGGTCAAATAGAAACCTACTTCTTATTTTTTCCCTAAAATTTTAGTACTACTACATTGAAATTTCAAATTTTCACCAAATAGATTTAAAAAAAAAAAAACCCAGTAGTTTAGAAACTACATTCAATTTTCTATAGATTCTATCTTACATATTTTTAAAATAATATAGATAACTTATTCATTTTTTTACGTCAAGTTGCCTAACTCTGATTTTTCTATTTTTTTTGCCACTTCCTTTACCACTTTATGTAGTGATTTCTTACATTAGGATTATTTGTTAGAAAAATTGGTCCCATGATCCCTTAAGGAGACTATGTTGGAATATTTTTTCTCATTTCTTAATAACTCTATATTTTATTTTAATCAACTCATGAAATAGTTCTTACAACATGGTTTCAAGAGAACATTGGCTCCAAGGTCACTATCACTGATCTTGTCCATTATAAGCAACAACTTAACAAGAAGTTAATTGATTTCATTTCTCATTACCAATCTATCTTTGCAAATTCCCTATGCCCTACCTAACTATGAAATCCAAAGGATGTTCATGGGAAGTGTCCAACTGACATTATGGGAACAAGTCTTGTTAATGCAATACCCTTATTTTTCTCATATGTGTACTACATTGTGAGATCACCACCAGACATTAGCCCAATATGGGGCTTCTACCTCATCCTCACATCTTGATAATTTTAGAGCTACATCTTCTTTTGGATGGTCAAACAAAAATAAAGCAATAGCCAATGTGGTAACTATCCTTAAGACAATTGAAAATAGAATGCTTGGATCACAATGTAATCAGGTTTTCACAAAATTATCCAATTCTTACTCAAGTTTACTTCAGAGGTTACTAATAGATAACTTAATGTAACAACAAAAATAGGGTGCCCCACCTTTTGGGAGATGGAGCACAAGGGATAGGGTTCCTATTTCACACTTGTTACACTTAAGGAAACCTTACAGATCTCAATCTAAATGTAGAAAGGGGGAAAGAGATCTTGAAATAAAGTGTCCTAGGATGTGATTAAAGAAAATTAGAGGGTTTACCACCAAGCTAGGGCTTGGAAAGATAAAAAATAGAAATAACATGCAAAGTACCATGCATAACCTAGGAAATGAAACTAAAATGCATAATAAAGGGCTGAGAAAGTATAGAGGTGCACCTGGAAAAAGGATAAGATTAGAAAAAGATTCAAAACCCTAAAAGCCTGTTGTTTAATGCCCACTAGGACTCATATTCTAGTCTAGGTGATTTAGTCCCATATTAGGGTTTCTATGCCAAAACTGGAATCTCTATTGCAATAAATGATCATGAATTTTTTCCTTGAATGTCTCAGAAATTCTCTTGTAAACTCTCTTGACACTCTTGTAAAGTCTTGGAATGCTTAACTCTTGATAGCTTAGGTTGATATCATGAAGGCTTAGTGAAATAATGATTTGAGACCTAGTTTATATAGGAAATTCATCTAATTTCCCATTTATTAATTTTGGTGTAAATAAAGTCTTGTACCTAGTTAATTCATTACTAGGGGACTTATTTACATGTTAGTTAAGTGTACTTAGGTCTTAGGAAGGAATATTTCTAGAAGGTGTTAGTTGTCATTAGTTTTTATCTTATCTTTTCACTTATAACACATGTGAACCTAGGTAAGTGTGATTAGTTGCCTCATGTCATATGATTAAGGAACTTGTCATAATCCTATGACATCTTGTATCTCACCTTGGCTATATAACCAAGGGATTTCTACTACATTGTACACACCATATCATATCATTGAATCATATTGATAAGTATACAGTTTATTCTTGTCATATTCATATTCTCTCTTATGATTTTGATTTGGCCTCAAGATCTTGGCATCCATAGCCATTTCTAACATGGTATCAGAGTGGGTTGGGTGCCATTAGATAGTCTTTTTTTGAAGAGAGATCAACATAAATCTTGAAAAGTTGAGTATTCTCTTCTCTTGCATCATATGATGATTTGGAGAATCAAAAGAGCTTGAAAGAAATACTAGATTTGGGAGGGGTTCCATTTTTGAATCTTTATTGAAGGCCCATATCGGAGCTTGTTGGTGCAAATCTAAGCTCATCATTATGTCTAGAAGGTTCGAGAAAGTTGATTTTTGCTCTTGTTTCGTCCTAATTGGACATATGAGGCCAAATCTATGAGGGTTTGAAGCTAAAGAGTGGTTGCTAGATCCAAAAGGTAGCTACATTTTGGGTCAAATATGACCCTTCCATCGCATCTAGAAGGGCCAAAAACCCTAAGATTAACTGTCAATTCGTCGAATTCAGAGTAGTTTTCTGGTGAGGCAAAAAAAAAATTCCTAGGGAGTCGTACGACCCCTAGGTCATCATAAATATAGTGGGTATGAATTTTTTAGAAAAAAATAATATTTTATTTCTTTTCAATTTTTTTCCAAAAATAAAATAAAATATTAAGCTTTCATAAATCTTATTGAATTTTTTTTATTTAAAATAAAAAAATAGAAAAGATTCTATGGATTTTTTTTGTAGTGTACCTGTGATGTACTAGGTACCATAGGTATTGTACCCATGAGACCAGTAATCACCTATAATAACCTATCCTTAAAATTTATTACTTAATAAATATTAGTGTAAATGACACATGAATATAATCCAAATTAAAGAGACATAACTAGTGGCTAAAGTCAATTATAGCTACACATGACCATTTAAAAAGATTCAAATATTCCTATATTCACTTCAAAAGTCAAATTACAATATCATGTTCACTTGGAACCTAAGGCCATAATATCATTTCATTGTACATTTCTCATCAAGTACATAAATGCTAGTTACATCGAGTTGCATTATAGACTATATTAGTGTGGTGAACTCTAAGGTTCTTCTTCTTCGCTCACCTCCACTGGTGGATGAGAACATGGTTGAAGCACTTTACCACCCAACCATGAAGCTTACGCTTCCTCGGTATTCTTCCAACTTGAAGAATGCCTAACCTTGCATGGAAAGTTTAGCAAGAGAACAACTTGCAAGGTGGAATATGATGTGTGCCCATCATCAACATGAATTTTTTATTTGTATTCTAGAAAAGAAAGTGCAAGATCTATGTTAGGAATGAAAGAGAGTGAAATCACAAAGTTCATTCATACACACATAATGATCAATATTGCTTGGCCAAGCATAAAACTGTGTTGCAACAACAACAAACAATAGGTTTTGGTAAAGAAAACCTATACTCTTTGACTCCATTTCGACATCCATCCTAGAAGGTAACTTTCTACTAAAAAACTATCTACCCTCTAGTAGTAACTAACCATAGATTCTCTAGTCAACTAAGGTATCATTGTTTTGTTTCAATATTCAATTTACTTCCCTCATCAATCTCTATCAAAATGTAAAGAAAGATCAATTTGAAAAAGAATAGATTTATGATTCACGAAATATTTCATCATTCAATCACTTCATTCTTATGACTAATATACTTTCATCTCAAGAATTTTTCCATTAAAATGAAAGTACTCAAAAGAAAAAGAAAAGAAAAGAAAAGGTATGTCACAAGTATGTGTATGTAAATAGACGAAGTCTATGTGCATACACATTTATGTGCCTACTTATGTTTGAGTTTGTCCATACATTATGAACAATTCATTATTTTATATTTGTGAACATAGATAGTATTCTATTTGACCTATCATTTTCAAGTGAGCAGTATTGGATTTATAGTTTCATACATACTATTGAGCATACATATACTATTTCCTACTAAATAGTTGCAAAACTAGCTATTTGCTTATGTACATTCTTGGCTTAAGCATAAGAAATACTATTCCTACTATATAGATATAAGTATTTTTCTCACATATGCACATTCATAATTTTAACACTTATAAATCATATAGAGCTGTACAATGCAACAAAACATTCATATTCTCTTTTCTACAAGTCAATTTTATGAAAATTCAATAGTATCATTGCTTTGTTTATAGATCTCTAGCTGTTCTTATAAGAAATGATCACTTTTACAAGCATATGATTCACTAAAAATTAGAAGAAACAGTATGATTCTTTCTCATTGTACAAAAAAAATTGAAGTAAAAATCTGCCCTATAACATACATAAGGACAATATACCAATATTCAGAAAAATGTTCTTGCCTAGCAGGCTATAACGTCAAACTACGGTTACTCAGAGTTAACCATTTCCTAATGGTCGAGATCATCATAAATATATTCAAAAATTTTCCTATGAAATTTACTATCTTATTACCATGCATGCAAGGGTATTATACATGTTGGCCTTGATTTCATTTTAACATGGTTTTCATTCCATCGTCCTCGTTGAACGGGGTCAGCTTCATAGCAAAGACAACCTACATAAATTCAAGGCTTATAAACAATAAACACATCCCTTTCAATTTTTTGTTATTGTCCCATTCAATATCAGGGTTCGATATGAATTCCCATTGAAATACAATATTTAGAGGGGTCTCTTATTTCCCTCGGATCGTAGTTGATCCCATATAAAGTATAAGAGGAATCACTTACATTGTCATCATATTTATTTTGGATATCCCTACAGGCTCAACATTTACAAATTACAAGAGTTTAAGACCAACTCATGAAGCATTACGAGCCTCGGCCAACCACTAGGGTGGTGACCAGTCATAAGAAAGAAATTTACAGGGTTACAAACCCTCTTCTAAGGGAATCCTTATTGATCCCCATCACTATTTATTCACAATGAGATACAATAGAATGGTGTAAAGAATACAATATCCATCATATGGCATGCTCATGTGAGCAGCCTCAAGGAAGAACCACCTGAGCTTATTGTTCTATGGCTCGGCTTAGCTCATAGAGCTAGCCACATGGATTCCTAAAAGAAAGCTTTCATACATACATTGCAAACAAATGACCCATAGAGTTCGACACTATGCCATTTGATCCAAGGCCATGGCTTCTATCAAATATACTCATAGAGAATGAAAGCAATAGATATAGAAAATGAAATTGATATTGTTTGATAATGATGAAGGAAAGAATAGGAATTAATTTTTTTTTATCTCTTGCATGGTTTAGATTACCTCGATATCGAATCGAGTAAGCTATCCCTGACTTTTTCCTTCAATCTCCTCTACTTTTTTCCTTTCTACGACCCACCTTTTCCTATGTTTTTTCCACCACACTTCCTGTGTGTTGTTCAAAAATGGAAACAATAGTCTATATTTTGCATGCCCAAGGTAGAGGCATTATAGCCTTTGTGCCAGCCACTATACAATTTAATTATATTCATTAAATTCATGGCAGGCCTTACTGCCTTCATCATATTTTTTTTAATTATCAACCCGATATTAGTATCCTATCAGCTATCATTTAAATTCAACACATATATGTTTAAATATGCATTTGAATATACATATATATATGTATGTATATATACATTTATATTAGTATTTATATGCTTATTTAAATGATTCCATACTCATTTACCATGCTTTCTACATTTGCATATACACACATATATATACATACATACATACATACATATATATATATATATATTCGAATCTTATGTATATACATATATAATTGTTTGTTATGGCTTACGAGTTCCATATAATCTCACTTTCAATAGGGAACTTAAATTCAAATTCCAGCATCTATATATATATAAATAAATCTTATTTTGTTTTCTTCAAACACAAAGTTTTAAATGGACAACTTTTTATATATACAAGCCATATATTTTCAAACATGGAAATAGTTCAAGTCAAGAAATCCTCATTCTTTGGTATATGCAATTTGATTTAAATGTAAGTCATCATGCCCTTCTATGGTGTGTGCACCCATATTCCACCTGGCTTACCATTTGATCCATCTAAACAATCCTACTCCAACCATGTTCTCATCATTCAACCTATCACCCTTCGATTGCACACACTTGCACTTGCAAATTGATTAGTAACGTTCAATTCTTGATGACATATAAAAACATAGCTTTCAGAATTTCATAAAGTCAACATTAGTCAACTCCTCATATTCAACATGTGAATATTCTAGAATCTCTATTTAGTATTATATAATTTGAATTTCATCAATAATTCAATTTTTTGTATTTAATAAATATGTAATAAAATTGGGTTATGACATAGCCACGCAACCCAATCATTTCCACGACCCCACAGTTCAATGTTGTAGAAAATATAAAGCTAGCAGTGCATAAAATAAAACAACAGACTTCATTAAAAATCTGGTATTGGAAAAGAAAAAATGTAGCCATTCTTATTCAACCGGGCAGTCAAAATCAAAGTTTGCAGACGTAAAAGGGTATCGAAGGCATAGTAAAAATCTATCGCGTGGCCATCTATGATTCGTTGGAATCACATCACCAGTATCTGAAGCATATTCTATTGATCTTAGAAGATTTTGACCAGTAGCAAAAAAATCAGTGACGTTATTTTCAATGTCAAATTTATGCGTAGAGTTTCAACATATTCCTTGCACATGGGGAAAATATTATTTTGACACCCGCATAGCCATCAAATTTAATTGGGTGAAATGATGATGTCATCATTGTGTCAGCGATGACATCAACATCCTAAAAAAAATTTGCCCCCCTCATCGTTGATTTTTTTGAATTTGCAATCTCATTTTGAAGCCTCATATCTTAGTCATTTTGACTCCTTTTTTGAGCATTTTTTGTCTTCTTCATAGTGGTGCAATATTTTTTTGGTTTTTCCAGAAATTGCAAATTCTCACAGGTGTTGCTACTTTTTCCTCATTTTGGGAACTTCAGGAGCTCATAATTTGCACTCCTACAGTAACATTTTTGCATGAATTTTTTTTGAAAGTGCATATTTTTTTGTGTACTTTCTAGCGGTGTAATCAATTTGATCTCATCTACTGTAAAATTTTTACTTTGAACTTGTGTCCTATTTTTGGCATTTGCATGTACCAAGATAAAAGTCCATTTTTCTATTTTGGCAAGTGGCAATCATAAATGCGCTAAGTATAAAGTGCCACAAATAAGATATTTCTTGGGGGGTTTCATGATTGAGTAATTTGGGGGGTAATCTTGTTGTGGTTGATTGCATTTTTTTGCTTGGTTTTTGTTCTTGCAATGGGGAAATATCAAATTGAACTCCTAACTCCACATAATTATGCTACATGGAGAAAATCAATATGGAACTATATCATGGGAAAAGGTCTAATAGGCTATCTAAAAGAAACCATTTCTCAACCTACTGATGCTAAAGAATTGGAAAGATGGGAGATTAATCGTGAGAAAAAAATTGGACGCATATGTTCATTAGTATCATTTGATTTACAATTTCATATTGAATCATGTAAAACACCTAAAGAGTCATGGGAGGCTTTTGAAAAATTGTATGGTAAAAAAGATAAGATTAGGGGCTATTAGATTGATAATGATTTGATGAATCTTGATACTAAATGTTTTGACCACATCCAAGAATAAATCTCCAAAATCAAGCAACTAAGAACACAATTGAAGGAATGCAACATTGATAAAGAGGATTTATAGTTGATTTTGAATGCGTTATCCAAGGTTGGTCTTAAGTATTCAGTGTTTCTTTCTGGATTTCATACCCATCAACTTTCTATGGGAGCATCATATGTTGATCCTAAGTTTGATGACTTTGCAAATATCCTAATCCAAGAGGAAGATAAGTTAATGAACATGGGTCTAATAAATTCTTCCAAGCCACAAGCATTGTTGGCTAGTGAGTCTAAGGTATAGAAAGAGTCAAGGAATCTTGATAAGAAGAAAAAGAAGAAAAATAACAAGCTACATAAAGAATAAGAATCCTCAAAATGAGAATCATCTAAGAAGGAGAGGCCTACTTGCACATATTGCAAGAAGGATGGACATGAAGAACACTATTGTTATAAGAAGGATATTGATGAGTTGAATCATCTTCTCAGAAAGAATTAGTTTGATTTTCCTTCTAGAATGTCTAGGGTATGTGTAGGATCATCATGGAAAAAACAGGCCCTTAAGTGGCAAAAAAATTAGAAAAATCAGAGTTAGGAAACTTGACGTAAAAATTTGAATAAGTTATCTATATTATTTCAAAAATTTGTAAGAATAGAATCTGTAGCAAATTGGATGTAGTTTCTAAACTACTAGGTTTGTTTTAAAAAAAAAATCTATTTGGTGAAAATTTGAAATTTCAATGTAGTGGTACTTAAATTTTAGGGAAAAAATAAGAAGTGGTGTCGTCTAACCACCTAACCACAATAAAGTATGTGCAGGATCATGATGGGCCAAAAGTGGCGATATGATGGGTATGGTTGATGACTTTTTTTTACCCAAAATTGATGAAACGAAAAGGGTTTTTAAAGGAGATTCTCAATTTCCACAAATATAAATTATGCTTTACTTTGAATTTAATAAATAATTATTATTTATTTTCTATTTGAATTACGACTAAAAGTCTTGATTGATAGATTGAAAAACATCTATAGCTTTGAAATAGTATCATTTTGAATCCGAAACATCGTCACATTCTATGCTTCACATACTAGGATTACAAAAAAAAATGAATTTCATGAATTTTGACCAAGTTAAGATGGTACTATGATTTTTTATATTTTTAAAGTTTTTTAAAAATTCATAATTAATTATTTACTTGGAAAAAAATTACAAACAAATATGCATCACATCGAGACACGAGTCCTCTACTTATATCTAAAATCTTATAAAAAATATTTTCCTTTTATTGTGGTTAGGGTGGTTAGATAGATACCCTACTTATTTTTTCCCTAAAATTTAAGTACCATTGCATTGAAATTTCAAATATTCACCAAATAGATCTTTTAAAAAACCTAGTAGTTTAGAAACTACATTCAATTTGCTACGATTCTATTCTTACATATTTTGAAATAATATAGATAACTTATTCAAATTTTTAGCTAGTTTCCTAACTATGATTTTTCTCAATTTTTGCCATTTAAGGCTTTTTTCATGATGATCCTGCACATACCCATAAAATAATAATAATTTTTATAAGATTTTAGATATAAGTAGAGGAATCATGTCTCAATGTGATGCATATTTTTTTGTAATTTTTTTCAAGTAATTTAATTATGAAGTTTTTTACAACTTTTAAAAGATATAAAAACTTGTAGACCACCTTAACTTGGTCAAAACTTCATGAAATTCAATTTTTTATTTTTTTAATTCTATATTATGTGAAGCATAGAATGTGACACATGTTTTGGATTCAAAAAATGTGATATTGTTTGAAAGCTATAGATGTTTTTCAATCAGCCTATCAATCAGGACTTTAGTTGTAATTCAAATAGAAAATGAATAATAATTACTTATTAAATTCAAAGTAAAGCATAATTTATATTGGTGGAAATCTGAGAATCTTCTTTAAAAACCCTTTTCATTTCATCAATTTTGAGTAAAAAAAAAGTTGTCAGCCACATACCCATCATATTGCCACTTTTTGGCCCATCATGATCCTGCACATACCCTCAGAATCTTCTCCTTCTTCAAAATAGTATAAAAAGGGTAAAGGTCAATCATCTACATCAGGATATAAAGGGCATGATCTTTGTGCTCTTTTAGGTCATGAATTAAGGAGATGGCTTCTAGATTTAGGAGCATATCATAATGTGTCCTTTTTGTAGTCTATATTCTCTTTTTTTTAGCCTTGTACTATGTCTCCTATCTTGATAGGAAACAATACATACATGAGTGTAATTGGGAAGGGATATATTAGTTTTGGGGACAACACTTTCCAAGATGTTTTATGTGTTCCTCATTTGACGAACAATATTCTTTCCATATATCAAATTACACATGGTGGAAATGGGAGAACTGTGGAGTTCACACCTTATTCAGCCATCATTCAAGACTAGGAAAGTAGAGAGATAATTTCTACTAGGATGGTTGATCATTCATCTCAATTGTATACCTTTGCAAATTTTGCTTCTGATGGTGACATTGTTCCTTTGACAGTTGATCATATGAGCCATGATTCAAAGGAGACATTTGGCTTCTTGAACTTGGAAGTACTCACATCAAATCCAATTCTTGAGCCATGCATTTCATCTCCTCCATCTACTATTGTAGTTGATGATACTTGCGATTCCACATTTTTGGCTCCTTGTGATTCAGTGCAACAAAATCTTCATTATCTTTCAGTTTTGTCTACTTGTGATGGCTTCTTGATAGGTATTTCAAACTTGTTTATGGAGTCTCATCTTCTAGATTTGGGAGACATCATCGATAGCATTCATCTTCTCTTTGATGAAGATGCTCCTTCTTCAGTTGTTGTGAGGGAACACTCTGACCCTCTTGTTCATCCTCTACATGATCATTCTTTGCAATATAACATGACTGGGGATACATTTGGACAACATTTGGAGGAGGCTTATTTGTCTTTGGATCATGTTCTACATTCATCTCTACTAGATTTTGGATTGACATCTTCAACAATGTGGCTTAAAATTCCTATTTGGAGTGTGAAAACTTTTAGCATTGACATGGAGACACTTGAGCATGCTTCAAAGACATCATACATCATCCATCTTCTTGAAATCCTGCATACATCCATGGTTTTGTTTCTTCCTAAGGGGAGGAACATTTTTTCGACGAGATTGGATCATCTTCAGTATTCAATGTCGAGCTTCTACCATCATTGCAGGAGACTCAACATTGAGGGGGGGTTACATTGTCTCTCTTCTACTTCTCTCTTATGGGGGGTCTTTTCCTCACATGGGGTTTTGGCCTTCTCATGCATCATTGAGAGCATTTCTTTTTTTTTATTTCATCTCTCTTTCAGGGAGGAGTTTTGTCCCAATAGGTTTTCTCCTTTTCTCCATTTGTGAGATATTGCATTGCATATGTACATGGGTACCTAACATGGCCTACTAACCAGGACCCATCCTTGCATATTTGACTCATTTGCATAATAATTTGCTACTTCCTAAGTTACACTTAAGGGAGGGTGTTGGTGTAAATAAATTCTTCTACTTAGTTAATTCATTACTAGGGGACGTATTTATATGTTAGTTAAGTTTACTTAGGTCCTAGGAAAGAATCTTTCTAGAAGGTGTTAGTTGTCATTAGTTGTTATCTTATCTTTCGACTTGTAACACATGTGAACCTAGGTAAGTGTGATTAGTTGTCTCATGTCATATGATTAAGACACTTGTCATAATCCTATGACATCTTGTATCTTACCTTGGCTATATTGTTAGTGTAATTAATATTTAATTACACTTGCATAAGTTTACTTAGGTAATATTTTAATTCCTAGGTTAATTATTCTCATCCTTATCTTGTTGAGCTATCTTGTTGCTCAAGATAAGATTAGGGTTATGCATACCTTTCTTTTATAAAGAAAATCATCTCGTGTAATTATGAATTCCCGAATAATAATTATTTGCACATCTTTTTGCAATAGCTTTGTTTTTTTCTATTTTTCTCTTCTATGGAAGGTTTCTTGGTTTGCATGTCTTATCTTGGTTTCTAACATGGTATCAGTGCCTTGATTTGTAGCCCCTTCTCAGATTTTTTTGGAGAAATACATTGCAGAGCATGTTCGGGGTTTGTCAAAGGTTTCATTCATTGAGCATATTCATGCAATGTCTTGGATCAGATCAAGGTTTTCCATTGGATTCAGAGCGCTAGAAAAAGTCAGAAATGGCTTTTATTTCATTCATTTTGGTCATCGTTGAAGGAATCTATGAGGGTTTCAAGCTCGGTGATTTTTCTGAGAGATATTGGGGTCTCCTAATTTTCGGAGCACTTTGGGCCAAAATAGACATCGTCGTTGGATTCACAACGCCCAAAAACCCCTATTTTCATAAAAAGTTTGTCCAGTTTGGACATAGTCATCCAGAGAGGCAAATTTTTTTTGCAGGGAGGTTGTACGGCCTCCCCAACATACAGATCTAGGCACTTTTTTCGAAAAAAATATTTTTTTTTAAAAAGGCATTTTTTGAAGTTTGTGTCGGTGCTTGTAGTTCTAAGCGATCCTGCCACTCGGCGGCCACCAGGCAGCCATCATTCTACTGTCGCCACCACCAGAGCTCACCATCGGTCTACCACCTCCCACATAGCCCCCATGAGCCCTTCTTTGCTCCGCTCTAGTCCTATAGTGGACCAGGAGCCCGACCTCCAATCCCCACGGGCTCCGCTTGCTTGGTCGTGGTCCTATGGGGGACCGGGCGCTATGCGTCCAGCCCCCGACTGCCCACAACTCATGGTTGTCGATCATATGTATAACCAGGGGCTCCACCCCAGCCCCCAGTCTACTAGCCCTTGGTCGCACACAAGACCAGGGGCTTTTTTTTTTAAGCCCCCTGGGCTGCCTGCAGGCCTTATTGGGCCTTTTGGAGCAACTTTCACTAAATCAGGTGTATTTTTTGCGTATGATGTCCATTTTTCGCAAACGAGATACCGTTGGAAAGTTGATTTTGATTCCAATCCAATGGTGACGGTTTTTTTACCATATTTTTCTCCAAATTTATTTTTTAGGTTCTTGAACTTAGATGAAGTTTTTTTTCTTCGGAGGGCATATCTTTTGACTTGGTGATCCTTTTTTCGTCATTCTTGTGGCGTTGGAAAGTTGGTTCAGTCTTCTTCATAGATTTGATATCTATTTTTATTTTATGTTTATGCATATTTGAATTCTTTCTTTTTACAATCATTGGGTTATTGTAATAAATGAACTAAGATGAAGTTCCATCAGGGGGGTTTCTTGCATAATAATCTGATTAGAGTGTGCATGCACTTTGATATTCATCTTGTTTTGATGAAAAATCACATGGGTTATATCTAGTTTCTTAGTTTCTTTTGGCCACATCTTGCTCTTGCTTGACACATATCAGATCCACATTGGTTCACACTTCAGATTGGGAGTTGATGGTTATTGATCCGCATTGGTTTAGATCCTTCTCAGTTTAAGGACCATGTTTTTATGGTTAATATTCTAGAGTCTTTATGGTACTTGTTCCCATGGAAGAGTTTTTAGTCTCAATTTGGCATCGACATTGAGATACACGGTTTCCAGATTTTGTCATCATTTTATCTACTGCTGATTCACAGATTCCAGGGTTGTTCCAGTTTGTGAGTTTTCTAGTGTTCCATGGCATCAGGTCTGTTGTCGCATTATTATGATCCCACTTTGGTTTCTTGTAGACAAAAGTATCTTTCCTTGCTTGTCATATTTTTGTTCAAGTGTTACTCTACAGTGTTCTTCCAGTGCTTCTTTGTAGCAGTCATCTCATTGTAGAGGGGTTTTGTCCCAGTGGGTTTTCCTTCTCTACCTCATTCATTGCATTTGTACATGGGTACCTGATCAGGCCTTGTTGTCAGGACCCATTCAATGCTTTCTTGCATTCATCTTAGTTTTTAGGTGCATGCTTTTTTAGTCTCCCTAAGTTGCACTTATGGGTGGGTGTTAGTGTAATTAATATTTAATTACACTTGCATAACTTTACTTAGGTAATATTTTAATTCCCAGGTTAATTATTTTCATCCTTATCCTATTGAGCTATCTTGTTGCTCAAGAAAAGATTAGGGTTATGCATACCTTGCTTTTATAAAGAAATTCATCTCATGTAATTATGAATTCCCGAATAATAATTATTTGCACATCTTTTTGCAATAGCTTTTCTTTTTATGTTTTTCTCTTATGTAGAAGGTTTTTTGGTTTGCATGTCTGATCTTGGTTTCTAACATATATAACCAATGGGTTTCTACTACATTGTACACATCATATCATATCATTAAATCATATTGATAAGAATATAGTGCTTTTTTTCATATTCACATTCTCTCTTGTGCTTTCCATTTGGCCTCAAAATCTTGTAAACCATAGCCAATTCTAACAATTAGATCCCAAAAGTCAAAATTTGTGAAATTTAAACTTAAAACCTTGATTTCCCACTCAAAACCCTAAAAAAGGGGCCAAATGGGACTTATATGCCACTTGTGGAATATAGGTTCCATTTGGATGGGACTCATACACCCAAGGTGGTGTATGGGTCCCACTAAGCTTTTTCAAGTGGAGGAAATGTCAGGGAGTTAGAAAATTGAGTGTATTTAATGTCTATGTTGGGATTTTGGTTGAAATATGCCTCAAGATTCATAATATAGGGTCTTAGGGGCCTATTTTTGGTGATATGAAGGTCATGAATGCTATAGGGCCCAAAAATTAATGTGAAGGTGCAAATAAATATAGTGTACAACATTAAATTAAGGCAAAATTAGGTCTATCTAGCTTAAAAGGGCCCTGAATCCAATGTGAATATGTAAAACACATTACAACACTAGATCAAGGAGAAATTAGGTTCATCTTAATGTTAATCATTCCCAAATTAAGTGTGAAAATTTAGAGGGATACATTTTCCATTGCCACACTTAATAACCCTTCAAAAAATTAGACCACTTCCTAACAACAAGCCATACCCTAGTTGGTATGATTCCTCTAAGTTCTACCAACATCATCGAGTGCCTAGACATGACAACAAACATTGTGTGCACCTGAGACATGATTCAAGATTACATAGATAGTAGTAACATCCACCTTGATAGTAAGAAGCAAAACTCCAACAAATCTATTGCTAAAGCCAACAATCAACTATAGATTTACACAGATCCTTTTCCACCTCAATCTTCTAGCTTAATCGCTACTTATTCTTTTGTCCCATTTGATGATATTACATATGTGAACATGGTATCCATCACTCCAATATCTCCTCCAAGTCAAAATGTTTTAAGATAGCTAGTATATATTTCATGCCTAATTACTTGCCTTATCATAGAGAGTATTCTCCCCTTTACGTTCCTACTTAGTTCAATGGTAATGTCATTGCTGTCATTATGGTTGACCCTTCTAGTAGGGTCAATGTTATAACAAAAGAGATGCTCTTCGTCATTGGCCTGCATAGGGTGAGGTATGAGGAGTGTAAGGCTACTATTCATAAACATGATGGTTTTTCTTTTCCCCTTTAGGATCTATTTCTTTGTCAGCCCTTGTGGGACCTAAGATTTTCTCAACAACATTGTTTCTAATACTAGAGTTTGACTTATTTAGAGTAAAACTAGGCATTCCTTGGCTAGTTTCCATGAATGCAGTCACTTCTATTATCCATAAGTTTCTAAATTTTCCTTATGAGAACAATGTACAGATTATCCATGACACTAGTTATAAACCACTGTTGTCACGTAGGGGATTTTCTCTTGATTATTTTTGGTATGATCTTGTGGGACCCATTTTAACCCAAGGTGAATTGTTATACAAAGCATACTATAAATACATGACCAAGGGCTTAGCATCTGATCCAGTTCCACTACCTTCTTCTTCTACAATCTCCTTTCAACCTACTCCTATGTAGCAACATGCTTCATCCTTTGGGACTTCTTCATTAGGGACTATAGACAAGCACACTCCCTCTAGTATACCTCAATCTTCTTCTATGACCTTGCAACCTCTTGTGGTTCCTTATATTCCTTTGATTATACCTAGCACAAGAAAATGAAAGGTCCTCGCATTGTAAAAGTGGAAATCCCATGTCTTTGAGCTTCCAATTCCTCCTGACATCCCTTGCCCTACTATGTATGGTAAGGGTGAGAAGTCTTCTTCGATTGGTCCTTCATGTGTAGTTACAACATCTTGAACCTTGAGGGTTCCTCCTACTCCTCCTCTTGCTTGAAAATCACAAAGAGGAAAGGTGCCCATAGTTGAGGTTAAGGTTTTTGCACCCCTGACATCTCCTTTCCATCTTGTATCTAAGTGTGTCCTTCCACCGACAATGGTTGTAAAGACAACTTCACCAATTATCCTGATGTTTTCTCAAGCCCTTGTTCCTAATCCCCATCTTTATTGGAACTAGCTTTCACGTGAGCATAAGTTTCATCGACATGCGATGATAAGTCTTTTATTTTAGCTCCTCGATTTTCTTTTTTTTCTACCTCTATTTTTGTCTTACTCTTAACTCCTTCAAGAGATGTGGATGAACCACACCCGAAAAGGGTGTAGGTATTCATTGTGTGTTCTTTGGAACTACCTCTTATCACTTCTCTACCTAATATTCCTCCACTAGTACAACCCATAGATATGCCCCATATGTAGGTCATGTCTAGTGTGCCCCTATCAACTCCTCTTGCCTCTTAATACTCTAGCCTTCTGTCTAAACCAAAGTTGGAGAAAATTCTCATCCCCAAACCTTACCACAAGAAGCCTACTCCTTCAACCCCTCTTTCTTCTTCTATTCTCATCATTGAGGAAATTCCTTCTTTGTCAGAGTTTATCACTGCTCCTCTTTTAGAGGTTCGGGCTGAGGCTCCTACTCTTCCACAACCTACAATTAAGTCACCACACTCATCTTCAAAGAAGTGTATGTGTAGCTCTATGGAGGATGTTTAAGCTCTGTCAACTACTTTTACAAATTTTTTGACACTCAACTCAGAAGAACTAGTAGATGGGGACATTGAAGCAACATCATCTCTAGCTCTTACTATAGGGTAGGCACCTGGTACTACCTTAGATGTTGCTCCCTTGTGAATTTGACATCCTTCCCCCTATAATCTAGATTGGGAGGAAGATGATTTCTTGGGAATGATTGACTAAAGCAATGCACTTCATTTCTTTAGATTAAAGTTTTCCTTCTTGTATGTGTTCCCTCATAATTGCTTGTATATGTTTTTGGTTTCTCTTGGAGGACCAAAGATACCGTCATAGGTACTTGGATACATGAGAGACAATCTGTCGTAGATTTCCTCTGTGTATCATCATTCTTTTTCTTGTCAAGTATTTTTATTTTCAACATTTGAGGATGACACAAAGTGTTGGGGGGCATTTAGGCTTTCTTCCATGTTGACCCAAATTTTATTTTTACGTTTTATGTGCTCCTTCTTCACAATCTAAAATATTTGGGGACATGATGATGATTCATACATATTTATACATACATACATACATACATACATATATGCTATTGATATGAATCATACTGACCCCAAATACTATGATCCCCTTGTCTCCCTTATGCATTTCTTGATGTTGTGGGTTCCATGTGCTATCTATGAATCGACGCGTTAGGTAGCATTCTATGAATACACCACGTTATGTTTTTATGATAGAAAATCTCTCTTTTTAATCCTTAAAATAATTTTTTGTAGTATAGAAAATTGTATACTTTTACAATTTCACACTATGTTTGGGTCCCTTAATTTATTGGACTTAATTAAGCTTATAATTTTCCAAATTATGCATTCCAAAGTCTTCTTCTTACCATTTTCCAAAAGGAAAACCAAAATTAAATAGATGCATTTAATAATTAAATTGCCTTGGATCATGTGTGTCCTAGAGATATAGGCCAGGACCCATTCGTCCATGGGCGAATGAGTCCCCTTTATGAGTCAGGACCTAAATTAAAATATGTTTTTGGTGGTATTTTAATGATTAAAATTCAAATTGTAATTGTCAGCTTTTGGAATCTAATTTTCGGGAAATTGGGTAAACACCTATATATTATACCTAGTATTTTTTATCATTTGAAATCTAACACACACCTTCTAGCATTCAAAAGAAAATACAAATTCCAATTGAAGTCAATCCCTGCATATGTAGACAACCCTTCATTTGAGGCTCTAAATCCCTGCATATGTAGACAAGAAATCGTCAATCTTTTATTATAATTAAAAGAAGACCTCTACTTCAATAATTACACATTGTTTGACTACATTATTTTTAACATTAAAATATACATAATGAATATAAAAACATAAAATTAAAATATAATTTTTTTTTAATAAATATTTACTAATACATTATGAATGTAAGTGCTATACCATTGATTTATTAATTTTCATTAATTAACTGACTTTCCCTACGAACTTTTAGCATGAGATTTCTCAATCCTATAATTGAAGGGCATTCGCTATGGGAATTCTACAGAGACTTGCTGCCGGGGAAAAGAAATGTGACTGCCATCGGATCGAAGAAAAAATTGCGTAAGAACTGTCTGCAGTTTCTGATTGTCTTTTCTGTGCTTTGCAAGATGGCAAGGCATGGATGCCGCAACGGCTTTCTGTAGCTTCTTTATCTACAATGGAGGAGACAGATTTTCCGTTACTTTTGGACCGTTAGACGTGAACTCTTTGACGACCTTGTTAATTATTACAATCTCAATGCGGATGGTTCAATCTCTTTGTTAGAAAATTCGCACATTCAATCGATTCGAATTTGTTGTCTGGCAGTCAAAAGTTTGTGGGACAAATCATTGTTTTGCGAAGTCAGAGCCATTTGCTAGTTTTTAATCGCCTCTTTCCAAAAAGTCTTAAATCTTTCCCGTTTTCTGCATCCCGCTTCAATTTTTTACTTGTATTTCTGAGTGGAGGCGGGGATGGGCCACTATATTTCCTCCACGTTAAGCCATCTAGATGTAATAAAGCATGCACGCGTGGATGATTTTGAAGGAGTATAATGTGGAAGTCCTTTTCAGGATGCCTGTCTTCTATAAAATGAAAGTGGAAACAATTAAACTAAATTAAAATGCCACTTTATTCGGACGCGTGTTTATTTTTCTCGATAAAGGAGGAGCAAAAGATAAGGGTTGTTTAAAAAGTGTTTTGGATTCTAAATGTATAGATAAATATTGATTTGACAAATGGATGGGAACATTCTATTTCTATTTGCAAGTGTTTTTTGTCAATTTGATGACAATTTTCTTTTTTCATTTCAATTGTTTTATGTTTTAAATCAATATGAAAATATTTCATGTAACACTTAATTTCTTTAAAGAAGAAATCTAGATTTGTCTAAGTATATTTCATTCCATTATTTAGCATTTATTATTAATTGTTTAATCTAGCCACATGCAACTAGAGTTTGCATGGACAAACATGTACTTTCTAACATATTAACATACATATAGTTTTACACAAGTGACTAGGTCTCAGGCTGCCATTTTTGGTGATAGTGTTACGACTTTCATATCTAGCGGCTTTACAATTAAGTCTTTGTTTGCACGAAGGAATAATGATGAAATCTCTAAGACTATGGCTGCAGGGATTCATCTTCAGGAAAATAGTGAGCTAGTTTGACATGATAAGGCAACGCAAGTGGAAGAAGGCTGGATTACTGTTAAGTGCAAGAAAGCAAAACTCTCTAGGCCTTCTTTTGGCATGACTCTCTGCTCCTACAAGAGTAGTTCAAAATGTAAATCTAGAAGGGTCTTGTTTGGGAGCTGGTTATTTGTTGGCTGTAGGTTGTCCTTTCAATTGCTTTATTTTTGGTTGTAAAGGGTTTCGGGTCGCTTCAAAACCTGTTTTTTCCTGTATCAAAAACATATATATAGTTTTACATCGCCATAATCCTTGAACATCCTTTAGGTGCAAGTGTTAGTTTTTATGTTTATGATAGTGTTTCAGTTGATGTAATTTTGCATAGATTTTTTATATGAATGTTGTCCATCACACTTCATTTTATATTTAAGATGATAGTCAGTGACTTTTTTGTAGCAAATATTGGTCAATTGGTTATTTTTAAGATAATAGACAGTGATTTTTTAGTGGTGAATATTGGTCAATTGGCCAATAGTTGAAACTTGGAAATAAAAAATTGGCTAATAGTTCAAGCTTAATGTGAGTTAAATTTTAACAAATTTTTATTTTAGTCCTATTTAAATCGCAAAAGAATTTATTTTATTAGAAATTTTTAACTCAAAATTCACCATAGTATTTGATACATGGTTAGATCAAATTTTGCTAAATTTAACAAGTTATAGTAGAAATCTATATTAATTTGCAAAGAGTATGTAATTATTAGTTGCTTTAGGGTCATATTTCCAATATTTAGTTGGCACATTCACCTAAATTTTATAAGTTATAGTAGAAATCTATATTAATTGGTCATATTAGTTGCCACCGTTGATTTAAAATATAATCTAATGACCCTCATTGTTATTATTTTTTTTAAATGGAAGGATTTGTCATCATAATGCATCTTCCTATTATTTTTCAATATTTATCAACATTTTCTACAAAGTTTTAGTAATGTAAAAAAAACTTGCCTATAAAATTTAATAATTTTTTAAAAATAATGAACAATCTATAAAAATTAATTATTTTTCCAAAAAAATGAACGTTTCTTTAAAGAAGTTTCTTAAAATTATAATAGATCACAAAATATAATCTACAATAATAATGTCAAATATTTATACAAAATTACATTTTAAAAATTTGAAAAGCCACAACATTCCTCAAAATAAAGTAAAAATAATCTAAATAAATGAAAATATTTGACAAAAGTGGAAAAGATTGTCTAAATATTTATTCCTCATTTTCTAAATTTGAATAGAGGCTATAAAAATCTTTTATTTAAATATCATGTTAAATAATCAGTCAATTTATCTAGACTAAACTAATTAATATTATAGATCAAATATTCAATAAGAAAACAAATTACAGCTCATCCACACTGCTTTTAAAAAGTAAAGTCAACGTCTAGTTAATTGTTAATTATTTACTAATTTATGGTCAAGCGTGTGCTCAGAATCTGTCTGGTGGAAAAATCATCCTTAAATCTATTTATGTGGGCCGCAGGTATGTTGCCAAACAGCCTTAGGCCATGGGAAATTTTATTCCTTCCTATACTTCGCCCCCGCTATCTCATGCCAATCCTTGCTGCCATTATCTTGTTCCCACATCTGCATATCAGGTTTTCATTAATCACCGCGGAAAGGACACAAAACAATTATTAGCTAGTTTCGTATATGATAGCCTTGAGAATAGAGGATTTAAAGCTTTTTTCGACAAAAATCTATACGAGTGGGGCAATACATACCAGAAGCTATAACTTGCGCAATACGCACGGCCTCTGTTCACATTGTAGTCCTGTCTCCCAACTATGCAGAATCCGAGTGGTGTTTGGATGAGCTCCATTTAATCATCGAAACTGGGGCTCCAATCGTCCCCGTGTTTTGGAAAGTTCGGCCCTCTGAGGTTCGAATGGAGGACAAGAATGGGGTCTACGCAAAAGCTTTCCGAAAGCATAAAAAGGCTGGAAAATTCAGTACTCCAACTCTTAAGAAATGGAAAAACGCTTTGCGCAGGATTTCACTCATGGAAGGCTTTATCAGTGAAGGGTAAAATACATTTTAATGAATTTTAATTGATTTTATTTCAATTGGACTCGTCTCTATAATATATTACTCCTTCACTGTTTCAGTGAGCAAGACGAGATGGTGGAGAAAATCACAGCCTGTGTGGTTGAATATATCGAAATTGCAAAATGCCAAGGCGAAGCACTTGGAAGGGCAAATAAGAAGGGTGTTAGAAGACTTGATAGCTTAAGGTGATCAAATAATTTGTATTGGGGTGTCTCCATATATGTTGTAATTTTTTAGCCCAATCTTCCTCAAGGATAATCTTGTACTTTAAGAGCGGAAAAGTTATTTTGCCGGCTTGTGCCAATCCATGAGATTTGAGCTGACTACCTTGTACAGCTAATCGGCTTAACAATTTACAACTTACCGGAGAGAAAAGCTATTCTAGTTTGTATGGCAATTTTATTTGTAAGATGTCTGCTACTTTCTAATTTTATATTACTTCAAAATTCCCATAAAATCTACGTTGTTCATATCGTCTAAATTGTTTCGAAAATTAAAAATTATGATTTTGTCTATTGCTTGACTACGTGGGTACAATTTTCCGCCTGATCATTAACTGATCCTTTTATAAGAAATGGCAAGTGGGGACGTGTTTCAAACTTTCAGGGAAGAGCTTAACTAAAAAATTTAGAGCAGATGATATTGAATTAAAGCTCGGAACCTTTCTCAAAGTAAAACTGAAGTCAGGCTTCTTCCCCATAATATATTTTAACTGCAAACCACTATAAAATAGTAATAATAGTACACTGTATATCTTAAATCTTTTACTCATTATTTCTTTAAAAAATCTTAAAAATGCATTTTTGACCGATAATAATAAAATGCATTACAATCCTGCATAGTAAATATGCCAGCTGATTGCTAAGATAATTGGATCTTAAGCAGATTTGAAAGATCAACGCGCCTGTTATATGAATGCCTTTAATAGCCATGAATAGATACATAGGAAGATCATTCGCAAGGCATGATGGAGAGAATCTTTGTTTCCTTTATCAGTTTGTCCACCCGATTAGTCAAGTCGCCTTACCTGGTCTCTACCTAATTGCATTTGGGCTGTTTTCTCTTTTATTAGTTAAGGCATCTTAGCCAGCCTATTATATAGCATACCCTTTTAAATCTTGTTTAATCGACGAAAAGATTGTTTTGTTATTCAAAATTCTAAGCCATTTGAAAGGAGGAAGAGTTGGCGTAAGCGATCAGAGGTTGGCTTCGTCTTGATGTTTCAACCTGTCCTACTTTTGTCTCTCGGTCAACTTTATATATATATAAATAATATGGGTACAAATGTTTTCTTTGTTTTTGTTTTGGCTACTCTATTTCTCGACAATCACTTCATTGTCATTGATAAAGTTTTTTAAAACTATTTTAATTTACCTCCCGTCCAATTATTTAATGTGGGTTGGTCTTAACTAACATGTAATCTATCGTGTATTTTTTATTTTTAATATTAAAAATAAATAAAAAAGTATTTCTTTGGTTTTTTAAAAGTTTGTTATCTATTTCAGTATATTATATTGTTGTTAAAAAATCATGAGTTCACATAATCAAATAAAGTTGCAGCGCAAATTAGTTATGAAAGATCGAATAAAAGATAAAAAAGAATAATAGAATAATATTCAACAAAACATAAATTTACGTGGTAAAACCTTGATAATATATGAGAGAAACATAAATAGAGTGAAGTATAGATAATCTTATTGCTTAAAAGAAAAAATACAAACTTCATGGATATATATATATATATATATAACAACCACCATCAAACTCAAATAAGATAAGTTTTTTTTACATTGTTATCATAATTCAAAAATTATAATACATATAGGGATATGATGTGTGGCACACATCTTATAATTTTATTATTTTGGGTCATGTGAACATTTTATATAATTAATTATATTAGATGGTGAGTAGGACTACATTGAGAGTAATGGTTTACCTCTCCATTATGTTATTAGGAGAAGGTTGTTATAAAGGAGGTGATTATCATCATAAGGTCATGCGAATTTTATTATGCAATTAGGCTCTCTTGGAGATAATGTGGAGTTATTCTCTCATGAAAAATATTATATATAATTTCCTTATCTTGAGAGTTTATTAATTTTATGCATATATTGGATATTAAGACATCTCGGCCCTCAAATATCTCTTATATTGTGTATGATCTATCTTGTACATTGTTTTTCTTTCATTATTATATATATGGACTTTATCAAGTAGTATTAGAGATATGATTTGTAAATGGAATTTGAGGGACAACTACAACAGTGGCATCATAAATGATGAAGACTATAATAAAATAGGTGCAATGAAATGATCAAGGATAAAATTCAAGTACCAAGAAGCTAAAATCACTACAAAAATCACCTATGGATGGTTGGATGATACTACATATAATATTGACAATTAATTGAAATGGTCTTACTTTTTGGCTTCTTCTCACGTTATGAAGATGAAATTTTTCATAGAATGATTGACATGTTATGAACTTATAATATGATATTATAATATATATAGGTGGATGAGTAGGTCAACATGTGCCACACATTCCTTAATTTAGTTATATTGCATCATATGTACTTGTGCAATTAATTAAATTAGTAAATTAGTAGTCCTACATTGATGTTGGTGGTTTTCCGCTCAATTATATTATTGAAAGGAGGTATATCAAACAATGTGATTATCATTGTAAGAACATGTGAAGTATATTTTATGTATTTGGGATCATGTAACGAACCTAACTGGTCCATTAAATATGAGCACCATAATATTTTTTTATATAGAAGGTACTTTTTCATTCTTTAACAACAAGAGTAATGAAGGGTAAATTTATTTATTTATCATTATACATAAGGTGGAAAGACGCTTTGCACAGGATTTCACTCATGGAAGGCTTTATCAGTGAAGGGTAAAATACATTTTGAATTTTATTTGATTTTATTTCAATTGGACTAGTCTCTATAATATATTACTCCTTTACTGTTTCAGTGAGCAAGAGGAGATGGTGGAGAAAATCACAGCGTGTGTGGTTGAATATATTGAAATTGCAAAATGCCAAGGCGAAGGCGAAGGCGAAGCATTTGGAAGGGAAAATGAAAAGGGTACATTACAAGACTTGATAGCTTATTATATTGGGATGACTCCATATTTTTTGTTGTATTTTTTGTTGTATTTTTTTTTTGTATTTTTTGTTATATTTTTTGGAAGTCATTTTACCGGCTTGTACTAATCCATGAGATTCGAGCTCTCCACCTTGTACAGCCAATCACCTTAACAATTCACAACTTACCGGATAGAAAAACTCTTCCAGCTTGTACATAAATATAATTTGCAAAATGTCTGCTACTTTCTTTTTTTATATAACTTCAAAATTTCCATAAATCTACGTTGTTTATATCGTCTAACATGTTTCGAAAATTACACATTCCGATTTTCTATATTGTTTGCTTAGGCGGGAACAATTTTCATCGTGAAATTTATTAAATGCGTTCTCGCAGACAAATTCAACTAAGTTTTAATAAGAAATGGTAGGTGGGGACTTGTTTCAGAGAAGAGCTTAACTAAAATTTTTAGAGCGGATGATGTTGAATTAAAACTCAGAACCTTTCTCAAAGTAAAACTGAAGTTCAGGCTTCTTCCCCATAATATGTCTTAACTGCAAACCATTATAAAATAGTAATAAGAGTGCATTGTATTTCTTAAATCATATACTCATTATTTCTTTAAAAAATATTAAAAATGTATTTTTGACCGATAATAATAAAATGCATTACAAACCTGCATAGTAAAAATACCAGCTGACTCGTAAGATAATTAGATCTTAAGCAGATTTGAAAGATCAACGCGTCTGTTATATGAATGGATACATACATAGGAAGTTCATTCGCAAGGCATGATTGAGAGAATCTTTTTTTTTCCATTATCAGCTTGTCCACCTGATTAGTCAAGTCTTCTTACTTGGTCTCCACCTACTTGCATTTGGGCTGTTCTTTGTTTTATTTGTTAAGGCATCTTAGCCAGCTTATTATATAGCCTATCCTTCTAAATCTTGTTTCATCGACGAAAAAAATTGTTTGTTATTCAAAATTCTAAACGATTTGAAAGGAGGAAGAGTTGGTGTAAGCGAATAGAGGTTAGCTTCGTCTTGATGTTTCAACCTGTTGTACTTTTGTCTCTCGGTTAACTTTATATATATGTAATGAATGTGGGTACCAATGTTTTCTTTATATTAGTTTTTGTTTTGGCTACTCTTTCTTTGGACAATCAGTTCATTGTCATTGATAAAGTTTTTAAAACTATTTGAATTTATCTCCCATCCAAGCATAAAATCCGGGTTGCTTAACTAACATGTAATTTATTGTGTTTTCTAGTTATTTAAAAAAAAAAAATACAAATATTTGTTTCTTTGTTTCTTAAAAGTTTGTTATGTATTTCAGGATATTATATTATTGTTGAGAAAATTTGAGTACACATAATCAAATAGAATTGTAGAATAAATTAGTTATGAAAATATCAAATAAAAGATAAAACAAAATAATAGAATAATATTCAACAAGACATGGATTTACGTGATAGAACCGTGACAATATATCAAAAAATATTTAGAAAGTGTTAGCGTGAATGTTTTTCACCTTCTTAAGTTTACTTAGGCTTAATAATGCATTTGATTATTCAGGTAGTTTTTCCCGTGCTGAGTAGTTTTCTCACGCGTCACACATTTTTATGCTTTTATAAGACAATTTTTTACATTATGTATTATCACGTCTCAATGCATTCTTTTTTACTCCTGGTGAAATAGCTTCTCCTATTGCTTCTCTCTTTCGTGAAGGTTATTTTTTGGTGTGCGGTTGCTCCTACGTGCTCCAACATGGTATCAGAGCCTGTCTTCTGCAACCACCTTCCATATTGAGAGTTTTCGCCAAACATGAGTTGAGGCATGCGTATTTCCTCTAGTGGAAGCCATGAAAATAGTCTCTGTTGTTTTCTTTGTTGAGAGGAGACATCTTTAGTCTGTGGCTGCATTTTGAATCTTGGAGGTGTTTTGGTTTGGAGACGATCTTGTTGTTTGAAAGGCCACACAATTTTTTTGCCAGGCCACATTTTTTCTCTGAGTCCCGATTTTCTGCTCAAAAGGCACAATTTTCTCTGTTCAAAGAGGGGTGTTTTTTGTTCATTGTTGGTGTTTGAAGATCTGTTGGCCGCGATTTTCAAATTGAAGCAGTTTTGGAGGCTACGAATCTCTATTTGGAGGCCATGTTGGATGATTTCCTAGGTGCAATTTGCATCCACAGAGGGGCAATTTTCTATCACACAGGAGATTGAACGCCACTTGGGAGAGTTGTGAAAGCTATGAAACCTTTGATTTTTGATGGCTTTATTCTGAAGACACTGTGATTTAAGAAGGCTTGAAGATTGGTGGTGTATCGGCAGTGAAAGGGAAAACTGGGAAGCCTTGCATTTTTGCTTGCAGGCTGCATTCGTTGCAGTGGCGTAGTAACCCAGTGCTGCTGCAGATTTGGCAAAATTCATTGTTGGGCATGATATTTGTTTGGAGGCTACGAAGATTCTACTTAGGGTTTCTTTCCTCCTTTCTGAGCGTGCAAAGGAAAAGTTCCTTTTTTTTCACTTGGTTGCAAAACTTTGTCGCACATTGGTGAGATATCCACAAAAATCAGCTTTTTTATTCTTTGGTGCCTTCATTGCCTTGTGAGTCCAGGCTCACGTGGAGATTTTGGTGGTGACCTGATCATTCGTCCTGTGTTGAGAGGGTGGTGGTGGCTTGCAATGATTTCGGGTAGTAGTTTGTGAAAAAGATACTACATTTTTTTTTCCTCAAATCTGATGTTTTTTGGAAAAAGTTTAGGGAATTGCACATTGTTGGTTCTATTCATTCTGGGGTATAAGTATCATATTGGTCTCTTTGCGTTCATTTTCACACAATGTCAAAATCAAAGATTGACCCACACACTGTACACAACTATCACACGCAGAAGCTTAAGATGACACAATTGTTGCAATCTTGAGGTATTTGGCGAATGTTGGATGCCGAACAACCTGAGTTCACTAAGGACTCTGAGAAGTTTTTCCATCGCAAAAAAATGGATGAGGTGAGAGGACTCATAGGCCTCCTTGTTTCTGATAATCTGTTGTTTCATATTGTAGAGTGTACAACAGCCAAAGAGGTCTGGGATAAGCTTGTTGAGTTCTATGGAAAGGTCAATTAGTTCAAAATATTACAATTCAAAGGCGATCTCATTTCTCTCTCTCTAGATGCCTTTCCCACTATTCAAGACTTCCTGACACAGTTCAAGTTGATCCTGTCGCAATTGAAAGGATGTGGTCATGCCAAGATAGATAAAGAGTTTATCTTCTTGATCCTATCTAAGTTGCATGGTGCATTTTCAGTATTTGCTTCCACCTTCTATTCTACCATGGACGCTATGGGAGATGGTTATCAAATGCCTTCCTTTGAGGTGTTCTGCAATCGATTGGCGTAGGAGTAATCCAAGTGGATCTAGATGGATGCTCTTCCCAAGAGTCATGCCCTGATAGCTCAATCTTTCAATGGAAAGGGTAAGAATAAGAAGAAGCCTAAGAGAAATTCTCCTCAAGGTAATGAAAATCCCACCAAGCCTAAGGAGAATAATGACCAAAAGATTGCACCTCCTCCTTCTAACTTAGGAGAATCATCTTCCAAGTCTAAGAAGAAGAAGGAAAATTGTTCATTTTGTGGAAAGTCAGGGCATAATGATGCACATTGTTTTGTGAGGCTCGCAACATTGGAGGAAGCTATGAAGAAGCACAAAATTGCCATGCCAAAGTCTTCTTCCTTAGGAAATGACCAAGCCCTTGCAGTAAGAGGTTTTCCCTCTACCCATGACAATTGGATTCTTGATTCTGGTGCCTCACATCACATGACTCATGATGCAGATCTTCTTGATTCTCTCTCTAATAGTCATACTACTCACATTGTAGTTGGAGACTCTTCTCAGATTCCTATTCTAGGGATAGGCTCAGTTTAGATGCAGGATGGTTGCATTGATGATGTTATTCTTGTTCTTGATATTTCACATAATTTTCTCTCCATTTATCAAATTTTTCAGCATAGTGATGGAAGGCTTGTTGAGTTCTCTCCCAGTGATGTGACTATTCAAAAGTTGGAGAATCCTGAGAAGGTTGTTGCTACTGGAGTAGTTGATCATAGAGCTCTCTTGTATAATTTTGATGGATTTGAGCCTTCATCAAGATCATCCTTTATTGCTCATGTAGATTCTATGAGTAAGCGGTTTGGGCACCTGAATTATAGATATCTCCAATAGATGAGCACATAGAACTTGGTGATTGGTATGCCTCAAATCTCTTGTTCTGATGGGATTTTCCCAGGTTGTGTACTTAGGAAACATCATGGAGATCCATTTCCAAAAGGTATGGCTACACGTGCTTCAACACCCCTTAAGTTGGTGCATAGTGATCTTTTGTCATTTCCCACTCCTTCATTTTTGGGGGCCAAGTATGTACTCACCTTCATTGATGACTTCTCTCGCCGCACATGGGTGTAAATTTTGAAATACAAGGATGAGGTTCTATGCTTCTTCATGACATTCCTTGCGTTCGTGGAGAAGTAGTTAGGACATTTCCTTCAGAAGATTCACACAAATAATGGGAGGAAGTATGTTAACTGGGTGTTTCAGAATTTTTGTAGTGCTCGAGGTATTCTTCTTTAGCACACAGTGCCATACACTTCATAGAAAAATGGTGTGGCTGAGCGGAAGAACAAAACTTTATGGGAGATGGCCAATTTTATGATCCATTCTAGGTCCATGGCTCCAATATTTTGGGCAGAGGTTGTCAATTGTGCCAACTACATATAGAATAGTATGCCTCACAAGGTAGTGCAGAACATGACTCCCAAGGAGGCTTGGTCTCATGTCAAACCTAAGATCTCCTACTTCAAAGTATTTGGCAGTGATAAATGGACATTCATTCCAACAAGGAGGCAAAAAGAAATGGAGAAGAAGACTTAGCGGTTCATCTTCGTTGGCTACTGTGAGGATATGAAAGGTTATTGTTTGTTTTATCTCATCACTCGAGAGGTACATTTTCATCATGATCATTTTGACGAGTCTTTAATTTTAAAGGATTCTCCATCACAGGCCTCTACCTCCCTTCTTCCCAGTTCTTCTTCAACGGATGTTTTGATTCCTGTTGTTGATGATGATGATGTTGTTGATGCTCCTGATGATGATGATATTGATATTGTTGTTGACATAATCCCATCTTCTCCTGAGTCTGCACCCACACAACCTCTTTGGGCTTACACTCTTCTTAAGGAGGATAGTTCTCATGCAGGTGATCCCACCACTTCTCACTGTACTCGTTCTCAGACTTTAGGTATCAATCTTTTGAGTCATGCAGTTTCTACTGATCCTCAAAAATTTTCATATGCTTTAGGTGTTCCATAGTGGGATAGTTCTATGGCTGAGGAATATTCTTCTTTGATGAAGAATTATACCTGGGATCTTGTTCCTCTTCGTAAGGGAAGAAAGTTGTTTTAGCGCAAGTGGGTGTATCGTACCAAGTTTGCAGATGATGGTTCTATTGACAAGTACAAGGCTAGTCTTGTGGCTAATGGGTTTTCTTAGCTTGAGGGAATCGTTTATTCAGATATCTTTGCTCATGTCACCAAGATGGATTCCATTCGTCTTGTACTTTCTATTGTTGCATCTCAGGGTTAGTCAATGTATTAGATGGATGTGAAGAGTTATTTCTTGCATGGTGATATTTAGAAGTGGATCTGTATGGAGTAGCTACCAGGCCTTGTGCAAGAACCTTCACTTGTTTGCAAGATTTGGTGTTCATTGTATGGTCTCAAACAAGCCCCTTGGGCTTGGTATGAGAAGATGGACAATTTTTTGCATGCTTCTCACTAACATGGGGGGATCTTCTCATTCTTGTTCTCTGTGTGGATGACTTGATTCTCACAGGGAGTTCTCCTTCCATGATTGAGGATACTCAGAGAGCTCTGACGGAGTGGTTTGATATGACAAACCTTGGTCCTTTACATTTCTTCCTTGGTATTCAAATTCATCAGTCCTCTATAGGTATTCTATCTTCCAACAAAAGCATGCTCTTTATTTTCTTCAGAGATTTGGGATGGTTGATTTCAAGCCATCCCCCACTCCTTTTCAGTCAAGTGTTGTGTTGTCTTCCAGTTGCAGTACTCCATCAGTGGATACTACCTTGTATTGAAAGTTGGTTGGCAACCTTTTATACTTGACACATAGTCATCTTGATATTTTCTTTGTAGTTGGTCTCATCTCCTGTTTCTCTCAAGATCCTCATGAGAGTCACTGGAAGGCAACCAAAAAAATATTGTGGTACATTTAGGGTACTACACAGTTTGGCATTCATTACACATCAGGTGCTACTTAGATTGTGGGCTTCACTAACTCAGATTGGGTTGGTGATGTTGATGATTATAATTCCACTTTTGGCTTTGTGTTTTTTCTTGATTTAGGTATGTTTGCATGGTCTTTCAAGAAGAAAAGTGTTATTGCATTATTATCGACTAAGGCTAAGTACCGAGGCACTATTTTGGTTAGTCAGGAGGTTTTGTGGCTTTGACAGTTGATGGCTGAGTTTGAATTTCCCGTAGATCATCCCACTACTCTTTGGTGTGATAATGAGAGTGCCATACATATTTCTCGCAACCTAGTGGAGCATCAGTGCACAAAGCATATTGAGATCCACATGCACTTCACTCGGCAGTTCATTCAAGAGGGTGTTCTGAGTTTGGAGTATTTTCCTATGAAGTAGTAGGTTGCATGCATCTTCACTAAACCTTTGGCATCTCCTCACTATATTTTGCTACGATAGATGCTTGGGGTGAAGGAAGTTGTCCTTGGGGGCTCTTGATGAGTCCTCCTTTCTCTCTTTTCTATTTTTCTCTCTTTTGGAGAGGGGTTTTTTCCCACAAGGTTTTTCTCCTTTTCTCCAATTGTGAGAAATTTTTTGTTTTGCATTGTAGTTGTGCATGGGTACCTAAGTGGCCTCATTGCCAGGACCCATTTTTCGCATCTCATTTTGCATTTTTTAGTTTCTCTAAGTTGCAATTAAGGGGGGGTGTTAGCATGAATGTTTTTCACCTTCTTAATTTTACGTAGGCTTAATAATGCATTTGATTGTTTGGGTAGTTTTCTCACCCATCACACATTTTCTTGCCTTTGTAAGGAACTTCTATACATTATGTATTATCACGTCTCAATGGATTCTTTTTTACTCCTGGTGAAATATCTTCTCCTGTTGCTTCTCTCTTTCATGAAGGTTTCTTTTTGGTGTGTGGTTGCTCCTGGGTGCTCCAACAGAAAGGAATGTATTGGTATTCTTATTGCTTAGAAGAAAAATAAAATCTTCACAGAAATACTACTATATATCTATGTATATATAATGTCTTCCAAATAACAACCACCATCCAAGTTAGAAAAACTAGATTTTTCTCTTAACAAAATCATAGATTATCTCTTAAGGAAAATGTAGTTTTTTTAAGATAATATTTCTTCTTTACATTGTTATCATAATCTAAAAATTATAATACATATAGACATGAAGATGTTGATGTGTGGCACAAATCTTATAATTTTGTTACATTGGATCATGTAAACAATTTGTATAATTAATTATATTAGGTAGTGAGTAGGACTACATGAGATTAGTAGTTTACCTCTCCATTATGTTATTAGGAGGTCTTTATAAAGGATGTGATTATCATTGCAAGGACATGTAAAAATTTTACTATGCATTTGGGCTCTCTTGGAGATATAATGTGGAGTGATTCTCCCATAAAAAATATCATATATCATTTTCTTATCTTGAGAGTTTATTAATTGTACATGCATATTATTAGATATTAGGGCATACTGGCCCACAAATATCTCTTATATTGTGTATGATTTATCTTCTACATTATTTTTCTTTCATTATTATGTGTATGGATCTTATCAATTAGTATTAGAGATATGATTTGGGAATCGAATCTCAAAGACAACTACAAAAATAGTGGCATCATAAAAGTAATGGTTTCTCATGGAGGAAAAGAAACATTTACTATTATCAAGACTAGAATAAAGTAGGTACAATGAGATATGGACCAAGGATAAGATTCATGAACCATTAAGTTAAAATCACCACAAAGATCACCTATGTGTGATGTGGGAAAATGAGATCTAGGGTTTAAATCACACTTTCTCCTATGTCATATTAGAAAGAACCAAAAATTATCACAAACACCCACTTCACTACTAACCTCAATGGAAGAGCCATAATCGTGGATTAGGTTTTGGTTCTTTATCTGTGGGGGTTTGATGTTGATTGATTGATTAATTATTAACTTTATTTGATAATGAAAATGTGTACCTAGGTCAACTATGAATCTACAACAAACTGATGTGATTATAGAAAAATATAGAACTAAAACATAGAAATGAGATACTTAATAGAAAATTGCATAGATAGAGGAACCTAGCATATGAATTTGGGCTCAAACTTGCTAGATAGGGGAGCTAGCACCCCAGACCATGAAGTACAAATATCGAGAATCAAAAACAAAATCATAGATGACCACAGTCTATAGGTTCTTCCTTTTTGGACTCAACTTCAAAACTTCATGTGTTGATGATTAATTATACATGCCCTAATTTGTTAACATAGGAGGATTGCAGAACCTAGAGGTGGAGACAGAGTCTGTCCTAAAGAATTTCGGTTGATTGCGGTTGGTCTTTTGTTGGCTCTTTTGCTGGCCTTTTTTGTTTGACCTTCCTAGTCTTTTGTGGGTGGCTGTTGCTTGTTCTGGTTTTTTCCTTTTGTGCAACTGGTTTTTTCTGCTGGACATTTCTATCCTTTCTTTTCTGTTGTAAACTTTGTGGTTTCAGGTCCCTATAAAACCGTTTTACCCTTGATCAAAAACATAGGAGGATTAAACACTTGATCTTGCAATTAGGTCTTCAATCCTTCTCAAAATCCACTTTAGATCTATCACTTACACACAATATAGGAGAGAAATAGTTGTGACCTATAGGGACTTTCCTAAGTCAAGTCACATGATTTGGTGCAGCTATGATGATGTAAAGAGTGCTTACCCTCTATTCTGGTAGAGGCAAAATAGATAAAAGGAATGATAAATTGACAAGTGCTACAACTTACCACTTGGATCTACTTTCCTTGATGGTTTTAAGTCAATGTACTCATCTCATACAAGGATATTTTATTGCTTGATTGAAGGTCCTACAAGTGTTAGACTCACAAAAAAATAAACACATAGCACAAGCAAACTCACATGGAAATTTGATGCATTCCAAACATGAATCATAACTAATAATAAATGTTGTAAACTTTTCTTATTCTATCCTTGACTTCATTTTAGGATTCTCAATTGTTCAATCAATTCACGGGGATTTCAAATGGAAAAATATTTGTATTTATATGCAATAATTCATTTTCCATCAAAATTAATTATCAAAAGTCAAAAAATGAATTTAGATTTATAAATGCTAAAATGCCAACAATAGCATATTTTTATTTGGGTGAAAATAGGCTGGATAGGGGTGCTAGCATTCTATTGCAAACCAAGTTTGGGTCTTTAAGTGTTGTTAAATAAATACTAAATAATAATTCCCAATTTAAATTTTATTTTTTGAAAAACAACCATGAAATGGTCAAATTAAGAGCATAATTTGGTCTAAGTGAATAGAGGGGAGCTAAACATAGTGTAAAATTGTCAAGGGTGACAATTTATGATGCTACATTTAGACCTAAATTTAGTGAGAGTATGAAATTACACTCATGCTTGCACTAAATTAAGGATAAGCCAAGAAGGGTTTGTTTATCCAAACATTGGAGAGGTAGGATGACATCAAGAATCTAGGGGATGCACTAGTACCTAGGCTCAAGATCCTATGGAACAACAATGTAAAGACAATGGAACACACACATGAGGTACAATGCAACATGACAAACATGAATCATACACAATGAAGATACAAAGCTAACATAATGCAAAGCATACATAATGCAAACACAATGCAAATATGATGCAAACATAATGAAAACACAATAAAAAAATGAAAAGGGGGTATGATAATCATGGACTAACAAGTTTCGCATAAATATTACTAGGATCTATACCCAAGGAATCCATCAATCAAAAGGGTCACAAAGTCATATATTTTCTAAGTGACCCATGAATGAAAGCATCATAGGCTGGTGAAGTTTGACATTCACTAGTTGAGTTGGATAAGAACTGTAATGTTGTAAATTGCACCCTATGCAATTTCACATTACATACACCTTCCTCTTGAGATAAATTAAGATAATTATGCTATTTTTCAATCCAAAATACAACACCTTCCATGTCTAACTACTCAACTTCTAAGTCCAATTTTCTCATAGACTAGTGTGCATCATAGAGACATCTGCATCTTGTGCTCGTGTCCCGCAAAAATCCCCAATTAAGTTAGTCATTGGGACTTTAAACCTACCAAATTTTGGTAGTTAACGCCTTTTCTAACCTGAAACCTCATCATGAGTCACTCAAGAAATCTATTTTCACCAAAAAGGGCTTCCCTCTCGATCAATATTTTGGATCTTTTTAACTATGCACACACAAATCTCTCTTCTTCTCTCATTCTTCAGCATTCTACAACACTTCTTGAGCATTCACAACATTCTCCATCTCTCCTCTTTACACATATCTTTCAAAGAACTCTTCTACAACTTTCAGAGTAAAATCCATTGTTGCAAACACAAGGTTATCTTGAAAAGAGGTCACTAAGATCTTGGAGATTCTTGTTGCATCTTCCTTGCACCAACATGCTACTTGGATTCTATGCTTGGGAGTGGTAACCCTTTAGGATTTTTCATTAATCATATTGTTCTTTCTATCAATTTATATTTATTTCCATTATCTTGTCTAAGGTTTTCCATGGAGGTGGGAACACCGATATAGTGGTATGTCTGATGCAAAATCCTATACAACCACCCAACCTCTCTCTTTGGTCTTATTTGTGTAGGTACGGGTGGAAGATCTTCTTGGAGAAAGCTTGGATTTCATCAAATGTTTTCGGTGATATCCTAAACTTCTCTTTGTCATTTTCATCTAAATTTCCTTAACAAATATCTTTATTCCTGTCATTTTATATTCATTGTACAATCGTATTTCACACTTTCACTTCGTGAGTCCTATACATGATATTTTGTGTTTTCTTGTGATAGTTTTTATTTTTTATCTGGATATGAAACACTAGCATAGGGAACTTTCATCCTATAGTCGCCCATTAGTCCTAGAGATAGATCTTGTTGAGCTGTCTAAAAAACCTTTGTACCCTACACTTTAGTTTCTGAAGTCTAAAGAGTCCAGCTAATTTTCATTCTCTTTAAAACACAAATTTAATTAATTAATAGGTAAGCTTGAGGGTCACAGTTTCCCGAAGGGTATGTGTAGGATCATCATGGAAAAAATAGGCCCTTAAGTGGCAAAAAATTTAGAAAAATCAGAGTTAGGCAACTTGACATAAAAATTTGAATAAGTTATCTATATTATTTCAAAAATATGTAAGAATAGAATCTATAGAAAATTGAATGTAGTTTCTAAACTACTAGGTTTATTTAAAAAAAAATCTATTTGGTGAAAATTTAAAATTTCAATGCAAGAGTACTTAAATTAATGAAAAATAAGTAGGTGTTTGTCCCACCACCCTAACCACGATAAAATGATAATATTTTTTATAATATTTTAGATATAAGTAGAGGACTCATGTCTCGATGTGATGCATATTTTTTGTAATTTTTTCCAAGTAAATAATTAATTATGAATTTTTATTACAACTTTAAAAAATATAAAACTTGTATGTCTAACTACCTTAACTTGGTCAAAACTTCATGAAATTCAATTTTTTTAATCTTATAGTATGTGAAGCATAGAATGTGACGCATGTTTGGATTCAAAAATGTGATAGCATTTGAAAGCTATAGTTTTTTTTCAATCAGCCTATCAATCAGGACTTTAGTCGTAATTCAAATAGAAAATGAATAATAATTATTTATTAAATTTAAAGTAAAGCATAATTTATATTGGTGGAAAGCTGAGAATATCCTTTAAAAACCCTTTTCGTTTCATCAATTTTGGGTAAAAAAGAAGTCGTTAGCCACATACGCTACACATACCCATCATATCGCCACTTTTTGGCCCATCATGATCCTGCACATACCCCGAAGGCTTACCCAAGTGGAGGATTGAAATTTGAATCCTCGAAGGATTTTATTATCCTTTGTAGTGGTTCACTTTTCATACTCTACATTTTGGTCAATGTGATGTGAACTTTCCTTTCAAAAATCATTCCAATCATCATTTAAAATCTCAAAATATTTTTTTTTCTCTTGCATTCTCTTCTTATTTTTTGGAATTTGCAAGGCTATGTATTGTGAATAATCTTCTATGAGATTCACAACCTAGTCTATAAATTCTAGATACATAGTTGAAAGAAGCTCGAGAGCTACCATACCTCCAAACTAATAGTCCTACCAAACCTAGCCCAATGTTCTCTGGAAATCCTGATCTTTTGAGCTCCCAACTAATCTTTGGGGATTCTTCTCCTTTGAATTATCCCTTGGATTCTTCTTCTATAGATTATGAAAATTCTCTTAGAGGCCCCTTTGAGTAGGTTCAGTATAAATGGAGTTGCGAAAACATATTTACTCAAGCCGCCCTATTGTCTGTAATTTGAGAATCTTGCTCATCTCATATCGTAAAGGCCTTGAGTTGCTTCATGCACTAATGAACATAGTTGAGAATCATGTACCTTCATACACGTCAATCTTGGATCAACATCATGATGCTCAATCAAATGTCATTGGCACCTAGTTGAATATTTTGATGCGTAAGGTGTTTGTTCACATGGTGGATTCTAATCCTACAATACCTCCTATGTCTTCTGCTAATAACACAAATGTTATGTGTGTGCCTCCTACTAATCTTGAAGTGAATGTGTCTTAGAATCCTTTGGGGTATACATCCCTCCTTCACCTAGTTCTACACTTCAAACTCCCACAATACAACCTTTTTCTACAATGGCTAATTTGTCTCCCCCACTATTTAATCCTATTCTAAACAACCTATCGCAAAACATGGGTTGGATGTAGTCCCAACTTTCTAATATAATATTTCTTGAATGATATGGATCTTGACTTAAATGCTTGCTTGAACCATGAAACCCTACATTAGAAATGTTAGCTCAAAAATAAACATGATGCATGATGACTTTGACATGATTCTTGATACTTGAATAATTCTCTAAAACACTTGATAATCAACTCTTGAATACTCTTGTAAAATATTGAATGCTCTTGTAAAATCTTGTAAACTCTAATTTTCTATTAGGAATTGTCTCATGAAATTCTTGGGTCTAAATGAGTGAAATAGCCTTGTATTTATACCATTTTATGCAAAAATTTCTGAAATTACAACACTACAAGCTGACATCAAATGTAGGAGAATAAAATCCCACCAAGAATTTGAATTTAATTTAGGTTTAAGCCACACATGACTCATACACTAGAAGTGGCATATGAGTCCCATTAGGCTAGGCCTTGGGACATATTTTTCAAGAAATGACTAGGTTCATGTGAAATCCATATTGGGGCCCCAAAACTTAGGTGGGATCCATACACCCAAGGTGGTGTATGAGTCCCAGATCATTAAATTTGGGCCATAGAATCCAAAAATACATGTATTATGAGTGGATGCTATTTTATGTCAAGATTATCCCCATAAAGATGCATTAAATAAGGCTTGTGGATGCAAAATAAGGCCAAATAAGGCATAAAGAAGCCCAAATTATTAATGAAACTTTAGATTGGTGTGAAATTGTGGTACAACACTTTCCAACACCCTACATAAGGAAAAATTAGGTCCACTTAGTGTATAAGGGACCAAGACCTAATGTGAATGTGTTAAACACATTACAACACTAAACCAAGGAAACATTAAGCTCAATTTAACAAGGAGGGCATAAACAAGAACAAAAATGTAGAGGGATAATTTTTCTATTGCCACACAAATGTGGTAATCATTCCTTAGAGAACTGAAAAATAGTATGCTTGAATAGTAACATAATCAAGTTTTCACAAAATTATTTGATTCTTACTCAAGTGTACTTCATAGGTTACTAAAAGAATAAATTGATCACCCTCCAAAAAATTAGACTGCTTTCTGACAACAAGCCATACCCTAGTTGATATGATTCCTCTAAGTTTTGTCAATATCATTGAGTGACTAGACATGATCCCAAATATTGTGTCCACCTAAGACATGTGATTCAAGATCTCATAGATAGCGGTAACATCCACCTTGATAGTAAGAAGTAGAAAAAAAAATCTGTTGCTAAAGACAACAGTCACCTATAGATTTACATGGATCATTTTCCACCTCACTCCTAATTTTATCACCACTTATTCTTCTACCCCATCTAATGAAGTTGTATATGTGAACATGGTATCCATCACTCCAATCTCCCCTTCAAGTTAGAAAGTTAAGATACTTGACATATATTTCATGCCTAATTACTTACCTTATCATGGAGAGTACTCTCCCCATTACATTCCTTTCCAACTCAACAATAATGTCATTACTAGAATTATGGTTGGCCCTAATAGTAGAGTCAATGTTATAAAAAAAATATACGCTCTTCATCAATGGCCTACATAGGGTGAGGAATGATGAGTGTAAGGCTGCTATCCTTACAAATGATGGTTTTTCTCTTTCCCCTTTGGGATCTATTTCCCCATCGATCATTATGGGACCTAGGACTGTCTCAAAGACATCTTTGTGATACCAGAGTATGATTTATTTAGAGTAAAATTGGGAATTCCTTGGCTATTTTCCATGAATGCAGTTGATTTTTTTGTCCATAAGTGTAAAGTTTCCTCATAAAAACACTATGTAAAATATCAAGGACACTAGATAGAAGCCATTAGTGTCATGTGGGGGATTTTCTCTTGATCATTTTTGGCCTTCTCCAATGGGACCCATGTTACCTTGTGGTGAGTTTTTATACAAAGCATATTATAAATACAAGACCCGGGGCTTAGCATCTAATCCAATTCCACCTCCTTCTACAGTCCCCTTTCAATAAACTCCTATGCAATAGCGTGTTTCTTCCTTTGGGCCTTCCTCATCGGGGCTAAGGACAAGCACACTCCCTCTAGTATACCTCCCTATTCATCTAAGACCTTGCAACGTCTTGTGGTGACTTCTATTCCTTTGATTGTGCCTAGCATAGGAAAAGGAAAGTTCCTCACATTGTCAAAGAAAAAATCCCATGTCTTTGAGCTTACAATTCCTCTTGATATCCCTCTCCCTACTATCTATGGTAAAGATGAGCAGTCTTCTTCGATTGGTTCTTCACATGTAGCTCTGAGATCTCAACCCTCGAGGGTTCCTCTTGTTCTTTCTCCTTCCCAAAAATCACAAAGAGGAAAGGTGCCCACAGATGAGGTTAAGGTTCTTGCACCCCTAACATCTCTCGTCCTTCCTATGGAGCTTATTCTTCTACCAACAATGGCCACAAAGACAAATTCACTAGTTGTCTTAACATTTTCTCAAGCCCTTATTCCCAGTCACCATCTTTGTTAGAACTATCTTGCACATGAGCATAAGTGTCATTGATGTGCGATGGGAAGAGAATGTGATGTTACATAAAAGACTAAGGGTAAGTATTATGTTTTAGCACCTAAGTGTTCTTCTATTTCCACCTCTATTTTCATCTTACCCATGGATCCTTCAAGAGATGTGGATGAACCACACCTAAAAGGGTGCATGTATTCATTATTCATGTAGTGTCAAAAAATGTACCCCTTTACATTTTCTTAGTTGTTTGGGCCCTCCTAGTTAAAATGGACTTAATTATGCCTTAATTTAGTATTGTAAATTTTGCAAGAATGGAAATATTGAAGGTGTTGTCATTGATGTCAACTGGTCAATTGGTTATCAATAGATTGTTGTTGTCATTAGTGTTATGGATACATGTTATCGGTTGTATATGTCGAGGATATTCAAAAAATTGTAATGAAGACATGTTACAAGTGTTTAGTGGTTGGTCTAGGTTTGGCTCTAGATTTGATCCTATATTTGTAAGGTTCAGATATTTTGATCATGGTTGTTGAAAGATGCTATATCCTGATTTTTGGCTATTGATCCATTGTACAGTACGAGTTGTGTTCACTAGTTGTGAACTGTGGTTGTTTGTGTTTTTGGTTAAGGTTCAGGAGAAATATTGTTGGTTCAGATTTCTCTTTGATGAAGTCTTATGACTTGTGGTTCTAGAGTTGAGTTATTTTGATTGTATTAAAGATAATTTTAGTATCTGAAAAGTTTGTGCTTAATTTTTCCATGTATTTTATACTAGTTTGGCCAACCTTGTGTGGAATACTACTTTCAAAGTTAGAGAAGTGTGTTGGATCTATTTGGGTCTTAATGAAGCATTTGTCTGGTTTGCCCTCATTCTAATTCCACCCTAGGATTTTTTATAGCTGACCTAATTTGAATTTGAATTTGGATGGCCGAATTTGGATATGTTTCAATGTTGAAGATGGTATAAATGCAGAATGAGTTAGGGAAGAAGAAGCGAAGAAGAGTACAAAGGAAATAGAGACAAGAGCTCAAATATAATATAAATAAGTGTGAATTTGTGTGTGTGTGTGTTTGTGTGTGTGTGTGTGTGTGTGTGTGTGTGTGTGTGTGTGTGTGTGTGTGTGTGTGTGTGTGTGTGTGTGTGTGTGTGTGTGTGTGTGTGTGTGTGTGTTTGTGTGTGTGTGTGTTTGTGTGTGTGTGTGATGCGAGTATGGCAAGTCAATGTGAAGCCTAAATGTTGAGTTTCCAAAAGTAGTGAGTTGAAGGTGCACTCTATCATTCATGCATGTATACAAGTGGATTGAGTGAATTGTGGTGGAATCCTTTGTTGCATTGATATTTTATTCTCTCTATAACAAGTCTTCTTTATCTTCTTTGTATCTCTATGGTAGTGAGCCCTCTGGGTTGTTAGACCTATTGGATAGTGAGTCCTTGTTTTAGACAGTGAGTCCTTGTTTTGGCAGTGATCCTTGTTTCTCAAGAACTAAGCCTCTTGTAATTTATTTTGATATTCTCTATAGTATGAGTTAATCCTCATTGTGGTTTTTCCCTTATTGGGTTTTCCACCTAAATCTGGTGTCATTGAGTTTATGTGTTGGATTTAAGTTTCTGCACTAGTATTCATTGTTTAATTTGCTAAATAGTGTTAAGGATTAGTTTCAGTGAATGAATTAAAGTTTAAATCCATGACAACTGATTCACCCCCTACCCTATAAATTGTCTTGTTCAACAATTGGTATAAAATTTTGTTTCCTTGGTGAAGATCTTAATCGCCAAAGGAAAGTCTAGGATGGCTAGCAAGATGACTTATGATTATCCGAGGTTCGATGGAACTAACTATGCTATCTTGAAAATATTGATGGAAGAATATCTAGAGTATTGCAGATATGATGTGGAGAAATTTTATAAGAATCCTTACACTCCTCCTACTAATGGTCTGACTATGGTTGATGAGATAAAATCGCATTAAGCGAACAATAAGGAAAAGTACATTTTGAAGAATAGTCTGGTACATTTCAAGTTGATTAAGTTTCAAATTTTGAAGACTACTAATGAAGTCCGGGATGCTTTGGAAAGGGCACATGAAGGTGATGAGAGAGTTAAAGAGACAAAATAACAAAATTTGGAGACAATTTGAGCTTCTACATATGTCTGAAGATGAGAATGTTAAAGCTTATGTAAAGAGATTAGATGAGATAGTGGCTGAAATGTGAGGACTTGGTGCTACTATAGATGAAACCTAAATTCTAAATAAGATTCTTAGAACTCTCCCTAATGATTACAATGAGAAGCTGTGTGCTATTGAACAAAGTATAGATTATAAGACCTGCATTAAAGATTTTCTATTGGGATTTTTGACATCTTATGAGATGAGGAAGCCAAGTCTGAGGAATGGATGTAAATTAGAAACTACTTTTAAGGAAACAAAAGTTGAATATATCTAGATGAAGAATTTTTTTGATGAAATAGAAGCTAACTTTGTGAGAATGATGAGGAAAGGCTCTGGTAAGTACAGAGGTAAGTTACCCTTTAAATGCTTTAGTTGTTGAGAAATAGGTCATTATGCTACAAAGTGTCTAGAAAGAGCTAAGAGGGATAAACAAAGATATGAGAAACAAAAGAAAGGAAGGAAGATTAATAGAGAATATTATGAGAATGAGAATGCTAGTATATTTAATGAAGATTTTGAGTATGAAGATCCTGATGACAATGAATGGTGCTTGTTCTTGGAAATTAAAGATGAACCTACTTAGATTCTAATTCTGAAAACTAGGTGAAGGAAAGCCCTTCAGAGAAGGAGAAAAATGAAAGTACTATTATCTCTTCCCTACATGCTAAACAAGAAAAGAGCTATTGGGTTATTGATAATGGTTGTTCGTATCACATGACCGGTGATAAAAGTAAGTTTGTTAAGCTTGAAAATTATGATGGAGGCTTGGTTATGTTTGGAGATGATACTGTGCTAAAATTTGTGGGATAGGTCATAATATTGATGATGTCTACTATGTTAGGGGATTAAGGCATAATATTTTTTGTGTTGGCCAGATGTATAGTAAGGGATATGATCTTGTGTTTAAGGATGACAGGTGTGAGATCCAGAAAGGATCCAAAACATGGATTGCTACTAGAAAGAAACCTGAAGGACATATCTATCAACTTAAAGGTGCTAATGGACGATGCTTTAAGATTCAGATTAAAGATAGTTGGTTATGTCATAGAAGAATGTGTCACATGAATTTTGATAACTTGGCAAGGATTAGTGCAATTCATGTTGTGAGAGATTTACCAAGAATTACAAAGCCTATTAATACTATCTATAGGAATTGTTAGTTTGGAAAGAAAGCAAGAAGTTATTACAGATCAAAGGAACAATCTACTACTGGTCTACTAGATTTAGTTCATACAGATCTCTATGGTCCTACAAGAGTGAAAAGTCTACAAGGTGAAAGGTACTTTATGCTTTTTATTGATGATTATTCTAGATATAGATGGGTTACATTTTCTAGAGAGAAATCAGATGCATTAGATAGATTCAAGACATTCAAATCTATGGCTGAAAATGAAGTGAAAATTTAAGGATAAAGTGCTTAAGGTCTTGTTGTGCCTATAGAACACACGCCCTATTCGGACCGGGGACTCCCTCTTTCTTTTCAACCTTTCTGGGTCATTGTTTTCCTTTGCCTCATTTTGCATGCCCCTATTTGTGAGCTTAAGTTGGTCACATGTGGTAAAATCACCAAAATCCCTTTGACCAAAATCACCTTCCCAAAATTTTGCTAAGTCTTTTTCCCTTGTGGATTTGAACTTATAGGTTTCCCTTAGCCTTTCGATGCCACGTCCATCTGGCCTCCCAAACCCACATTCATGGTTTTCCCTTTGCGAAATGACGCTATCCTTTTGACGCTATACAATGGCCAAACCATGGCATCTTCCTGCATGGCAGGACCCGCAACATCCTTTTCCGCCTGTGTGTTCACCAAATGTGCAAGAGGGCACAAGTTTCTGCACCCCCACCAACCCGACCGACCACCATACTGAAACTTTAATGTGGCATTAAATGAACTTTTACCTATAAATAGGTGCACCAAGCCTGTCATTTTCACCCCAGTGATTTTTTTTAGAGGAGAATGAAGAGCTCTGACCTACGCAAAGCCTCCAAAAAATTTAGACCAAGTTTCCTTCAGATTTCTGCTCAAATTCTGGGTAAGTTCGCATTCAAACCTTTGAGTGAAATTTCTTTCTAAAAATTTTGGTTTTGTAAATGTTAAATTAAACCCTACTTCCCTATGGTATTTTGTCTAAAGCTTTGTAATCCTCAGCCCTGCATGAGCAATTTTCTCCCAGCATTCCAAAAACCCTTAGAATCGATCAAATCTATGTCCTTGTGCCCACGCAGAATCTTGTTCCTCCATTGTCGTTCTTCATATGACCCATGCACATTTGTGTCCCACACCGTCACTCTCACCATCTTTATTGACATTTGAAAATATTGGAATTAGCTAAGTCATTAACCCTTTGCGAGGATTCCTAGGCGGGATTCTATCTACAGGGGGCACCCATCCTTTCACCATTTCATTAATAGTCATGCCTTATCACCTTTCCACAGCACGAGATCCACTTTCATCACTACCGTCAAGTGCATCGAGCCAAAAATTTGTTAAATTCACCAAAGTCTAAAGTCCTTGCGGGTCACCACATACGGCTTGTTGCCATCCCACTGCCATTGTTTAGTGCAGAAGTCACCTCGCCATCCCACAATGTAGACTTCGCGCCCTTCATCACCTTCTCCATCTTTGGGAGTCTGCTAAACAAAATGGAAAGTCAAAATTCCTTACGGGTGGACCTCAGTGGGTGGCCGTTAATTCATCACCCTTATCTTACAGTCGAATTCCTGCATCGTCCCGTGATATGGAATCCATGGAAAGTCTTTCCCCTTTGTCAAAATCTGAAGATAGCAGGAGTAAAAATTAAGTCTACGGGCTCACTACAGGCCCGTCCATGCGGACTACCATCTGCGGACTACCATCCCTTCATTGCCATTCATTAATGACAAACCTTTAACTGCGACTTGACCATTTACCTCCACACTTTCCAAATCAATGAAACTCTAAGGTAGAACTCACCATGTACAAAGCACCCGTGGGTTTCACAATGCGGAACTCTGCATGCAAGTCACCATTTATCGAATGCTGCTACTTAATGACTAAGCCTAAATGTCTTTCCACCTCATGGCGCTTGCATATCCCAAACCTAAATAAGCATCAGGGCCTAATCTAATGACACCAAGTACCTTGTAGCCTATTTCCACATGTGCCTAATCATTCCTAAGGGGTTTTAATGTGGTATTCCCTTATCTCTTCTTGGGAAAAGGATTTGTTGCAAGATACTTTATCTAAACTTTCTATGTTAAATGAGCCTCCTAAGGAATAGTCTAAGGTTTCCTTTGCTAATAACCCTCAAGAAAATAGTGAGAAAAAAGGTAAAGTGACCAAACCTTCTCCATTTTATGTCACTTTGATAATTGGTGACCACTTGTTCCATATTTTCATGATATATTCAGGAGATAGTAGCTCTATTATGGCAAGTCCATAGTTGATAAGTTGGGTTTGACATATGAACCTCTTTCCAAAGGGAGTATTTAGTTAGATGGGTCATCATTGAATATAGTTAGGATAATCAAGGGTTTGAGTCTTACATTACATGCTTGTCCAAATTTCTCTATATAATAGGATATCTATGTCATTGACCTTCCAACTCACTTTGCCTTGTCTTTATCTAGATATTTCACTACAAAATTGGGAGGATACTTGTGGACTCATTTACTTTTTAGAACAAGATATGGTACAAAATTTACTATAAAAGAAAACCCATATGCCATAAACCATGTAGAAACATGTCCCATCTATTGTAAATGCAATTTTTTCCTTCCATGACCATGAGTAACAACCTATTCTTGAGCCTATCACCCCTATTGAAGGTATTCCTAATCTTTTTTTGGATGAATGGAGAGCTAAAAATGATGAGGATCCTTATAAACGGATTGAAAAAGTTGGGATGGGTATTTACATGTTTCATGAACAAGAGGTTGCTATCCCAAATATGGTTAAAGATGACAAATAGAAATTAGAACAACAATCTAATCAACTTTGGAAACTTTACTTTGATGGTTCAAGGAGTAGTGTTGGTGATGGTGGAGGGGCAATGTTAATTTATCTTGAAGGTGAGAAGTATTACTCTACTTCTTGTTTTTCTTTCAGTTGTAATAACAAAATATCAGATTATGAAGCTCTAATTCATGGGTTAGAATGGGCAAGAAAGAAGAATATTAAGTTCTTGCATTTGGTGACAGTGAACTTGTGGTAAATCGGGTGAGAAATATCAAGGTTACCAAAAATGATTTGTTGAAAAAGTATAAACATACAGTTTGGGATATAATTGAAGATTTTGATGCCTTTAATATACTTTCTATCTCAAGAAATCTGAATAATCAGGCAAATAAGTTGGCTACAATGGGAACTGAGGTTGATATTCCATTTGAGATAAAAATTGTTTAGGTACAACACTATGCTAATGTAGTTGTAAGACCTTCTATTCCTGATAATAACATACATTGGCAAGTGTTTGACAATGATGAGTAGATTGTTATTTTTCTGATTGAGGAGGCTGAGTTCTCAACTTCAAACTAGCAAAAGTTGAAGCAACAGTATGGATATCAGATTCTTCAACTAAAGTCAAATAGGTTGCCAATGGGTTTGGTGAATCTTGAGTCAATCTTTAACTTATATGATTAGGTAAAGAAGGATAAAGCCAACATGTTAGTCAAAGAGGATCATTATGAGCCCATTGAGATATTCAAAGGTAAAATTTTAAAACTTGGCAAGATATGCAAAAGGAAGAAAAACATGCTTTTTCTTTTCTTTGTGAAGAATTTGAAGATGTGTTTACTTGGGGATATAGTGATTTAAAAGGTTTTAATCCTGAGTTAGCTCAACACACTATAGAGTTGCATCCTAGTACGGAACTAGTTAGACAAAGACAAAGACCTTTGAATCCTAAATTAGAGCACCTAATGAAGGATGAGTTAAAAAATATGATCCAAAGCAATATCATATTTCCCATCAAACACACATCATGGCTATCCAATTTGGTCCTTGTGAGAAAGAAAAATGGTGAAATCAGATTGTGTGTTGACTTTAGGGACCTTAATAGGATGTCTCTTAAGGATTATTACCTGTTTCCCTCAATGGAAAAAATATTGCAGCTTGTGTCAGGTTTTGAAAGATTCTCAATTTTAGATGGATTTTCAGGTTATAATCATATTTTGGTTTTGAAAGATGCAGGGAGTATGGTGTCTTACTAAATCTAAAAAACTACATCTTTGCTATTCATGAGGGTAAGTTGCTTGGTCACATTGTTTTGAAACATGGTATTAGAATATATCTTGAAAGAGTAAGTGCAATTTTGGCTTTGCCATTACCAGCTCATAAGAAGTCTCTTCAAAGTTTCTTGGGAAGAATCAACTTTGTAAGGAGATTTATCCCCAATATTGCTTTTCTGTTAAAACATCTAACTTCCATGCTTAGAAAAAGTGTGACTTACAATTGGACTAAAGAAGGAAAAAGAAGTTTTGAAGAGATTCAGGAAGCCACAATAGGAGCTCCTACAATCATTAATCCAAATTATGCAAAGAACTTCATCTTGTATGCCTTTGGTAGCATTCAAATAATCTCAGCTATGCTGGTGCAACAAAATGAAGAGGGTTTAGAGAATCCCATAGCATTTTTCAACCAAGGCTTAGAGGATTATGATGAAAGGTATTCATTTGTTGAAGAACATCTTTTATCTATGGTTAGGAGCCTCAAAATATATATTTGCATGCTTTCAAATAACAAGATACACTTGTTGGTTGCTCATTCTAGTGTGAAAGAGTTTTTGTTGAATAAGGATTTGAACGATAAAAGAGAAGGTTGGACTACAAAATTAATCGAATATGATGTAGAAATCAAGGTGAAAAAGCTAATTAGAGGTAAAGGATTATGTGAGCAGCTTGCTGGTGATCAAAAAAGCATCCAAGAAGGTGAAAATCAGACTATTTTAGTGCTCAATGATGATGAACAAACTATTGTAGCAACTCCTCCAACAAGTTGGATTCAAGAAATGATATATTACCTTTAGACTAGTGAGTATCCAAGTGGTCTAAACAATGAAAAATGAAGGTATTTGAACTGTTGATTTTTGACTCTCTAGGACTTCTCTAACTCTTCTAGGGTTTTTCACCTAAAAGGATAGAGGTAGGTCCAAAAATGCAAACTAGTTCATTCAAATTATGTTATGTGCAATGTTGTCTAATCTAAATGAAGTAAAATAAATGCAATTGAATGATCTAAATGATTAAATATGAATGAAAAAGTGAGATTTAAGCTATGTTTGAAAACACACTATGATATGCAAACAATGAAGTAAATGAAGAAATTATGCAGAACAAAAAGGAACAGGATGAATCTGAGTGTGCATGGGTAATATCTAATGAATCTGGAATGTTGTGGATGCTAATTGAAATCACTAATTTTTCACAGTGGGAATCATTCACCTAGGGTGGCGAATTAGTCCTCCTCCTGGTGAAAAAGTGTCGGAAACAAGTTTCTATCTGTCAGGATCCAAAATCTGAAAAAATTTAGATTTTTAGTCCTAAGTTAGGACTCATTCACCATTGATGGTGAATTAGTCCTCTCCCAATTTTTTGAAAAATCAGGAGATAACTCTACAACACCAGATGTGGAAATCACTGATTGTCGAGTTGTGAAAGTCAAGTCTATAGGAAATAGACAAGAAACCTTCTCCAAGCTTGAAATAGACTTCAGTTGAATTGAAGCACCTAGTTTATTTGTAAACCAATCTTCAACACCAAAAATCTTGTTAAATCTGCATACCTAGGTCTGCAAACACACATACAATAGGGAAAAATAGTTGAGGGTTAGAAAATAGGGGTTTTCCTTGGTCAAACCCCACTTTTGGTAATCAAACCCTTAATGAAAAAATGAAAGGAAAGAGAATGATAATCTAATAACATGCAATAGCTATCAACTTACCAAACCCTTGATAATGCAAATTTGAAGTAATGTCAATGGATGCTCCAAAGTGCTTGAATATTGCTTGAATTGATGTTGTAGAATACTTGAATGCTTGAATATAAGATTGAATGTTGGAGAATTGTAAGAGGATTGTGGGAGATGTAAAATGAGGTGAAAATCACATATTTATACACACTTTTTCCTTAGTTAACCGTTCATACCTCATCACAGGCCGACATGAAGTGATTTTGAATAAAAAACCGAAAGGAAATTTTTTAAAGATTTTGAATTTGGAGCCAAGGGGGACTCATTCACCACCCATGGCAAATGGGTACCACCTAGGACCTAAAAATATGTGTCAGAAAATATGTTGTATTTAATGTTGTTTGTCAGGATAATATTCAAAAACACACTTAATTAAGTCATATGAGGACATAAAGGGGTCAAATAAAGCATGAGAAAGGGATAAATAGTTAAGATGTGCCTAGAAAAGTGTGAAATTTTGTTACAAGACTTTACAACACTTCAAAATAGGACTTAATAATGAATAAAAAGGTGATTTTTAGGTAAATTGTAATAAATAGAGTCTAGAAGAATGTAGAAATGTCTTACAACACCTTCACAAGACCTTATTATGTTCAATCCATCTCACAACATAAAATCAGAACAAAATATATCAAACACCATGAAACAAGGCCTAAAAGGCCATGGAAATGACAAGGGACCATTTTTCTATGGCACATTTAGCCCCCACTTTAGTGAGAGGATGAACTTGCTTCAAACTCACACTAAAGTAGCCATGAACATTGAGAGGAGGGTTCAAATGCACTTATGTTAGCAAGATGGAATGAAAACAATCAAAAGGGATGATCAAGCACCCAGGATGAAGATCCCATGGAAAACTAAGCATAAGAACAAAGGAACACACAAGTGTTGAAATGAAAAATTGAATGAAGCTTTGATCGTCAATCCAACTAGTTGTAGATTAGATCTAGGATAATTGTTTGAAAAAGAGAATGTGTACTCACTTTGGGGTGATAGAACTTAGGATGGTCTATCGAGTGAGAAAGCCCAAATTTACTCACTCTAGGGAAATGAAACTTCTGATTGTCCATGAGGTGAGAAATCCCAAATGGTAAGATACATATGCTAGTTGGTATGCACTCAAAAACACAAAAGTGGCTATGGGGAAAAGTCATGCCACTAGGTGGGCTTCCTGCTCAACCATATTAAAGTTACACCTGCTAATAACTTTAACAAGGCGCTAAAAAGAAAATGTCATGAACATAAAGAAAGGTACCATAGGCATGTAAGTTGTGTTATGCAAGGTGGAAAAAATGAAAAAATGTAAAAAATGAAGAAATGTAAAATGTAAAAGTGTTAAATGGTTGAAGGAGTCTTGTTCAATTCATGCAAGGTCAATCACTTAGGGAACATTGTGTCTAATGTCTCCAAGAGAAGACCAATCAAAGAATAGTATATTCACAACTTAGGGGATGTAGTGTGTCACATCAGGCCACTAATAGGAATGTAATATGATGAGATAGATCACACTTATGAAGGAAATCACATCCAATGTCATCCACAAAGTGAAAAACACATTATATAAATGACAAGGCTACACTAGGAACCAAGAATGAAAATCAATTAATGGTAATGTATGCCCCCCACTTTAAAGGAATTGCTACACATCATTTTGTGAGCAATTACTTTAAAGCAGAGAAGAAAAGAAAATGCAAAAGGAAAACAAGACATGAGAGCCAACTTGGAAATCCCTATGCCAAGTCATATGTTTCAAAGTGAGGCTATGTCATGTGAAAGAAAAATAAAGAAAAGGGAATTTCCCCCAAGAAAATAAAGCACACCAAACACATAAGGAATCTATGGATTTGGGGTCAATATGTCCATTGCTGCAATGTGTTTATGAAAGAGCTCAGAATTGTCATCATTCCCCAAAGCACATAGAATTGGAAGAATGAAATAAAGAGAGCGAAAAAAAAGGAAAAACAAATTTTGTTTTGGGTCAACATGGAAGAGACATTGCGGTTCTCATCACCAAAAGGAAAACACAAGTGAAAATAAAATGTAAAGGCAAAATGAAAGGAAAAAGATTTTGGGTCAACATGAAGGATACATTTTGGTCTCAATGCCTTGTGTCATCCCCAAAAGGAAAAAACAAAACAACAACAAAAAAGACAAGGACCTTTTGGGTCAACATGGAAGAGACATAGGGTGTCTCTACGCTTTGCATCATCCCCAAAAGGAGAACACACAACAAAAGTGAAAAAGACAATGTATGACATATAGAATAATAAAGGTACAAATAGAAGAAGTGGATGAAGAGAGGGAACATTAAACACATGATATGGGGGAACACGATACACACATCAAATGAAAAGAAACAAGTAATGCAAGTATAAGTCAACCATTAACTAAGTTATTGGTTTCTCAATCTTAAATGGTTAAGCAGAAAAGGAATAACATAGTTAAGAGACAAAGGAAAATGCAGTACAAGGACAAAGCTAACAACTTCTTACCCCCCCCACAAAGTATAAAGGAAAGAATGAGCTAAGATAAGTGATGGGAAAGGATCATGAGATAGTGGGAATAAATAATTCTACAACTATAGGATGATAAATGTCTTAATTTTTTTTACGGGATGATGGGGAAACAATTGGTATTAGTGAAGTGATACTTATCCAGTATGTCCTTCAATGTCCAACATTCTTCTGTTTGATGTCCAAGAATAAGATGATATCTGCAAAATGGTATGTTAGAGTCTTTTGGATGAATAACCAACCTATTCATAGGTGGTAAAAGTATAAGGCCTTTGTTTACAAAAAATTGAAGTTTGCTTTCACATTCAGGTGGAGGTTGTGTAGGAAACTTGAGCATCTTCAATTTGTATGGTTGTTTGTGTTTGCTAGATTCTACTTGTTCATGAATAGAAGGAGCAAGGGGACCCATGGGGATCTTAACATCCTTGTCACTAGAAGGAGAAAATGGTTGTTCACGTGGAAGAAGAATGTTTAAGTTAGGAGGAGCATCCAAGATCACTATACTAGCATCCCAAAGTCTTTAAGGTTGAAAAGGATGTCTATCAGGATGAAAAGGATCATGGTATCCTAATCTTGTTGTGTGTACATTGGTGGATTGTTGTTCAAGAAGTTGATGAATGTCATGTTCATGTTTTGTGTCACAACCTTGTTTACTTAAGATAGTGAACCCTTTACCATATGTTTCTTCAAGGTTTATAGGATTGCTTGTGACTTTGTGATCATAAAAGGGTTGTGAGTGTGTTTTTTTAGAGGAACTAGGTCCACTTTAGGGAGGAACCTTAGGTCCTTCATTGATTTTAGGATGTAAATATGCAAAGTGAATAGGAGGTGCAATAGTAGGAAGATCTTGTGACTTCGTGGATGGATAAAAGGTTGCATTTGCTTCACGGTGGTCAAGGAAGTCATTGTAGAACTTGTTCATGCTAGCATCATCTTCTCCAATGATGTCTACATCATAAGGAGGACAATCATGAGGAGTTGAAGGAGCATGTGTCAGTTTAAGGTCATTAGGGTCACAGCCAAAGGCACAATTAGACATGTCTACCAATGATTTTAATGAATCCCAAAACTTATTGAAAGAAAATGCCATGATGAAAATAAACTAAGATGCAATAAGTCATCAAAAATAGATTATCTATAAATGAAAATAGAATGTAAGAACAGGAAAGTGTAATTTAGAAAAATGCCAAAAAGATGTCAAAAATGTTGTTTAAAAATTGTAAAGGGACTAATTCGCCCAGGATGGTGAATGAGTCCCAGGATGATATTTTTTCTCGCTTTTCAAAAATTTGAATATGATTTTAACGCTCTACAGAATGTAGTCAAAGATGTAGAATGCATAATTTAAGTTTTCTCAATGAGATGCAATGCAAAAATGAAATCTAAATAAAGTTTTCACTAATGCAATATGAAAATTCCTAGAATGCAAGAAAAAAAAAAATCCTAATTGAATGTAAATGCAAATGTAATCTAGGATTAAATATGCAAATGAAATTAGAAATGCAAAGTGTTCAAAATGTGGGTTCACCAAAATGAACCGTAGATTTTTGGCTCACTTTGCACCTTTCTAGCTCTTCTAGGGTTTTTCACCTAAAATAAGAGAGCTAGGGCCAAAAATGCAAACTAGTTCATTCAAATTATGTTATGTACAATATTGTATAATCTAAATGAAGTAAACTAAATACAATTGAATGATCTAAATGATTAAATATGAATGCAAAAGTGAGATTTAAGCTATGTTTGAAAACACACTATGATATGCAAACAATAAAGTAAATGAAGAAATTATGCAGAACAGAAAGGACCATGATGAATCTAGAATGTTGTGGATGTTGGTTGAAATCACTAATTTTTCATAGTTTGACTCATTCACCCAGGGTGGTGAATTAGTCCTCCACCTAGTGAAAAAGTGTTGGAAACTAGTTTCTATCTGTCGGGATCCAAAATCTGACAAAATTCATATTTTCAGTCCTAAGGTGGGACACATTGGCCACTGATGGTGAATTAGTCCTCTCCCAAATTTCTAAAAAATTAGGAGACAACTCTGCAACACTAGATCTGGAAATCCCTAATTGTCGAGTTGTCGAAGTCAATTATGCAGGAAACAGACAAGAAACCTTCTCCAAGCTTGAAATAGACTTCAGTTGACTTCAAGAACCTAGTTGATTTATAAACCAATCTTCAACACCAAAAAGCTTGTTAAATCTACATACCTAGGTCTGCAAACACACATGATATAGGGGGAAAATGGTTGAGGGTTAGCAAATAGGGGTTTTCCTTCATTAAACCCCACTTTTGGTAATCAAACCCTTATTGAAACAATGAAAGGAAAGAGAATGATAATATAATAACATGCAATAGCTATCAATTTACCAAACCCTTGATAATGCAAATCTGAAGTAATGTCAATGGATGCTCCAAAGTGCTTGAATATTGCCTGAATAGATGTTGTAGAATGCTTGAATGCTTGAATATGAGATTGAGTGTTGGAGAATTTTAGGAGGATTGTGGGAGATGTAAAATGAGGTGAAAATCACATATTTATACACACTTGTGCCTGAGTTAACTATTCATACCTCATCATAGGTTGACATCAATTGATTTTGAATAAAAACCCGAAAGGAAATTTTTTAAAATTTTGAATTTGGAGCCAAGGGGGACTCATTCATCACCCATGGAAAATGGGTTCCACCTAGGACCTAAAAATATGTGTTGGGAAATATGTTGTATTTAATGTTGTTTGTCGGGATAATATTCAAAAATACACTTAATTAAGTCATATGAGGGCATAAAGGGGTCAAATAAAGCATGAGAAAGGGATTAATAGTGAAGATGTGCCTACAAAAGAATTAAATATTGTTAGAAGACTTTACAACACTTCAAAATAGGACTTAATAATGAATAAAAAGGTGATTTTTAGGTAAATTGTAATAAATAGAGTCTAGAAGAATGTAGAAATGTCTTATAAAACTTCACAATAGCTTCACAAGACGTCGTTATTTGAATTTTAGTACCAAAATATGCATGTTCAAGCCATGACACAACATAAAATTGGAACAAAATATATCAAACACCATGAAACAAGACCTAAAAGGCCACAAAAATGACAAGGGGCCATTTTTCTATGACAGTATTATAGGATGCAAGTTATTCCTTATGTTATTAGTGAAGGTGTTTTGTTTAGAAAGGACTTTCATGGAGTATTATTAAGATGTGTTGAAGTTGACCAAATTGATAAGATTCTTGAAGAGTTTCATGATGGACAATCTAGTGGCAATTTTTCACCTAGGACAACAGATCTTAAGATTATGAGAGCTGGTTATTTTTAGCTTAACTTATATAAAGATGCATTTTCATGGGTAAGAAGGTGCATGAAGTGTGCATTGTTTGCAGGTGAACAAAGATTAGCAGCTCTACCATTGCATCCTGTACAAGTTGAGCAACCCTTCATGAAGTGGGGACTTGACTTCATTGGAGTTATTATCCCACATTCTAGTGTTGGCCATAAATGGATATTGATTGCAACTGATTATTTCACTAAGTGGATAGAGAGTGTAGCACTCAAGAAAGAAAATGGGTCAGTTGTCCTAAACTTTTATTAAGATTTAGTTGCAAGGTTTGGTGTTCCTAAGTTAATTGTTTTAAATAATGCTTTGGATTTTGTAGGTCTGAAATTGATTGATTGGGCTCTCAAAAATGGTATATATTTGAATACTTCATCCAATTATTACCCACAAGGTAATGGGAAAGCTGAGTCTTCTAACAAAAATATGATCAAAATCATTAAGAGGACAATTGAATACAATCAGAGGACTTGGCATGATAAATTGAAGCTAGCTCTATGCGCTAATAAGATAACACCTAAGAGATCTATAGGTAACTCACCTTATGTTCTTGTTTATGGCAAGGAAGAAAGGCTTCCTATTTCTATTGAGTTAGCTACATTGAGATTAATGAAAGAGCTTGAAATGATGGATGAAGAAACTATGGAGGTTAGGCTTGTTGAGCTGATGGAGTTGGAAGAAATGAGAAAGACATTGCAAAATCTAGAAATCCATCAATGCTCAAATGAAAAGAAATTTTGACAAGAAGGTGACTCCAAAATTCTTTAAGGAAGGTGATCTAGTTTTTAAATGGGATGATTTGAAGAGAAAAACTGGAAAGCATTCCAAATTTTATGCTATGTGGGATGGTCCTTATGTGATCACTTGTAAAATGAACAATTCCTTTCATCTTTCCAAGCTTGATGGAGAGGAGTTGCCAATCCCAATCAATCAGATTCACCTCAAATTTTTTTATTGAGGTGCTATTGTTCCATCTTGTACCATATTAGTTTAGGTTTTACTTTCCAATAAGGTGTTGTTGTACCATTGTTCTTCATCCAAGTTCTTTGCACAATTTTTAGTTTTATTTTTCCCTTTCCCTAAGTGTTGGTGCATAGGTCTTCTATCCTATCAGAAGGTTTTGTTCATTGTCCAGTTGGGTCACATGGTCTGTCTTGAGTTGTTTTAGTCCTCCTTTGACCCCTTTTCCCAATGGATGCAATTAGGCTACTATTATTTCATGTTTATCAGGAAAACAACTCGGGATGTCACCAAAAATGTAGTCCAAATCAGCCTTGAGCCTAATTTTCATTTTAAAGATCCTAAAATTATATCAAAGTGTCATTGGGTCTTCTTCTTTTTACAATATTTTTAGTGATTCCCATTGTTTAAATCATTTTTCATAGGCCTCTAGGTTTGGATAGGGGAGTTTTTTGCATTAAAATCCCTTGCATTAAGTCCATTATAAGTTTTAAATGGGGGGTGTTAATTCATATTATTGAATGTCAAAATTTCCAAAGTCAAAGAGGGTGTTACTTTTTATTCAAACATTGGAAAGGATATTTTAAATATTCTAAATCCTCTCTTGATGAGAATACACGATATTTTTGGAAGAAATATAAGTTTCAACTTTGATTTTTTGAGGTTAGGAGGGAAAGATCCATGTGAGTTTCCATGTTTGGCAAGGTGTTTCCTTGATTTTTGAAAAATGGTGAAGGATGTGCTCAGGTTGTCTTTGGTTTTGAGGACATAGGTTGAGACGAGTGGATACTTGGAGTTTTGTATGGGTGATAGTTGAGAGAAGGTAAAATGTTGGCTATGATTATGGTGTCATGAGTATATAGGTACATTTATGCATTGGCACAACATGATCATGTCTGTGATTGTTTGGTGGTGTTTTGGTTGATTATTAGGAGGTTGTTCTTATTTCCTTAATTCTTGTTTGGTTCCTTGACTATGGTTACTCATTTGTGTAAATGCTTGGAAAATTAGATATATGGTTGATTTGGTGTTTGAGTCTTGATGTCCATGGGATTATCTTCTTTGATATCTCAATTTGCAGGTTATTGATGTGATGATGAGTTTGAATACTTCATTGTTTTGATTATGAGTTATGCAGTTGTGTGGGTTGACGACTCATTCATTTGTAGTGGGATGACTCATATGTGGACTATGGGTATGTGCAGGATCATCATGGAAAAAATAGGCCCTTAAGTGGCAAAAAAAATTAGAAAAATCAGAGTTAGCCAACTTGACGTAAAAATTTCAATAAGTTATCTATATTATTTCAAAAATATGTAAGAATAGAATCTATAGAAATTTAATGTAGTTTCTAAAATACTAAGTTTGTTTAAAAAAAAAATCAATTTGGTGAAAATTTGAAATTTCAATGGAGTGGTACTTAAATTTCAAGGAAAAAATAAGAAGGTGTCTATTTGATCACCCTAACCACAATAAAATGATAATATTTTTTTATAATATTTTAGATACAAGTAGAGGACTCATGCCCCGATGTGATGCATATTTTTTTGTAATTTTTTTACAAGAAAATAATTAATTATGAGTTTATTATTACAAATTTTTAAAAATATAAAAACTCATGTGTCTGACCACCTTAACTTGGTCAAAACTTCATGAAATTCATTTTTTCTTTTTTTAATCCTATAGTATGCAAAGCATAGAATGTAACTCATATTTTGGATTCAAAAAATGTGATACCATTTGAAAGCTATAGATGTTTTTCAATCAGCCTATCAATCAGGACTTTAGTCATAATTTGAATAGAAAATGAATAATAATTACTTATTAAATTCAAAATAAAGCATAATTTATATTAGTGGAAAGCTGAGAATCTCCTTTAAAAATCCTTTTTGTTTCATCAATTTTGGGTAAAAAAATAGTCATCAGCCACATACCCATCATATTGACACTTTTTGGCCCATCATGATCCTACACATGTACCCCTATCTATATCCATGAGATTGGTTCAGTGTTGATGCAAATTTTGTTAGTTAAACTTGTATGTGGCCATTTGTGCAGTAGCATGTTCTTTGAGATGAGAGGATAGATAGTTAGAGTACTTGATTAGTCGATTATTGTGACTTGTAGCATGTAGTTTGATCATGATGTCATGATAGCATGTTGCATTTCATTGGTTATACACTTTCAGTGGGAGATTCTGAGAGTGATTATTTGGTGGTGTTGGATTGGTTTGTGATGTTTTATTGGTAGTTGTATGTATCTTTTTGGCTTGGAGATCTTGGTTTCACTTGTCTGTTGTTAATATTGTAGTTGAGTGTGTGTAGACCTAGATGATTTTCATGGAGGAGATGGTAGTTAGGATTCCATATGTAGCTTGGTATCAAATTTTAGTGGGAGTTGTTGGAAGTGATGTGGATGCATCGTTGGTGATGGTTATCTTCATGTGATTGGAGATGTGGTTTCTTGGTTTAGAGTGTGTTTGATATTATGTAATAGTTTACTCTTGATGCTAGCTTAGAGTTTTGGCATGATACATGTTCTCTTGACACCAAGATGTATGAATTGGTGCATGTGATCTCCTAGGAGGAGATGGTTAGATCATGATGTCATGGTAGGTTCTTGATTTTGTTGTTGGATCTTTAACATTGATCTCGGTAGTTCTGTTTGTATTGAGTACATTAATTATTTGCTTGATTACTTCATGATGGTGTTGTGTTGCATTTGGAGATTGGCATGTATTGATCAGTTACATGTGCTCATGGATACATGGAGACATGTGTGAGGTTGGATTTCTCTTGTGATTAGACACATTTGCTTGAGATAGTTGCTCTTTGGAGGATTCTGCTGGAAGACCAATGAGATTTCACGTGGTATGGACATGATTCCATGATGGACCGATAGAGGCTATTTTTCTTGGAGTGTGTCATGATGACTTGGTTATCCTGGTGGAGCATTCTCATTCCCCACTCTTTTTCTACTCGACAGTTTATCATTTAAGAGGTATTTTCCCATTATTTCTTTTTTGATGTGTTATGTTTTGTGCTTTGATTTCTTGTGGGATTGAGTAGAGTAATGGTGATTGATTTTGGAGAATCATTTGATGATTTTTTAGCATGAGTTTATGATGATTTATCTTTCATTGATATGGATCTTGAGCTATGGATAGATAGTTTTGGAGGATTCATTTTGAGGGATGTTTGGCATGGTTATCTCCTTGTGCATTTGAGTTTATGTTATCTTTCATTGATTTGGAGTTTAGTAGATGGTTTATGGGTTGATTTCCTTGATTTGGGAATAGTTACTTTGAGTTTGATCTTCTTGATTAGAGAGGCTTACATCCATGTTGGCCTTGTTACATGATCCATATGTTGTTTGATCTAAGAGATTGAACATTGGTTTGGGTGTTATTGAGGCTTCTCATATGGGGTTGTTAGGATATAATACTTGACACAACATTTCACTTTTGAGATGTTGGTAGAAGGACATATTATGGTTTATAGGTTTTCTCTCTTCATGGTTTCTTCCTTGAGGTTCATTTTCATATGATTTGGGAGAATGGTGGCAACATGTTGTGAGAGATAATGTAGCTATTTGGGTTGTATGTGTGGATCATTGTTATTGTTCTTGGTACTTCATTGTTTATTATTTATCACACCTTATTATAGTGTTGATTGGTAGAATTGATATGCTTTAAATTACCCATATAGTGGGAGTTCCTAGATATGTATGTTCTTCATTGAAAGGTTTGATACAGGGAGCTTGTGATTGCAATTTATGGGTTATATATGCTCTTGAATTAAGTTTATTGATGTTATTGATACCTAAGATGTATGGATGGTTAGACGTATTATTATGTGTTGTGGATAATATTTTTGATCATGTGGGTTTTTCCTTCATGAAATTAGCTTGTTTGGAGCCTTTGTTATCACTTGGATTTGATGCTTGTGCTCTTAGATTGGTACATCTTCACCTTGGAATGTTCCTTTTTCTTCCATAGCTTGCACATTGGAGGATGAGAGGAGTTATTTCTTGAGATGGTGGTCACTTTGTTCTTATTGTAGGTATCTTGATGGAGCACGAGAACATGCTACATATTCATGTGGTTTCATGTATTGCTATGATGTATTTCATTGATTGGTCCCTTATGAAATGTATAGAACAAGTGGGAGAATGTTGGGATATGTTGTTGTACACCATTGCATAAAATTTTATACTATAATATTGTAATTAAATGACTATTTAATAGTTTTGATGCACCGAGTTGTTGTGGTTAATCACACTAGGTAATTATTTGGGGACCACTTGTATGTTGTATTGTAATATTATATTATTATTTAATGTTTGGGAGACATGTGATAATAATTTAATATTGGGGAAATATTAAATAAAGTGAAAACCTAGTACCAAATATTAAATAAGGGATTAGTGGTTTTGTATTCACATGGTTTTGTGGTACATGGTTTTATATTACCACTTGGAACCTCTAAAAATTGGGGACTAAGTGCTATCATATGGTTTAGAAAATAGAGCACACCCACTTTCAAGATATTCCTCTCAAGGGTAACCCTAGAGATCTCAATGCAAAGGAGAAAGAGATCTTGCAATAGGGTTGTCCTAGGGACTGGTTGTAAACTAATGAGGGGTTCACCACCTAGTTAAGACTCGAAAATAAAAATGAAATGCAAGTTGAAATGTAAGATGTAATGAAAATCCCTAATTCAATGTAAAGTTTCACAAAATGCCCTAGAAATACAAATGAAACAAAACAAAAAGCTATAGAAAATACTATGTGCACTTAGAAATCTAGAGATGGCTAGACGGAGGTATAAAACACTAGAATTTCTACCTTTACTATTGACTAGGACTCATTCACCAAGTTGGGAGAATCAGTCCAGAATATGGGTTTCTGTGCGGGAACAAGGATCTACCAAATGGCTATCTAAATCTATAAAGGTCTAAATTTTGACTAAAACTGGGACTCATTCACCAGAAGTGGCGAATTAGTCCAATTAGGGTTTTCTAAAGTTTCAAAGTCTGATCCTGCTCGTCTTTGTCTTCTCTATCCTTCCTAATTGATTTATGGATCCAAAACCCTGATTTGCAACCTATAGGTGTTCTTCAATGTTCTCCAATGCTTAATGACAACTTTGACAACTTTCTCCAATATTTCTCTACAATGTTTCTTCAATCTAAACCTATAAATCACACACTAAAGAGAGGGAAAAATGTTGTTGGGTTAGTGGATAGGGGTTTTCCTTTGTCAAACCTTGTTTTGGTAATCAAACCTTCAAATAAAATGAAATAATAATGGAGAATGATGAATGAACAAAATATGATGTTGCAACTCACCAAACCCTATCAATGATATGCTAAAAACATGTGTGAGATATCTCCAATGGATGTAGATCTTTACTTTTTCTTGAATAGGAGGGATACTGAATGACATGCTAGCTTGAATCATGAAACCCTACATCACAATTATTAGCACAAAAATAAGCATGGTCCATGAAGTCCTTGACATGACATGATTGATGCTTGAATGTTTCTCTAAAATGCTTGACAATCTTCCCTTGAATGATATTGAATTCTCTTGTAAACACTTGAATGCACTTGTGAACTTGTGCCATATAAAAATTTCCCCTTTTCATTTTCATGGCCTTTTAGATCTTGTTTCATGATGTTTGATATATTTTTCTCTGATTTTATGTTGTGACATGGCTTGAACATGCATATTTAGGTACTAAAATTCAAATAATGACATCTTGTAAAAGTGTTGTGAAGTGTTGTAAGACATTTCTACATTCTTCTAGACTCTATTAATTATAGTTCACCTAAAAATCACCTTTTCATAACTAAACAAGTCCTATTTTGAAGTGTTGTAAAGTCTTGTAACAAGATTTCACCCTTTTCTAGGCACATTTTCCCTATTTATCCCTTTCTCATGCTTTATTTGATCCCTTTATGCCCTCATATATCTTAATTAAGTGTATTTTTGAATGTTATCCTGATAAACAACATTAAATACAACATATTTCTCGACACATATTTTTAGGTCCTAGGTGGGACCCATTCACCATGGGTGGCGAATGAGTCCCCCTTGGCTCCAAAATCAAAATATTTAAATTTTCCTTTCGTTTTTTTATTCAAAATCACTTGATGTTGGAATGTGATAAGGTATGAACAATTAACTAAGGCACAAGTGTGTATAGTATATGTGATTTTCACCTCATTTTACATCTCCCACAATCGTCCTATAATTCTCCAACATTTAATCTCATATTCAAGCATTCAAGCATTCTAAAAAATCAATTCAAGCAATATTCAAGCACTTTGGAGTATCCATTGACATTACTTCAAACTTGCATTATCAAGGGTTTGGTAAGTTGATAGAATGTGCATGTTGTTAGTTCATCATTCTCTTGCATTTCATTATTTCATTAAGGGTTTGATTACCAAAAGTGGGGTTTGACCAAGGCAAACCCCTATTTACTAACCCTCAACCATTTTTCCCCTATTGCATGTGTGTTTTCAAACCTAGGTATGCATATTTAACAAGATTTTTGGTGTTGAAGTTTGGTTTACAAGTCAACTAGGTGCTTCAACTCAACTCAAGTCTATTTCAAGCTTGGAGAAGGTTTCTTGTCCATTTCCTATAGAATTGACTTCGACAACCCGACGATTAGTGATTTCCAGATTTTGTGTTGTAGAGATGTCTCCTGATTTTTGAGAAATTTGGGAGAGGATTGATTCACCATCAATGGTGAATGTGTCCCACCTTAGGACTGAAAATCTGAATTTTGTCAAATTCTAGATCCTGATAGACAGAAACTTGTTTCTAACACTTTTTCACCAAGAGGAGGACTAATTCGCCACCCTGGGTGAATGAGTCTCGTTGTGAAAAATTGGAGATTTCAACCATCATCCACAACATTCCAGATTCATCATATATTAGCTAGGTGCACTTAGATTCATCCTATTCCTTTTTGTTGTGCATAATTTCTTCATTTACTTCATTGTTTACATATCTGAGTCTATTTTCAAACATAGCTTAAATCTCACTTTTGCATTCATATTTAATTATTTAGATCATTCAATTGCATTTAGTTTACTTCATTTAGATTAGAAAACATTGCTTATAACATAATTTGAATGAACTAGTTTGTATTTTTGGCCCTACCTCTCTCCTTTTAGGTGAAAAACCCTAGAAGAGTTAGAGAAGTCCTAGAGAGAAAAAAGTCAATGGTTCATTTTGGTGAACACACATTTTGAAAACTTTGAATTTTTTATTTCATTTGCATATTGCATCTTAGATTAGTTTTGCATTAACATTAAATTAGGACATTGTTTTCTTCTTGCATTCTAGGAATTTTCATATTGCATTAGTGAAAACTTCATTTAGATTTCAGCTTTTCATTACATCTCATTGAAAACACTAAAATTTTGCATTCTACATCTTTCATTGCATTTTGTGGAGCATTTAAATCACATTAAAATTTCTAAAAAATACAAAAAATAATCATATTGGGACTCATTCGCCACCCTAGGCGAATCAGTCCCTCTGCACTTTTTCAACAACATTTCTGGCATTTGTTTGCATTTCTATTTTTTGTAGTTAGCTATCTGTTACAGTTAGCAGAATTTATATTCTTTGTATATTAGACATCTTAGATTACCTTGCATTTGCATTCACCTCTCCTTTGTGGTACTTGTATGAGTGTTTGGTGCCCTGTTGATAATAATTTAGTGAGAAGAAGTTCTAGACTCATGGCTTCCCATGATAGAACTTTCGTTGTGGACCTCAGGATCTCACGAGATCCTACTCCTAGTATGGACAATGGTGCATTAGGCACTGACAATACCACTTCTATGCCTTCACATTTCCATCCAATGAATGTTGACACCCAAAATAATGTTCACATTTCATGAGGATTTTGCACATTTACAAAAATATTTGTCACTAGAAAACATATTCTCCACTACCATACCTTCCATTCACAATCTTCATCGTTTGATTGAAAGTGATGATAGCTTGCAAGTGATGAAGATAATTTCCGAGATTTACAATAAACATGCCTCTTCTAATACTCAATTTGCAAACATTCATGTAAGAGAAGGAGGACCTCAAGTTACTCCCCTTTCAACCATAGCATCTATACCAACTTATACCAATTTGCAAGTCCACACAACTATGCAATAGATTAATTATGTATCTACTTCTTTCCTGATTCCACCTAGCATTCCTACTTCTCTTGTGGCATTGCAAGTCCCCTCCACCACCTTCACACCTCATAGTATTCTGTTCACTTCACCTAACATCACTTAAACTCCATCACCTTTTTCTCTTCAACGTCAACCCACTTACCCCGATCCTGTTCTTACACAACTCCTTAATATTGTTTCATCTATGCAACACCAAATTTCCACCATTAGCCAAGGTCAATCCGCTCCAACCACATATCATGTCCATAGCAGCCCCTTATCCTTAGAAATATTACGTACCCCGATGCCACAAGGGATAGAAATGCCTCGGTTTGAGAAATACGAAGCTAAAGGAGACCATGTCAACCATGTTAATGCTTATACAACTTTTTGTTGTGACTGTCCTTGATGATAAATTGCTAGCCAAACTGTTTCCAAGGAAATTGAAAGATATAATATTAGAATGGTTTTCCAACTTGCTAATCATTCCATCCATTCATTCAATGAATTGGTGGATGATTTCATTTGTCACTTTCAAGTTCACATGACACCTAAAAATACAATAGCTGAGCTCATGCGATGTAGATAAAACACAAATGAAAAAATAATGAATTTTATCTCACGATACCAATCCGTGTATGCTCAAATTGATGTCAAGATTCCTGATGCACATCTGCAAAAGTTGTTAATCGAAAACTTACACACACACCTTCAAGATAAGCTAACAATGATGAAATTCCCTTCATTTATGCATTTATGCACAACCTTGTGTGAATACCATAACCTGGTTTCAATTCCTGATTCAAAATCCACTTCTAACCGAACTAACACACCTGTACACAACAATCACAACCAAAATAACACACAAAACTTTTGCAAACAAAATAGAGGCTTTTTTTACAGTTCAATCCACCTCCTCCTTCACAACTACAACCAACCCAACAATCTCAAACTCAAGTGACAGCTGTTAAATTAGTGGTTCCTTATAACTATGGGGACCTGAAGAGACAATTTACTCCCTTACCCAATACTCTTAATAACACAATGAACCAATTAATTGAACAACGCATGCTCACTTTGCCACGCGTTCAACTGCTTGATCCAAACCAACCCTTACCACCCACTTTCAAACCTAATGCTTATTATCATTTTCATTTGCAAAATGGACATGACACTGAACACTCAAATAATCTAAAACATTTAGTTCAAGGCCTCATTGATTCAGGCCATTTTTCCATTGTGGGTGTTAATGATCAAGGCAATAAATCCATTGTACCCCCTAACCAAAACTTATAAATTTTCACCAATCCTATGCCTAAGCACACTACTTCATTTGTCAAGGCTAGTTAACCTTCAAACACTGATGTAATGACTGTTGATACACACAATGAACAACATGATACATCTCCACCTATTACTGAAGATGGTCCTATGGATCAACTTGTGGCTATGATAGAGGTTATCCCTCATAAGGGCCAAACTACTAAATCTCTTGATATCACTTTTTCTGCTAAAGACATACTACAAAAGTGTTGGAAATAGGATGCCATTTAATTGAAAATCCTAAACATTAATTATTTCATGTATCTCCTAGATTCTTGGAATGTGTTCAACAACACTAAGATTAGGATGAGATTAATATTTGATGAAATAAATCATGAAATGGACATTTGTAGTTATTCCTAAATAATAGGAACATGTGGGTGCACACATGGTAAGGTGACACTTAGCTTGTGTTCAGTTAACTATACAGAGTAAAAGTTAACACTTCTGAATGCATGTAAAGATCCAAGGAGTTAGGATTTGATGTTTGCATGCTTGAAGTTTAGTTCAGTTGAGTTCAAATCAGTTCAGTTTAGTTTAGTTTAGTTTAGTTTAGTTTAGTTTAGTTTAGTTCAGTTTAGTTTAGTTTAGTTATGGTTCAGTTGTCTTCAGTTAGTTTCAGTTTTATGTTAGTTAACTTCAGTTAACTTAGAATGCATGGCTAATAACATTGAGTTGTATGATAGATAATAGGGAATACCTCTAGTTAATAGGGGATGACCATTCTTTGGGAATGGTGTTGAGTAAATGTTTCAGCTAACAAGAAATAACTTGGACCTAACTTGGGCACTCAAGATGCTTTCTTGGAATTAACTCCAATGCATGATAAGATATTTCTGAAGGCTCTGTTAAGTGGGACCCTCTTTTGGGTGCCATCCTTGAGGAAGAGCTTTATAATTATCACCGAAGTGAAGGATGAGTTGTAGCTTTAGTTTGGGACACCCAAATGGGTAAAGCACACGTTCAAAGCTTTGGTCTTCACAGTAGAACTCAACTTGAAGCAATATGGCATACCTTTTGTAAGGCTTGATCTTGTGCATTGTAATTATCACCATTTAGAGATTACAAGGTTGCATATTGTCTCTATATATCATTCAAGTTGAAGAGAGTTTTGATAATTGTGATTTGCAGGTGTGAAGAAGATTGGTAAAGATAGAAGAAGAATTCTCAAGCAAGAATTGGAGCTATTGTAATTCAGAGATTGAATAATAGAATAATCCTTGGTGGATTTTTTTCCCGAAAGGGTTTCTCCACGTTATATCTTGTGTAATGTTTCTAATATCCTTTCTAGTTCTTCTATCAACTTCTCTCTTCATTCTACAATAGTAAATTGAATTAATCAAGATAATCACCCACAAAGAATATATGTAACAAAGAAAGAGCCTACTTAGATCAGCAATATTAAAGTTTTACAGAGTATTAAGCTAAGAAAACACATCATTTTTCAGCATTTGGTATCAGAGCTGAGGTTGGGTAGAGTATTGGGATGCCTTTCTCTTAAAATATTGGAGGTTTTTTAGCTTAGTGGGAGCTTTTATTATTTTTGTTATTTGCTGATTTTGGAATTAAGTTTTGTTACAATGAATTCAAGGTTAGATATTGAAAGGTTCAATGGTTCTAACTATGAAATGTGGAAATTAAAAATGGAAGATCATCTTGAAGAAAGGGATTAGTGGTTAGTGGTTAATAATGAGACAACGGCCCCTACAACTATTTCATATGAAGATTTGGCTAAGTTAGATAAGAAGGAAATAGGAAAAATTAGGTTATGTCTTGCTAATGATGTTCTTTTAAATGTTTCAGAGGAAACCAGTGCATATAAATTATGGAAAAGAATAGGGGATATTTATCAAACTAAGAGTCTCACCAATAAGTTGTATCTAAAAAGGCAGTTGTATTCATTGAAAATGAAGGATGGTGAATCTATTGCACAACATTTAAATGCTTTCAATTTAATTCTAATTCAGTTAGCATTTGTAGATATAAAGCTATAGGATGAGAATAAGTGCATTTTATTACTTTGTTCTTTACCAGATTCTTGGGAAAATCTAATTGTTGCTACAGATCCAAAGATGGACAACATTATTCCTAGTCTCCTATTAGAGGAGATGAGGAGGAAGTCTAAGGAGGAAATCCAAGATGCCTTGTTTGTAAAACGTAGGCCTAAGAAAAAGGAGCCTAAGGGAAACAAGGAAGGGAAGGGTAAGTTAGAAGGATGGAGTAAGGTAAAGTGTTGGAACTGTGGGAAGCCAGGACATGTGAAGAAGGATTGTAAGAACAAGAAAGAGAGTTTTGATTCTTCTATAGAGGAGTCCTTAGATGATAGTAATGATGCATTGGTTATTTCAGCTAATATTATTTGTGATAACTCTTTTCTTCATGTTTTAGAGTAATCTTCATGGAGATGATGATAGTCACAATGCCATGTGTAAATCAGTACCATGGTTCAGTGGGAGTTGTTCACAGTGACTTGGATGCATCATTCATAAGGTTATCTTCATGTGATTGGAGATATGGTATGTTCTTGGTTTAGATTGGTTGCTATTATGTCATGGTTTAACTCCCGATTCTAGATTAGAGTTTTGGCATATTACATGGTTCTCTTGAGACTAGGATGTATAAGTATGTTATGATGAATGTGATCTCCTAAGAGGAGATGGTTAGATCATGGATTTCATTCTTATGTTCAAGGTTGGAGCTTTGACATTGATCTTGTGTGTTTCTCTTAAGTATTGGGTACATTAATCATTTGTTTGATTACTTCATGAAAGTGTTGTGTTGCATTTGGAGTTTGGCATGGATTGGTTGGTTCAGGTCCTCATGGATACTTGGAGAAAAAGGTGAGGTTGGAGTTCTCTTGTGGTAAGAGACATTTGTTGGAATGGTTACTTGTAATAAAAAAATTTCAACAAAAAAGAATGAGCAACCTACTCCTTGGTTGAATTTGAATTCAACACACTTGGTGGTTTAGCATGCCTCTAAAGAGGTGATTTGGATATAGAGGCTTGGGAAAGGTATTAATTGAGAAAGTTAACACTTTGATTAATGTTACAGATTATCTTATGAAACCATATAGATAAGTTCTCTTGGTTTTAATCATTTTCTTGGAAGCTTCATGATTATTCAGGTTGCATTTGAAGTTAGCATTGTTTGATTAGTTGGTGCAAGAAGGCCATTGGCTTTGAGTCTTGTAATTGTTTGATTATTCCTTGTTTAGAATAATTGAAATGTATAATGTCAAGTGGGAGAATGTTTGAAATAGGATGCCATTTAATTGCAAATGCTAAACATTAATTATTTCATGTATCTCCTAGATTCTTCGAATGTGTTCAACAACACTAAGATTAGGATGAGATTAATATTTAATGAAATAAATCATGAAATTGAAATTTTTAGTTATATCTAAATAATAGGAACATGTGGGTGCACACATGGTAAGGTGACAGTCACCTTGAGTTCATTTAACTATACAAAGTAACAGTTAACACTTCTGAATGCATGTAAAGATCCTAGGAGTTATGATTTGATGTTTGCATGCTTGAAGTTCAGTTCAGTTCAGTTCAGTTCAAAATCAGTCTAGTTTAGTTTAGTTCAGTTATGGTTCAGTTGTCTTCAGTTAGTTTCATTTTTATGTTAGTTAACACCAGTTAACTTGGAATGCATGGCTAATAACATTGAGTTGTATTACAGATAAATAGGGACTACCTCCAGTTAATAGGGGATGACCATTCTTTGGGAATGGTGTTGAGTAAATATTTCAGTTAACAAGAAATAACTTGGAACTAACTTGGGCACCCAAGATGCTTTCTTGGAATTAACTCCAAAGCATGATAAGATATTTCTGAAGGCTCTATTCAGTGGGACCCTCTTTTGGGCGCCATCTTTGAGGAAGAGCTTTGTAATTATCACCGAAGTGAAGGATGAGTTGTAGCTTTAGTTTGGGACACCCAAATGGGTAAAGCACAGGTTCAAAGCTTTGGTCTTCATGGTAGAACTCAACTTGAAGCAATATGGCATACCTTTTCTAAGGCTTGATCTTGTGCATTGTAATTGTCACCATTTAGAGATTACAAGGTTGCATATTGTCTCTATATATCATTCAAGTTGAAGAGAGTTTTGATAATTGTGATTTGCAGGTGTGAAGAAGATTGGTAAAGATAAAAGAAGAATTCTCAAGCAAGAATTGGAGCTATTGTAATTCAGAGATTGAATAATAGAATAATTCTTGGTGGAGTTTTTTCCCGAAAGGGTTTGTCCACATTATATCTTGTGTAATATTTGTAATATCGTGTCTAGTTCTTCTATCAACTTCTCTCTTCATTCTAAAATATTAAAATGAATTAATCAAGATAATCACCCACAAAGAATATATGTAACAAAGAAAGAGCTTACTTAGATCAGCAATATTAAAGTTTTACAGAGTATTAAGCTAAGAAAACACCTCATTTTTCAACATTTGGTATCAGAGCTGAGGTTGGGTAGAGTATTGGGATGCTTTTCTCTTAAAAGATTGGAGGTTTTTTAGCTTAGTGGGAGCTTTTATTATTTTTGTTATTTGCTGATTTTGGAATTAAGTTTTGTTACAATGAATTCAAGGTTAGATATTGAAAGGTTCAATGGTTGTAACTATGAAATGTGGAAATTAAAAATGGAAGATCATCTTGAAGAAAGGGATCAGTGGTTAGTGGTTAATAATGAGACAACGACCCCTACAACTATTTCAGATGAAGATTTGGCTAAGTTAGAGAAGAAGGAAATAGGAAAAATTAGGTTATGTCTTGCTAATGATGTTCTTTTAAATGTTTCAGTGGAAACCAGTGCATATAAATTATGGAAAAGAATAGTGGATATTTATCAAACTAAGAGTCTCACCAATAAGTTGTATCTGAAAAGGTAGTTGTATTCATTGAAAATGAAGGATGGTGAATCTATTGCACAACATTTAAATGCTTTCAATTTAATTCTCATTCAGTTAGCATTTGTAGATATAAAGCTATAGGATGAGAATAAGTGCATTTTATTACTTTGTTCTTTACCAGATTCTTGGGAAAATCTAATTGTTGCTGCAGATCCAAAGATGGACAACATTATTCCTACTCTCCTATCAGAGGAGATGAGGAGGAAGTCTAAGGAGGAAATCCAAGATGCCTTGTTTGTAAAAGGTAGGCCTAAGAAAAAGGAGCCTATGGGAAAGAAGGAAGGGAAGGGTAAGCTAGAAGGATAGAGTAAGGTAAAGTGTTGGAATTGTGGGAAACTAGGACATGTGAAGAAGGATTGTAAGAACAAGAAAGAGAGTTCTGATTCTTCTACAGAGGAGTCCTTATATGATAGTAATGATGCATTGGTTATTTCAGCTAATATTATTTTTGATAACTCTTTTCTTCATGTTTTAGAGTAATCTTCATGGAGAGGATGATAGTCACAATGCCATGTGTAACTCAGTACCACAGTTTAGTGGGACTTTTTGGCAGTGACTTGGATGCATCATTGGTAAGGTTATCTTAATTTGATTGGAGATATAGTTTTTTCTTGGTTTAGAGTGGTTGCTATTATGTCATGGTTTAACTCCTTATTCTAGATTAGAGTTTTGGCATATTACATGGTTCTCTTGAGACTAGGATGTAGAAGTATGTTATGATGCATGTGATCTCCTAAGAGGATATGGTTAGATCATGGATGTCATGCTTATGTTCAAGGTTAGAGCTTTGACATTTATCTTGTGTGTTTCTCTTAAGTATTGGGTAAATTAATCATTTGTTTGATTACTTCATGAAAGTGTTGTGTTGCATTTGGAGTTTGGCATGGATTGGTTGGTTACGGTTCCTCATGGATACTTGGAGAAATAGGTGAGGCTGGAGTTCTCTTGTGGTAAGAGACATTTTTTGGAATGGTTACTTGTGATAAAAAACTTTCAATATAAAAGAATGAGGAGCCCACACCTTGGTTGAATGTGAATTCAACACACTTGGTGGTTTAGTATGCCTCTAAAGAGGCGATTTGGATATCGAGGCTTGGGAAAGGTATTAATTGAGAAAGTTAACACTTTAATTAATGTTACAGATTATCTTATGAAACCATACAGATAAGTTCTCTTTGTTTTAATCATTTTGTTGGAAGCTTCATGATTATGTAGGTTGCATTTGAAGTTAGCATGATTTAATTAGTTGGTGCAAGAAGGCCATTGGATTTGAGTCTTGTACTTGTTTTATTATTCCTTGTTTAGAATAATTGCAATGTATAATGTCAAGTGGGAGAATGTTTGAAATAGGTTGCCATTTAATTGAAAATCCTAAACATTAATTATTTCATGTATCTCCTAGATTCTTGGAATGTGTTCAACAACACTAAGATTAGGATGAGATTAATATTTAATGAAATAAATCATGAAATTGACATTTGTAGTTATTCCTAAATAATAGGAACATGTGGGTGCACACATGGTAAGGTGACACTCACCTTGAATTCATTTAACTATACGAAGTAATAGTTAACACTTATAAATGCATGTAAAGATCCTAGGAGTTAGGATTTGATGTTTGCATGCTTGAAGTTCAGTTATTTTCTGTTTAGATCAGTTCAGTTCAGTTCAGTTCAGTTCAGTTCAGTTCAGTTATGGTTCAGTTATCTTCAGTTATTTTTAGTTGTATGTTAGTTAACTTCAGTTAACTTGGAATGCATTGCTAATAACATTGAGTTGTATGAGAGATAATAGGGAGTACCTCCAGTTAACAGGGGATGGCCATTCTTTGGGAATGGTGTTGAGTAAATGTTTTAGTTAACAAGAAATAAGTTGGACCTAACTTGGGCACCCAAAATGCTTTCTTGGAATTAAATCCAAAGCATGATAAGATGTTTCTGAAGGCTCTATTAAGTGGGACCCTCTTCTGGGCGCCATCTTTGAGGAAGAGCTTTGTAATTATCACCAAAGTGAAGGATAAGTTGTAGCTTTAGTTTGGGATGCCCAAATGGGTAAAGCACATGTTCAAAGCTTTGGTCTTCACGGTAGAACTCAACTTGAAGCAATATGGCGTACCTTTTCTAAGTCTTGAGCTTGTGCATTGTAATTATCACCATTTGGAGATTACAAGGTTGCATATTGTCTCTATATATCATTCAAGTTGAAGAGAGTTTCGATAATTGTGATTTGCAGGTGTGAAGAAGATTGGTAAAGATAGAAGAAGCATTCTCAAGCAATAATTGGAGCTATTGTAATTCAAAGATTGAATAATAGAATAATTCTTGGTGGAGTTTTTTTCCCAAAAGAATTTCTCCATGTTATATCTTGTGTAATGTTTCTAATATCCTATCTAGTTTTTCTATCAACTTCTCTCTTCATTGTACAATAGTAAAATGAATTAATCAAGATAATCACCCACAAAGAATATATGTAACAAAGAAAGAGCTTACTTAGATCAGAAATATTAAAGTTTTACATAGTATTAAGCTAAGAAAAAACCTCATTTTTCAACAAAAAGCTTCCTCATAGTTGTCTATACATAGCTAGCAGAATCTATGATAAGCCCACTAAGGGGATATTAATAGATCTTGGTTGTGGTGAGAATGTGATCATAGAGGATTTTCTAGTATTACATGAGCTATATCAAGATGATTATAAAAACCCAACTGCATGGATTAAGACACATACTAGTTTTGCATTCCCTACGATCGGATCAATTGTACTTCGCTTACAAGTTGGACCTAAAACTTTGGATGTAACATTTTCAATTATTCCAAAATCTGACCAATTTCACTTGCAGCTAGGCCACCTTTGGATTTGCTCAATGAAAGCGGTCCCCTTAGTTGTTCACAAGTGTTTGAAGTTTCCACATGGAAATGAGATATTTACCATACACCATAGTGGTTAGAATCCTTTTGGCTTGAACCCATGGAACCCATTACACCTCAAAAGGACTTCTTTTTCATATCTTACCAAAATTTCAAAGCCAAAAAGATAGCTGAATTGTCTCTTTGGAATGCTTCCCCATCCACTTCCACACCTCCTCTCATAGATGACACCATGCTTCAACTTGAGTCCCACACTAAGAAAACCATACAACCTCATGAACAACATCCCCTAGATACTTCCCCACCATTGTTTAAACAAGCAAGGGAAAATGAAACAACTCCTTTCATCTTGCCTCATATTAAACAAGTGTATAAAGTAAAAGAGAGAGTGGTTGATCCATCCTCTTCAGTTTATTTTGTTCTTCCCTCTTTAGAATTAGAAGAACCTATGATGCCTCAATCTTCTTTTATACCTCAACAACTCCAAAACATAATTAAATGAAACCAAAGTGCTAGGGAACGTAGGCATCGTCGTCATCTCCTTACTTGTCAATCTCACATGGAAGAAAATAAAGAAAATCAACCTTTACCTTTGACAGAAGTAATAGATGACCACCCTCCTTCTCCTAACATGCCATACAATAGTCTAGTGCAACCTTCCCAAAAAAATGAACCAATCCAACAACCTCATCTTTTGATACATCCATCCTTAGAAATCGCCTTTTGTCCTCCCGTTGTCATTAATCTTGATGATGATTATGATGATGCAACAATAGAAAAAATAGATGAAGAAGTGTATAATGATTTAAACTCTTTATTTTAATCCACAATGAGCTTAAAAGATACAACCTCTCCACCAAGAGAAGAACTTGGTATGACTCCTAGTTCAGCGCTGTCAATTCTTCCTTTGGATAGTCAACTGCCCTTGCAATATACTGAAAATGCTTGGGAGGCAAATAGCTTGTTAGATGGGTGGCATGCATTCACCTAACTAGCCTTTTTTCTTTTCTCTTTTTATTTTCCTTTTCATGTGTGTATCATGTTCCCTCGTATCGTGCATTTAATGTTCCTTCTCTTCATCCACTTCTTCTATTTTTACCTCTATTCTTCTATATGTCGTACATTGTCTTTTTCACTTTTGTTTTGTGTTTTCCTTTTGGGGATGATGCAAAGCATAGAGATGCCCTATGTCTCTTCCATGTTGACCCAAAAAGTCCATTTCTTTTTCGCTTTTGTTTTGTGTTGTCCTTTTGGGGATGACACAAGGAATTGAGACCAAAATGTCTCCTTCATGTTGACCCAAAAGCTTATTCCTTTTCCTTCACCTTTTCATTTTCATTTCGCTTGTGTTTTCCTTTTGGGGATGATACAAAGCATTGAGACCACAATGTCTCTTCCATGTTGACCCAAAATGGACTTTATTTTTCCTTTGTTTTCACTCTCTTTGTGTCATTCTTTTAGTTCTATGTGCTTTGGGGAATGATGACAAATCCGAGCTCTTTCATAAAAACATTGTAGCAACAAACATGTTGACCCAAAATCCATACATCTCTTATGTGTTTGGTGTGTTATTTTCTAGGAAACAACTCCCTTTTCTTTATTTTTCCTTGAAATGATGTACCCTAACTTTGAAACATATGACTTAGCATAGGGCTTTCCAAGTTGGCTCTCATGTCTTGTTTTCATTTTTCTTTTTCTTTTCTTCTCTACTTTAAAGTAATTTCTCACAGAATGATGTGTAACAATTCCTTTAAAGTGGGGGGAATACATTACCATTATTTCATTTGTATTCTTGGTTCCTAGTGTAGCCTTGTCATTTATATGATGTGTTTGTCACTTTGTGGATGACATTAGGTGTGATTTCCTTAATAAGTGTGATTTATCTCAATATATCACACTCCTCTTGGTAGCCTGACGCGACACACTACATCCCTTAAGTTATGAATATACTATTCTTTGATTGGTCCTCTCTTGGGCACATTAGACACAATGTACCCTAAGTGATTGACCTTACATGAACTAAAGAAGACTCCTTTGAACATCTTTACATTTTTACACTTTTCATTTTTGCATTTTTACATTTTTGCGTTTTTTCCACCTTGCATAACGCAACTTGCATGCATGTGGTACCTTTCTTTTTGTTAATTAAATTTTTCTTTGTGGTGCCTTGTTAAAGTTATTAGTAGGTATAACTTTAATATGGTTGAACAAGAATCCCAACTAGCAGCATGAATTTTCCCCATAGCCACCTTTTGTGTTTGTGAGTGCATACCAACTAGCGTATATATCTTACCTTTTTGGTCTTTTTCAACCTATGGATAGTTAGAAATTTCATGGATCTAGAGTGATTACAATTGGGCCTTCTCACTAGGTGGACCGTCCTGAGTTCTATCTCCCTAAAGTGAGTACACATTCTCCTTTTCAAACAATTAGCCTAGATCTAATCCACAACTAGTTGGATTGATGATCAAAGCTTCATTCAATTCTTTCATTTCAACACTTTTGTGTTCCTTTGTTTCTATGCTTAGTTCGGCATGGGATCTTCATCCTAGGGACTTGATCATCCTTGTTGATCTTTGTCATTACATCTTGCTAACGTAAGTGCATTTGAACCCTCCTCTTGATGTCCATGGCTACTTTAGTGTGAGTTTGAAGCAAGTTCATCCTCTCACTAAAGTGGGGGCTAAATGTGTCATAGAAAAATGGCCCATTATCATTTTCATGTCATTTTAGATCTTGTTTCATGGTGTTTGATATATTTTTCTCTTATTTTATGTTGTGACATGGCTTTAACATGCATATTTAGGTACTAAAATTCAAATAATGACGTCTTGTGAGGGTTTTGTGAAGTGTTGTAAGACATTTCTACATTCTTCTAGATTGTATTCATTACAATTCATCTTAAAATCGCCTTTTCATCACTAAACAAGTCCTATTTTAAAGTGTTGTAAATTCTTGTAACAAGATTTCACACTTTTCTAGGAAAATTTTAACTATTTATCCCTTTCTCATGCTTTATTTGACCCCTTTATACCATCATATGTCTTAATTAAGTGTATTTATGAATATTATCCCGACAAACAACATTAAATACAACATATTTTTTGACAAATATTTTTTAGGTCCTAGGTGGGACCCATTCTCCATGAGTGGTGAATGGGTACCCCTTGGCTCAAAATTCAAAATTTTTAAATTTTCCTTTCAGGTTTTTATTCAAAATCATTTGATGTCAGCCTGTGATGAAGTATTAATAGTTAACTAAGGCACAAGTGTGTATAAATATGTGATTTTCACCTCATTTTACATCTCCCACAATCCTCCTACAACACTCCAACATTCAATCTCATATTCAAGCATTGAAGGATTCTACAACATAAATTCAAGCAATATTCAAGCACTTTGGAGTATCCATTAACATTACTTCAGAATTGCATTATCAAGGGTTTGGTAAGTTGATAGCATTTACATGTTATTAGTTTATCATTGTCCTGCATTTCATTATTTCATTAAGGGTTTGATTACCAAAAGTAGGGTTTGACCAAGGCAAACCCATATTTACTAACCCTCAACCATTTTTCCTCTATTGCATGTGTGTTTGCAGACCTAGGTATGCATAATTAACAAGCTTTTTGGTGTTGAAGACTGGTTTACAAGTCAACTACGTGTTTCAAGTGAACTCAAGTTTATTTCAAGCTTGCAAAAGGTTTCTTGTCTGTTTTCTATAGAATTGACTTCGATAACCCAACGATCAGTGATTTCCAGATCGGGTGTTGCAGAGTTGTCTCCTGATTTTTCATAAATTTGGGAGAGGAATAATTCACCATCAGTGGCGAATGAGTCCCACCTTAGGACTGAAAATCTGATTTTTTCCAGATTCCAGATCCCAATAGACAAAAAGTTGTTTCCGACACTTTTTCACTAGGAGGAGGACTAATTATCCACACTAGACAAATGAGTTCCACTGTGAAATATCAATGATTTCAACCAACATCCACAACATTCCAGATTCATCAAATATTACCCAGGTGCACTCAGATTCATCTTGTTCCCTTATGTTCTGCAAAATTTCTTCATTTACTTCATTGTTTGCATATAAGAGTGTGTTTTCAAACATAGCTTAGATCTCACTTTTGCATTAATATTTAATCATTTATATCATTCAATTGAATTTAGTTTACTTCATTTAGATTAGACAACGTTTCACATAACATAATTTGAATGAAGTAGTTTGCATTTTTGGCCCTACCTCTCTCATTTTAGGTGAAAGCCCTAGAAGAGTTAGAGAAGTCCTAGAGAGCCAAAAATCAACGGTTCATTTTGGTGAACCCACATTTTGAACACTTTACATTTGTAATTTCATTTGCATATTGTGTCCTAGATTAATTTTGCATTAGAATTCAATTAGGACATTGTTTTGTTCTTGCATTCTAGGAATTTTCATTTTGCATTAGTGAAAACTTCATTTAGATTTCATTTTTGCATTACATCTCATTGAAAACACTAAAATTCTGCATTCTACATCTTTCATTGCATTTTTTGGAGCATTAAAATCACATTAATTTTTTTTTAAAACACAAAAAAATATCATACTGGGACTCATTTGCCACCCTAGGTGAAACAGTCCCTCTGCACTTTTTGAATAGCATTTTTGGCAATTTTCTGGCCTTTGTCTACATTTTTATTTTTCGTAGTTAGCTATCTATTATAGTTAGCAAAATTTCTATTCTTTTCATATTAGACATCTTAGATTACCTTGCATTTGCATTCACCTCTCCTTTGTGGTACTTGTATGAGTGTTTGGTGCCCCGTTGATAATACTTTAGTGAGAAGAAGTTCTAGACTCATGGCTTCCCACAATATCACTTTCGTTGTGGAGCTTGGGATCTCACAGGCTCCTACTCCTAGTATGGACAATGGTGCATTAGGCACTAACAATACCACTTCTATGCCTTCACATTTCCATCCAATGAATGTTGACACTCAAAATAATGCCCTCCCGCAAGAAAAGTTCATTAATATTCATGAGGATTTTGCACATTTACAACAAGATTTGTCACCAGAAAACATATCCTCCACTGCCATAGCTTCCATTGACAATCTTCATCGTTTGATTGAAAGTGATGATGGCTTGCAAGTGATGAAGAGAATTGCCGAAATTTACAATAAACATTCCTCTTCTAATACTCAATCTACAAAAATTCATGTAAGACAAGGAGGACCTCAAGTTCCTCCCCCTTCAACCATAGCATCTATACCAACTTCTACCAATCTGCAAGTCCACACAACTATGCAATAGGTTAATTATGCAACTACTTCTTTCCTGATTCCAACTAGCATTCCTACTTCTCTTGTGGCATTGCAAGTCCCCTCCACCACCTTCACACCTCATAGTATTCCTTTCACTTCACCTAACATCACTTACACTCCATCACCTTTTTCTCTTCAACATCAACCCACTTACCCTGATCCTATTCTTACACAACTCCTTAATATTGTTTCATCTATGCAACATCAACTTTCCACCATTAGCCAGGGTCAATCCGCTCCGACCACACATCATTTCCATAGCAGCCCCTTATCCTTACAAATATTACGTACCCTGATGCCACAAGGGATAGAAATTCCTCAGTTTGAGAAATATGGAGGTAAATGAGACCCTGTCAACCATGTTAATGCTTATACAACATTGTGTAGAGACTTTTTCGTTGATGATAAATTGCTAGCCAAACTGTTTCCAAGGACCTTGAAAGATACCATATTAGAATGGTTTTCCAACCTGCCCAATCATTCCATCCATTCATTCAATGTATTGGTGGATGATTTCATTTTTTATTTTCAAGTTCACATGAAACCTAAAAAGACAATGGATGACCTCATGCAATGTAGAAAAAACACAGACAAAAAATTAATGAATTTTATCTCATGATACCTATCCGTGTATGCTCAAATTGATGTCAAGATTCTTGATGCACATTTGCAAAAGTTGTTTATCAAAAACTTGCACATACCTTCAGGATAAGCTAACAATGATGAAATTGCCTTCATTTATGCATTTATGCACAATCTTGTGTGAATACCATAACTCAGTTTCAAGTTGTGATTCAAAATCCACCTCTAAGTGAATTGACAAACTTGAACACAACAATCATAACCAATATAACACACAAAACTTTTGCAAACAAAATAGAGGCTTTTTACAGTTCAATCTGCCTCCTCCTTCACAACTGCAACCAACCCAACAAGCTTAAACTCAAGTGGAAGTGGTTAAATCAGTGGTGCCTTATAACTATGGGGAACCGAAGAGATAATTTACTCTCTTACCCAATACCATTCATAAAAAAATGAACCAATTAATTCAACAACATGTGCTCACTTCACCACCCGTTCAACCACTTGATCCAAACTAGCCCTTACCACCCACTTTCAAACCTAATTCTTATTGTCATTTTCATTGCCAGAATGGACATGACACTGAACACTGCAAGCATCTAAAAAATTTAGTTCAAGACCTCATTAATTTAGGCCATTTGTCCATTGTGGGTGTTAATGATAAACGCAATAAGTCTGTTGTACCCACTAACTAAAACTTACAAATTTTCACCAATCCTTTGCCTCAACACACTACCTCATTTTTCAAGGGTAGTGAACCTTCAAACACTGATATAATGACTGCTGATACACACAAGGAACAACATGGTACATCTCCACCTGTTACTGAAGATGCTCCTATGGATTAACTTGTGGCTATGATAGATGTTATCCCTTGGAAGGTCCAAACTATTGAATCTCTTAATATCACTTTTTCTACTAAAGACATACTAAAAATCCTTCCTCATGGTCCTCTCTACATAGCTGGCAGAATCTATGATAAGCCCACTAACAGGATATTAATAGATCCTGATTGTAGTGAGAATGTGATCACAAAGGAGTTTCTTGTATTACATGAGCTATATCAAGATGATTATAATAACCCAACTACATGAATTTAGACACATACTAGTTTTTCATGCCCTACAATCGAATCGATCGTACTTCCCTTACCAATTGGACCTAAAACTTCAGATATAACATTTTCAATTATTCCACAATCTAACCAATTTCGTTTGTGGCTAGGCCACCCTTAGCTTCGTTCAATGAAAGCGGTCCCCTCAATTGTTCACAAGTGTTTGAAGTTTCCACATGGCAATGAGATATTTACCATACACCATAGTGGTTTTAATCCCTTATCATCTAAAGGTAACTTTTCATTAGAAGCCTTTTGGCATGAACCCATGGAAGCCATTACACCTCAAAAGGACTTCTTTTTCATAGATTACCAAAAGTTCAAATCCAAAAAGATAGCTGAATTGTCTCTTTGTAACACTTCCATGTCCATTTCCACACCTCCTAGCATAGATGAAACTATGCTTCAAGCTAATTCCGACATTATGAAAACCATACAACCTCATGAACAACCACCCCTAGATACTTCCCCACCATCGTTTAAATGACCAGGGGAAAATGAAATAACCCATGTCATGCCTCCTCGTATTAAACAAATGTATAAAGTAAAAGAGAGAGTGGTTGATCCATCCTCTCTGGTTTCTTCAGTTCTTCCCTCTTTGGAAGTAGAGGAACCTAGTATGCATCAATCCACTCTTACACCTCAACAACTCCAAAATATAATTAAATGAAACCAAAGTGCTAGGGAATGTAGGTGTCGTCGTCATCTCCTTACACGTCAATCTCGAATGGAAGAAAATAAAGAAAATCAACCTTTACCTTTGAAAAAATAATAGATGACCACCCTCCTTCTCTTGACCTACCACATGACAGTCCAGTGCAACCTTCCCAACAAAATGAACAATTCAACAACCTCAACATTTGATACATCCATCCTTAGAAATCGCCCTTTTGTCCTCCCGTTGTCATTAATCTTGATGATGATGATGCTGATGTGATGATATCAAAAATAGATGAAGAAGTGCATAATGATTTAAAATCATTATTTTCATCCACAAGGAGCTTAACAGATACAACCTCTCCACCAAGAGAAGAACTTGGTATGACTCCTGGTTCGATGCTTGCAATTCTTCCTTTGGAAAGTCAAAAGCCCTCACGTTATACTGAACATGATTGGGAGGCAGATGGCTTTTTAAATGGTTGACTTGCATTCAACTAACTAGCCTTTTTTCTTTTTTCTTTTTATTTATCTTTTCATGTGTTTATCATGTTCCCCTCTATTGTGTGTTTAATGTTCCTTCTCTTCATCCACTTCTTCTATTTGTACTTCTATTATTCTATATGTTGTACATTGTCTTTTTCACTTTTGTTTTGTGTTTTCCTTTTGGTGATGACACAAGGCGTAGAGACACCCTATGTCTCTTCCATGTTGACCCAAAAGGTCCTTGTCTTTTTTTGCTTTTTTTTTTGTGTTGTCCTTTTGGGGATGACTCAAGGCATTTAGACTGAAATGTCTCCTTCATGTTTCCCCAAAAGCTTTTTCCTTTTCCTTCGCCTTTTCGTTTTCATTTCGCTTGTGTTTTCCTTTTGGGGATGACGTAAAGAATTGAGACCACAATGTCTCTTCCATGTTGACCCAAAATGGACTTTATTTTTTTTTTGTTTTCACTCTCTTTGTGTCATTCTTCTAGTTCTATGTGCTTTGGGGAATGATGACAGTTCCAAACTCTTTCATTAATATAGTGCAACAAAAAACATGCTGACCCCAAATCCATACATCCCTTATGTGTTCCGTGTATTTTTTTCTGGGGTGAAACTCCCTTTTCTTTATTTTCTCTTGATAAGATGTTGCCTAACTTCGAAACATATGACTTGGCATAGGGATTTCCAAGTTGGCTCTCATGTCTTTTTTCTTTTTTCTTTTTCTTTTCTTCTCTACTTTAAAGTAATTGCTCATAGAACAATGTGTAGCAATTCCTTTAAAGTGGGGGGCATACATTACCATTATTTCATTTGCATTCTTGGTTCCTAGTGCAGCCTTGTCATTTATAAAATATGTTTGTCACTTTGTGGATTACATTGGGTGTGATGTCCTTCACAAGTGTGATCTATCTCAGTATACTACATTCCTTTTGGTGGCCTGATGCGACACACTACATCCCCTAAGTTGTGAATATACTTTCTTTGATTGGTCCTCTCTTGGATACATTAGACACAATTTCCCCTAAGTGACTGACCTTGCATGAACTGAAGAAGACTCCTTTGAACATCTTTACATTTTTACACTTTGCATTTTTGTATTTTTACATTTTTGCATTTTTGCTACCTTGCATAACGCAACTTGCATGCTTGTGGTACCTTTCTTTTTGTTCATTACATTTTCCTTCGTGGCGCCTTGTTAAAGTTATTAGTAGGTATAACTTTAATATGGTTGAGCGAGAATCCCAACTAGCAGCATGAATTTTCCCCATAGCCACCTTTTGTGTTTGTGAGTGCATACCAACTAGCGTATATATCTTACCTTTTTGGTCTTTTTCAACCTGTGGACAGTTAGAAATTTCGAGGATCTAGAGTGATTACAATTGGGCCTTCTCACTAGGTGGACTGTTCTGAGTTCTATCTCCCCAAAGTGAGTACACATTCTCTTTTTCAAACAATTAGCCCAGATCTAATCCATAACTAGTTGGATTGACGATCAAAGCTTCATTCAATTCTTTCATTTCAACACTTCTGTGTTCCTTTGTTTTTATGCTTAGTTTTCCATGGGATCTTCATCCTGGGGGCTTGATCATCCCTCTTGATCGTTTTCATTCCACCTTGCTAACGTAAGTGCATTTGAACCCTCGTGTTGATGTCCATGGCTACTTTAGTGTGAGTTTGAAGCAAGTTCATCCGCTCACTAAAGTGGGGGATAAATGTGTCATAGAAAAATGGCTCCTTGTCATTTTCATGGTGTTTTAGGTCTTGTTTCATGGCGTTTGATATATTTTTCTCTAATTTTATGTTGTCACATGGCTTGAACATGCATATTTAGGTACTCAAATTCAGATAATGACGTCTTGTGAAGGTTTTGTGAAGTGTTGTAAGACATTTCTACATTATTCTAGACTCTATTCATTACAATTCACCTAAAAATAACCTTTTCATCACTAAACAAGTCCTATTTTGAAGTGTTGTAAAGTCTTGTAACAAAATTTCACACTTTTCTAGGCACATTTTCACTATTTATCCCTTTCTGATGCTTTATTTGACCACTTTATACCCTCATATGTCTTAATTAATTATATTTTTGAATATTATCCTGACAAACAACATTAAATACAACATATTTCTTGACACATATTTTTCAAGTCCTAGGTGGGACCCATTCTCCATGAGTGGTGAATGAGTCCCCCTTGGCTCAAAATTCAAATTTTTTAAATTTTCCTTTGGAGTTCTTCAAAATCACTTGATGTCAGTTTGTGATGAGGTATGAATAGTTAACTAACACACAAGTGTGTATAAATATGTGATTTTCACCTCATTTTACATCTCCCACAATCCTCCTATAATTCTCCAACATTCAATCTCATATTCAAGAATTCAAGCATTCTACAACATCAATTCAAGCAATATTCAAGTAGTTTGGAGTATCCATTGACATTACTTCAGACTTGCATTATCAAGGGTTTCGTAAGTTGATAGCATTTGCATGTTAGTTTATCATTCTCTTGCATTTCATTATTTCATTAATGGTTTGATTAACAAAAGTGGGGTTTGACCAAGGCAAACCCCTATTTACTAACCCTCAACCATTTTTCCCCTATTGCATGTGTGTTTTTAGACCTAGGTATGCATATTTAACAAGCTTTTTGGTGTTGAAGATTGGTTTACAAGTAAAATAGGTGCTTCAAGTCAACTCAAGTCTATTTCAAGCTTGGAGAAGGTTTCTTGTTTGTTTCCTATAGAATTGACTTCGGAAAACCAACAATCAATGATTTCCAGATCATGTGTTGCAGACTTGTCTCTTGATTTTTCAAAAATTTGGGAGAGGACTAATTCACCATCAGTGGCGAATGAGTCTGTCCTTAGGACTGAAAATCTGAATTTTTTCACATTCTAGATCTCGACAAACAAAAACTTGTTTCTAACACTTTTTCACCCGGAGGAGGACTAATTCGCCACCCTAGGTGAATGAGTTCCACTGTGAAAAATAAGTGATTTCAACCAGCATCCAGAACATTCCATATTCATCAGATATTACCCAGGTGCACTCAGATTCATCTTGTTCCTTTCTGTTTTGCATAATTTCTTCATTTACTTCATTGTTTGCATATAAGAGTGTGTTTTCAAACATAGCTAAAATCTCACTTTTGCATTCATATTTAATCATTTAGATCATTCAATTGCATTTAGTTTACTTCCTTTAGATTAGACAACATTGTACATAACATAATTTGAATGAAGTAGTTTACATTTTTTCCCCTACCTCTCTCCTTTTAGGTGAAAAACCCTAGAAGAGTTAGAGAAGTCCTAGAGAGCCAAAAATCAATGGTTTAGAACTCAACTTTATTATAGGGATGCTCATTCAACTTTCCAGGTATAAAATGAGTGAAAAAAACTTGTATTTATACTCAATTATGCAAGAATTCCCAAATTACAACACTACAAGCTGGCATTAGATCTAGGAGGATAAAATCCTGCCAAAATTTTTGAATTAACTTTGATTTTGGGTCACACAGAACTCATTCACCCAAGGTGGCGAATGAGTCCCACCAAGCATAATTTTTGGGACCATTTTTTTTAAATTCTTACAAAGTGTGAAACCAAGTTCAAAACCCAAAAACCTAGGTGGTACTTATTCACCAAAGGTGGTGAATGAGTCCTAGATCACTAAATCTAGGCCACACAAGCTGAAAACACCTGAATTATTATTGGGTATTGATTTGTGCCGGGATCATCCTCAAAAAGATACATTAAATGAGGCTTGTTGATGCAAACTAAGGCCAATTAAAGCATAAGAAATCCCAATTATTAATGAAAACCCTATAAAAGTGTGAAAGCATGTTACAACACTTTGCAACACTCCAAATAAGGCAGGATTAAGGTTTATTTTGATTAAAAAGAGGTTCATTAGATTCAGTTAGTTAATAAAACCTTAAAAAAGTGTGAAAGTGTGTTACAATACTTTGCAACACTTTAGGAAGGTATCATTTAAATTCATTATTTTACGAGATCCCAAGACCTAATGTGAGCATGTTAAACACATTACAACACTAAGTCAAGGCACCATTTAAGCCTAGTTTACACTTGGAGGGCCCAAACAAGCAAGGGAAAAGCATAAGGGATACTTTTTCCATTGCCAAATTTAGCCCCCACTTTAGTGAGAGGATGAACTTGATTCAAACTAACACTAAATTAGACAAACACACATCAAGAGGGGTCCAAGTGTGCCTTTGTTGGTGAGTTAGGATGACAATGGTCAAGAAGGTTGTTCTTGCCCCTAGGATCAAGATCCCATGGAAAACCAACACGGACACAAAAGGACACACATTAAAATGATATAAGAGCTACAACAAAGCACAAAAATGCACGCCAAAGATGTAAAGAGAATGAAATAAAATGAAAAAGAAAAGGAGCAGATCAAGCTTTGACCATTTGTACATCACGATGTGGATTGGATTTAGGTTGTTTGTCCGAAAAATGCATACTCACTTTGAGGCAATGGAAATTCAGGCTATTTTTTGGGTGAGAAGACCAAGAAGTTGAGAAACATACACTCATGGTTGGTATGCACTCACACACACATATAAGAGCTACAACAAAGCACAAGTGTGCACATCAAAGATGTAGAGAGAATGAAATAAAATGAAAAATAAAAGGGGCAAATCAAGCTTCAACCATGTGTACATCACGATGTGGATCAGATCTAGGTTGTTTTTCTGATAAACGCATACTCACTTTGAGGCAATGGAACTTCAGGCTATTCATTGGGTGAGAAGCCCAAGAAGTTGAGAAACACACACTCATGGTCGGTATGCACTCACACACACATGTGAGTGGCTAAGGGAAATTCATTCCCTCATTCGGCTTCCTGTCAAACCATACCAAAGTTATACCTCCCGATAAATTTGATAAGGTGCCACACAAAGATGATTTTCGAGCTTCATGAGATAAGAAAACCTTCGTATGCTTGAAACTCATGAACAAAAAATGGCTCCACAAGCATGCAAGTTTTATTATGTAAGGTGGCCATATAATTGCAATTCCAAAAATAGGAAACATTCAAGGGATTCTTGCTTAGTTCATGCGAGGTCTTACTTAGGGAACATTGCACCTAATGTCTCCAAGAGAGGACCAATCAAAGAATAAACAATTCACAACTTAGGGGATGCATTGTGTCACATCAAGCCACTAAGAGGAATGTAATATGCTAAGAGAGATCATGCTCTTGAAGGACATCACACCCAATGTCATCCACAAAATAGAAAACACATCGTATAAAGTAAAAAGACTGCACCAAGAACCATGAAAAAGAAAAATGCAAAGGAATAATGCCAATGTATTCCCCCACTTTAAATAAATTTCTAAACACCATGTTGTGATCAATTACTTTAAAGTAGAAAATGATAAATGTTAACAATAAAGAGGACATGAGAGATAACTTGGAAAGCCCTATGCCAAGTCATATGTTTCATAGTAAAGCTACATCATGAAAAAGAACAAGGGAGGGGTTTCCCCTAAAAATAAAAAATCCAAACACATAAGGGAACTATGGATTTGGGGTTAGTATGTTCTTGCTACAATGTTGTTTAAGAGCTCGGAACTGTCATCATTCCCCAAATACACATAGAACTAGAAGAATGACACAAAGAGAGTGAAAACAAAGAAAAATCCTTTTGGGTCAACATGGAAGAGACATGAATGTTTCAACGCCTTGTGTCATCCCCAAAAGGCAAACACAAGAAAAAATTGAAAGGTAAAAGGCGAAAAACTAAAAGATTTACAATATGGAGAAGACTGAAGGTACAAATAGAGGAATGTACACAAAGGGAGAAAGATACATCAAATAGAACAACATGGGGGATCACATTACACACATGCAATCACACAAATGAAAAGTAAATAATGCAAAGAAACTAGTAAGGCATGTGTGAGTCAACCTAAAGTAGGTCGCCTACATCCCAATCTTGGTCGGTATAAACATAAGGAAGACAACTAGCCAAAGGGACAATAGCAAGTGCATTACTAGGACAAGGCTATCTGACACTTTCCCCCATTGATTGGAATAAAATAATGATTTAAGGTAAGTGATGTGAAAGAGCATGTAATGGTGAGAATACAAGATTCTACAACTATTACATGACAAGGGGTAGAAAGGGTATGTTATGCAATGACTGGATAACAATTGTCATTATCAAAGTCATATTTACTCAAGATGATTTTGAATGCATGATGCTCATCCGTAGTATGTCCAAGAGTTTAGTGGTACCAACAATATGGAACATTTGCATCTTTAGGATACATTATTAGCTTGTCTTTCATAGGTGGCAATAGTATGTCCTTGGTTTAGAAGTATTTGTAACTTTCTTTCACTTTCAGGTGGTGGACAAGGGAATTTTAATTTCTTTAGTTTGTAGGGCCTCTTGCACTTGCCATATTCACCGGCTTATCTATATGGTATTAGGGAAGGAGGTCCGAAGATGATTTTTTCTTTGTTATCCTTATCCTTAGGAGGTACAATTTTCTCTTTAGGAAGGAGGAAACTTATATCAAGAGGAGGATCTAAGACAACTATACCATCACTACGAAGCCTTAGGTATTCTTTAGGAGAACTTATGTTGAGAGGGGGATCTTGATATCCTATCCCTTTATTTTCTTCAGTTGGTATTTGTTCTAGGAGTTGATGAATTGTATGTTCACTTGTTGTATCACATCCTTGTTTACTCAAGATCCTAAATCCTTTTCCATATCTCTTCTAGGTTGATAGGAGTGTCTGTCACTTTGTTAACATATAATAGTTTAGTATTTTTTTTCATAGAGGAACTAGGCTCACCTATTGTAGGGAACTTAGTTTCAACTTTTGTCTCAACTTCAAGATGTAAATAACTAAACATATCAAGAGGTGGTATTGTAGGGAGTGTTGGTTATTTCATTGATGGATAAAAGGATGTATTAGCTTCAAGGTTGTTAAGACAATCATTTAGGAACTTATTCATGTTGCCATCATCTTCTCCAATGATGTCAACATCACAAGGAGGACATGCATTAGGAGTTGAGTGAGCATGAGTTAGTTCAATTTCATTAGGGTCATTTCCAACAACACAACTTGACACATACACTAAGGATTTCAAGGACATCCAAAGCTTACCAAACCACATATCCATGATGCAAATTTTAGATGCAATTTTGAATTTAAGCAATGCACAAGATGAACTAATTGAAACTAGATATAATGAATTGGATGAAACAAAAATTCTATAAATTGGAATAGAAAGGTAATAACAACAAACAAAAGCTCATAAACACTTTTTTAAATGCCACAAAATGTAGTGTAGAATACACATAGGGACTTATACGCCCAGGGTGGTGAATGAGTCCCAATAAGTTTTTTTTTCAAAAAATTTAGAAATTTTCGGTTGATTTTTATGCTTTTTATGCTGTATGATTTGTATTCTAAGTTCAAATGCAAATTTTTCAGGAATTTCAATGAAATTAGATGCAAAAATGCAATCTATCTGAACTTCACTAATGAAAATTTTTAAAACCCTATAATGCCAATTAATTAATGTAAATCCTAATGTAATGTTAATGCAAGAAAAATCTAGGATGATGATGCACTTCAAATCAGAATTATGATGTTCTAAAGTCAGGTTCACCAAAATGGGACCTCTAAAAATGGGGTACTAAGTGTTATCGTATGGTTTAGGAAATAGAGCACTCCCACTTTCAAGATATTCCACTCAAGGGTGACCCTAGATATCTTAATGCAAACGAGAAAGAGATCTTGCAATAGGGTTGTCATAGGGGATGATTGTAAACTAATGAGGGTTTCACCACCAAGTTAAGACTTCGAAAGACAAATGCAATGTAAGTTGAAATGTAATAGGGTATGTGCAGGATCATGATGGGCCAATAAGTGGCGATATGATGGGTATGGGTAGGGTATGTGGCTGACAACTTTTGTTTTACTCAAAATTTATGAAATGAAAAAGGTTTCTAAAGGACATTCTCATATTTCTAACCATATAAATTATATTTTACTTTGAATTTAATAAATAATTATTATTCATTTTCTATTTGTATTATGACTAAAGTCCTTATTGATAGGCTGACTGAAAAACACCTATAGCTTTCAAACAGTATCACATTTTTTGAATTTGAAACATGTGTCACATTCTATGCTTCACATACTATAGGATTAAAAAATAAATTGAATTTCATGAAGTTTTTACTAAGTTAAGGTGGTCAGACATACGAGATTTTATATTTTTTTAAAGTTGTAATAAAAATTTCATAATTAATTATTTAATTGGAAAAAAATTACAAAAAAATATGCATCACATCAGGACATGAGTCAGCTACTTATATCTAAAATCTTATAACAAAATATTATCATTTTATTGTGGTTAGGGTGGTTAGATAGACACCTACTTATTTATTCCTTGAAATTTAAGTACTACTGCATTGAAATTTCAAATTTTCACCAAATAGATTTTTTTTTTAATTAAACCTAGTAGATTAGAAACTGCATTGAATTTTCTACAGATTCTATTCTTACATATTTTTTAAATAATATAGATAACTTAATCAATTCTTTTACGTCAAGTTTCCTAACTCTAATTTATCTAAATTTTTTGTCACTTAAGGGCCTATTTTTTCCATGATGATCTTGTACATACCCAAGATGTAATGAAAAACCCTGATTCAATGTAAAGTTTCACAAAATGACTTTGAAATGCAAATGAAACAAAACAAAAAGCTATAGAATGGACTGTGTGCACTTGGAAATATAGAGATGGCTAGAAGGAGGTCAGAAACACTAATTTTTTTTCCTTTACTATTGAGTAGGATTCATTCGCCAAGCTGGGTGAATCAGTCCAAAATTTGGGTTTCTATGTGGGAACAAGGAGGCCAAATGGTATCTGAATATGTAAAAGTCTAAATTTTGATTAAAATTGGGATTCATTCACCAAAACTGGTGAATCAGTCTAGTTAGGGTTTTCTAAAGCTTGAAAGTCTGATCCTACTCTTCTCTTTCTACTTTGTCCTTGATTGATTTTCAAATCCAAAAACTCTAATTTGCAACTTGTAGGTCACTAGTACAAAAACAAGTATAAATGACTAAAAAAAACTACTAAAAATTAGTCATGTGACCATTAGTTTGGTCACGCAACCATTAGTTTGGTCACATGACCATTAGTTTGGTCACATGAGGGTATGTGCAGGATCATTAAGGAAAAAACAAGCCCTTAAGTGAAGAAAAATTTAGAAAAATTAGAGTTAGGCAACTTGACGTAAAAATTTGAATAAGTTATCTATATTATTTCAAAAATATGTAAGACTAGAATCTATATAAAATTTAATGTAGTTTCTAAACTACTAGGTTTATTTAAAAAAATAAAATCTATTTGGTGAAAAATTGAAATTTAAATGCAGTAGCACTTAAATTTTAGGGAAAAAATAAGAAGTAAATGCGACCTAAGCACAATAAAATGATAATTATTTTTTATAATATTTTAGATATAAGTATAGGACTCATGTCTCGATTGATGCATATTTTTTTGTAATTTTTTTTCAAGTAAATAATTAATTATGATTTTTTTTTTATTACAAATTTTAAAAAATATAAAACTGTATGTCTAACCACCTTCACATGGTAAAAACTTCATGAAATTCAATTTTTTTTAATCCTATAGTATGTGAATCATAGAATGTGATTCATTTTCAGATTAAAAAAATGTGATACCCTTGAAAGCTATAGAGTTTTTCAATCAGCCTATCAATCAGGACTTTGAGTAATTCAAATAGAAAATGAATAATAATTATTTATTAAATTCAAACTAAAGCATAATTTATATTGGTGGAAAGCTGATAATCTCCTTTAAAAACCCTTTTCGTTTCATCAATTTTGGGTAAAAGAAAGTCGTTAGCCACATACCCTACACATACCCATCATATCGCCACTTTTTGGCCCATCATGATCCTGCACATACCTATGACAATTAGTTTGGTCACATGACCATTAGTAGTTTATTGCAGGTCATTTATAACGTGACCAAATTCATGACAAACCATTTTTAGTCATTTATTGGTTATTTTAATTGATCAATTTGGTAGTGTATACACCTAAAAATGGTCTGGAGAATATAATTAATTAAATATGATTTATTTGATTAACCTTAAATTCATCTACTTAATAAATAAATAGAAATATTTATTTATATTAAGTTCACTTTTAATTCTTCTATTTTACCATATTATTTCCTCTTAATTAAATAAACAAAATTAAATACTTTATTTTATTTAATTATTATCATCATTATTTCTTCTATATTTTATCCATTTATTAAATAAGAAAACTTCAATAGTTTTTATTATTCAATTATCTTATCATATTTCCTCTTAATTAAATAAAGATATCCTAAAGTCTTATTTAATTATCATATCCCTTTTTATTAAATAAGAAAATATCAAATATTTGTTTCATTTAATTAAATATCTTCTTACTTTGCTAAATTTGAATAAATAAAAAATATTCAAATAAAGCAATATTCCTTTATTCACTCACCAATAAAATTAGATTTTTCAAATCTAATTAATTCAACTAGCATCCACAAGAAAGCTTCAGAGACAAAATTGTAGGAAATCCTCTCAATCTCCTTCCTCTGATTCTTCCTATCATCTTGCTTGATGTTTTCATGGGGAGAAACCATTCCCATAATTAGCTCAAGCTTCTCAATCTCTCTCCACTCAATTCTCCAGATTGAATCCAAACCTTTGTTGTACTGCCCCTGTGCAAATGTGCTACCGTAAATCTATAAATACAACATTCTAAAGCAAAGAATGGATCCCAACTTTGTGCAAACTTAATATATAGGAATAGCAATCAAGCAATCAAGCAATCAAGCAATAGCAATAGCAATAGCAACAACATCACATCAATCATAGCACTAGTAGAATCAATATTACAGTGGTATCTTAGTTTTACTATAGCTTTCATCCATCATATTTCATGTCAAAATAGATTATAGTAGTATCAATATAATTTAGAAATCATTATCAATCATTAGATCATTGCATTTAACATCATTCCATTCTCTAGATAGGCATTTTAACAGCCACAGTGCTTACCAAATCTGAGAGCCCTCTATGATTTAATAAATCTTTGGAGATAAGAGATAATGAGACACTTTCAAGTTTTCTATGCTTTAAATTAGTTTAATTCATGTTAAATCTTGGTATAATGTTTCATTAAGAAGTGTTTTAGTTGTTTTACTATTTTAGTTTTTCACACTTACAATTTGGAGCCCACCGTGGGGCTTAACCCCATGTTTGTAACAATTTTTCTGAAAAGTGTTCGTACAAAATATAGGCGCGTTTTCTTTTAGTGTGATCAGAAGATTCTGTAGTGCATCTGACCCAAAATATAACGCTTCTGACTATTTTAGCACTTATGAAAAAAACTATAGTGCTTCTAAAGACTTTTTTAGCGCTTCGACCAAAAGGCTTTCAGCACAGACAAACGACTCATATTCAACACTGTTTTAGTGCATCCAATGAATTCTACAGCGCTTCTACCAAATCCTATAGCGCTAACGATTTCTACAGTGCATCTAAGCATTTCTATAGTGCTTCTAAGCTCTGTTATAGCCCTTCTATAACTGTTATCTAGATCTGACGTGAGTGTAGCCAGTAAACTTCATTTTTTTTTCAATTGGATTTAAAATGAATCAATCCTAGGATAGTCACTTAAGTTAAAATATATCAATGTAGGGTAGTCACCAAACCTTTCAATTTGGGATTAAAAATGAACACCATCTCTTTTTGTGAAGCAATATCTTCACATAGATAGCAAATTGTTGTTTGGGCTCTAAAATTGAACAATTGATTACTGTGGTTGTGTGGAGATAGGCATATGCTCTCCCCTTAACTGAGATATCAAAATGCCAGACTCATCCTTTATTTTATGAAATTTCAAGCTTTATTAAATCCTTTAGAAGGCCTACCGTAGTGGGAAAAAGTACTCACCCTACGGGAAAAACCTGAGTGGGAACAACCAAAGCCAGGTTTTCCAACCCACTATAAAATAAAAGTAAATCTGGATAGATCCTCATTTACTAGAAGTGTGCAAGATAATCATCCCTAAAAAATTTGTTCTAAAGGTTGGGAGGTCTCCTGAGCGAGTTTATTATTTCCGCTCCGAACAGAAACCCTATCTACGAACCATAGTGTAGTATCCAACTTGTCAGTTTTCAAACATTGTAATACTTAGCAGTGTCAGGGAAGGGAAGAATCTACCCCCAAGACACTCACCATATAAATTCCAGGGACCATTTTCTCAGGGTATCAAGAAATCTAACCTTGAGTATGTGCCTAGAAAATACAAAAACATAGGCGCCCTCTAGGGGGTGACACGGCTATGTGAGTCGACAAAATTTTAAGTTGTGGGCTGATTAAGTATAATGATGACCTACTTGTCCTTAAGAGTGATTCTGTCTGAAGTGTCTTTTTTTCAATAATCCTGTGAAAATAAAGAAGGATCTATTTGATCCTTGAACATACACTCACTGTTTAGATCTTAGGACTTAAAAACACTTGTTCTATAATTGCTTGTTGTGTCTTTGAATCATTAAATCAGATAAAGATCATCCAAAAAGAACACAAAAATTTGACAAGTCATTCCATGAAAACTTATGATTAGGGATTGGAAGCCAACAAAATTTGTCAAGAAAACCACTTCCAAAAGAGTTAGAAAACCCAAAAAAAAACTTAGTTACAAGAAACTGTTGGAAAGAAGAAATTTTTTGTATCAAAGTAGAAAAGTCTTACTTCATCATAGAACCTTCATCCATAGATTTCACAATTTTTCTAGGGGATACACAAATTATTATGCTTGAGAGCCCTTATATTCACAAGCCTACTTTCAAAGAAGAGCTCTTTCACAGAAACATAATCATAGTCAACCTATTCATCCATCATCCATTCCAAAACCAATGATAGAGTATTCTACCATGCCAAATCAATTCATATAATAGAGGAAACATTTGAAAATTTAGGCTTGTTATCAAAATCAGGAAATTTACCAGCAAAAATACTCTGTCAAAATACCTTAGATTCCATCCAAAAATTAGTCCTTTCATTGAGAAGAGAAAAATTGGACAAACACTGATAAGTCCTAAAATAATACATCCACAGTCTATTTTAGCACTTTTGCCCACTATAATAGTGCATCTATAGTCTGTCATTAACATCCATTAGTGTCAGAAAAAATACTAGATACTTTCACGCATCTACGATCTGTCTTAGCGCATACACCATGTTTGTTAGTGGATACACAGTCTATTTTGGTTCTTACACAGTCTGTTCTAGCGCATTTGATGAAAATCACATCGCATCTATAGTCTGTTATAACAAAATTTTACCAGTGCCAAAAATACTAGAAACTTTAGTGCTTACACAATCTATTTTAGCGCATCTACACTGTTTGAAAATTCTTTTACCATATCTTTCAATGCATAGAGTGTATGTTTTAGTGCTTACATCCTCTGTAATAGTGCATCCACAGGACAAGAAAACATAGAGTTGTTAGAAACATCTGTTAGACTACGAACATAAAAAATTCAAGTTTTTACCAGTTAGAAAAATTTTCCACAGTCTCAAACAAAGTCTTAAAATAGGATCATACAAATCAAACCTTTTCAAATTAAACCTAGATCTTGCAAATCCAAAATTGTCTCAATCAAACACATTTGATTAGTAAATTAAGTTTCAGGATCAGTCATCCTAAATCAAAGAAACAAAACTATATAATCAAAACTTATCAACTTAGTCTAATCAATATAATCTATCATTCTATTTGACTTGAGTTAATATCCTTGAAACTTACCAAGCTAAGATCAAAATTTTATTGAAAATAATAATGTTCGGATATCCACTTTAACAAGGTTACAAAGATAGAAACTCCTAGAAAAAGGAAATTGAAACTCAAACCACCATGGCTGAAATAGATGAGGATCAGCTGAATGCTTTAACTCAATAGATGGAAAACCTTCAACAACAATTCCAAGAAATGCAAAGGGAAACAACCACAGAGAGATATTTGCTGCCAGAAATCTACCCATATCCTCTTGACCAAACAATGAACATGATACCTTCACCAAAAACTACATCATCCAAGTTCAATGTCTTTGAATTTTTACAAAAGTTCAATAAGCCCAAATCTAAGTCCTCAAAAACAAATGATATTGAGCAATCCTATCATGTCATGCATTTATCTCCATCCACCATAAGCCAAAATAAACCTCAAGATTCTTTCACTCAAGTTAACAATTCCATCCAATCATTCTCTTCTATTATATCTTCAACATCCAATGATTCATGTCAATCTCTCAATCCAAAGCATGCTAGCATAGACTCCCCTACACATCAAGATCAAAATATTATTTCCACTCCATCCAATGATATCAAAATTCAACAAATTCTTCCAATCTTTGATCCAGATCCCATTTCTCAAGAATCTTATGACGATCCCCTCCTTTCACTTTTCATCCAAAATAATTCCCTTTCATCTCAAGAGACAAGTATCCTTCCAAGTTCTTCTTCCACATCATCTAATCAATCCATACCATCTCATGATTCTATTGCATCACAAGAGCATGATAGTTCTTCCATCCTATCTAATGATGTCTTACCAAATGATGATCAAGACATGCTTTCTACAAAATCTCATGATTCCCTTCCTCATCAAGATCAAGATATGCTTCCATTCAAGGATACCCTTTCGTCCCATAAAGATGTTTATCCTTCTCATGATCAAGATATTCCTTTCATACTACTTCATAATCCTTTTCCAAGTCAAGATCAAAATACCCCATCATCCACATGTCAAGAGCCTATCGCACCTATTCAAGCTATCCATGAACCCCACACCTATAAATTGGGATCCTCCACCTTTATCCATTCTGGTTTACTTCCAACACCTATCCTCTCATCCATATCATATCCTTCCCAAAATGGACTTGCATCTTGTTTCAAAAATAATACATATCCCATTGGTAAAAAAATGTGTCAAAGTATGAATTACAAAGGAAAAGGATTAGGAATTCATGAACAAGGTATCCTAGAACCCCTTTTTGTTCAAAGAAACCCATATCACCACAGACTTGATTATATGCCCAAGTGTCCTAGTTCATCAAACCTTCCATCTATCCTAGGTCCTCATCCTAGTCCATCAAACCTTCCCTCTATCCTAGGTCCATATCCTATTTCTCAAGAACAATAAAGGCACACATCCTTGATGCTCTTTCAAAATTCTACCCACATTAACTCATCCATAATACCTCCATATCATTCATCTCAGTCCACCCCTCCCATTGGTCTTGGTAGAAATTTGGGTGCCAAATATCAAAAGCTTCTATATCAAAATCCACATGTATCAAAGGATCAACATGTCTCCTCGAAGAGACATGCAAAAATAAAAGAAAATTTGATCTAAAATCAAAAGAAAATTTCAAAAGGTCACAAAGGCTCATCAAAGCAAAAAGGAAATTTTTAAAGACCACAAAGGTCCATAAATCAAAAAGAAAAATATCAAAGTCCCACAAAGCAAAAGTCAATATCAAAAGTCGTGGATTCCTAAAAGTCTCATAGAAGCAATAAAATCTAAATTGACATCCAAATTTTCTAATCCAGAAGCTTCCTCCAATTTTCCATCTAATAACCTATCACCTTCCAAATCCATTTTTCCTCCATCACTCCACCACCCTTCAAGGTGTGTGCCAATGTTGATCTTGCCATCCTTTTCATCTATCCATCAACAGGCCTTCCAACCTCCTATCCATTATCCAACATTCATCCCCATCATTCTCCTCTAATCCAAACCTTTGCATAAGTCCTTAGATTCTTCTATTATATCATTAATCTTCCAACATTTAGGAGTCTAATTCCCATTTCCATGGTTTATTAGAGGGATATTTGGTTGTGAAACTTGATGTTTAAGTCCTTCCTCCATTTCCCTATCACCCATATCCTATCTTCCATATTCCTCTTGCACTCTACACTTAGGGACAAGATTCATCCATCTTATCATTCATGGTCATTATCCTTTCTATGCTCATTCCTTCCATTTCCACCTTTGATCTTGAAAAGGTTAAGGATCTTCTTGAACATCATATATCTTATCCTATACACTTTATACATATCTTCCATACCATATCTTTCATCTTATCCATATTCCATCATTCTTACTAAATACATGCTTTCTTCCTTTCCTTGGTCTTGATGAGGAATATAGGAAAAATACTTGGGCCTTGTGTTTGTATCTTATCTAGTTGATCTTGATAATCTCCATTCATTATTTTTATCCTTTCTTTCTTCCATTCCATATCTCCTAGCTTATCAAAATCCATGTCACCATGTCCCTTTGCAACCTTGAATCTTATCATGCAAATCATATTTGAGCCTAGCTGTAAAACATTGTCCAATCCTCATATATTTTGTCAATCAATCATAAACAATCATCAATCTTATCCTACTTAGAGGAAATTAGTGATCCTAAGTACTTATCATCATCATGCCTTATGGAACCAATCATTCCTGGCATCTTGATCAATCAACCATTATCATCTTTTGACAAGAGATATGTTTCTTGTGTGACATGTTTTGTAGTGAATCTTTCATTTTGATCTATCATTTATTCATGGTTGCATTACCCCTATTGCAGGGCATCTTTTTCATTCAATTGGTCATATCATCTCATTTCATCTTAAATATCCTGAAAAATCCAAAAAAAAAGAAGCTACAAAATCCAAACAAATCAAAAATTAGAAAACCAAAAAAAAAAATTAGAAAAGAGAAAAATACAAAAAAATCAAAAAGATTGAAAAAGTGCAATAAAAACATGTAGTGAAAACCTAGTAACATGTGTTATTTGTGATTTAACCATCTTTTCCATCTATTGGACACATGCCAAGGTCGTTATTTTCACCATCATTTTACATCCATTATCATATCATTGTGAGTAGTCATGTCCCACCCTAGCTTGGGGACAAAATCTTGACCTCACTAGGGGCAAAAACATCGAGCTTAGAAAAATGGACAAATAGCAGGAAGAAAAATGCAACAAACACAATTATCGATACACAACCCAACATGTACATCAATCAACATCGAAAACACATCAGGCATCCATATCACAATAAAAATCCAAAAAATAGGTCAAAAAGTCAATATCAAAAAGTCAAAAACATGAGTCTGTGTCAGTCGAAGTACGTGGTCTCTACATGTATAACGTAGGAAAGGCTAATCTTTGGTCAGCCCTCGAGGCCCCTAGGATAGGTCTTTAGGTTAGGTTTGATCAAAAATCTCAGAAAATCACAAAAACAACAGAAAATCAAAATCAATATGGATGATCTAATATGAATAATGATTGAAACACTTTAAGCAAAGGTTGGATATGTTGTACTTTGATCTTTGTTATCATTTCTTTGGAGCAACTCGATGATGTATTAAACTAGAAAATCTAGGAAGGAGAATGATATTTTCTTTGTCTGATGTATGTGAGTTAATCATTACTATTATGTGAATTGTTGTGAGACGTGCTCTACAAAGTATCACTGATAACATTCAGAATTTGCATAGGAAAGTGATTAATTCTTGTCTGTTTCTGCAAGAAATGCTCAGGTCATCTCAGTTTAATTATACCTCGATGCGTGTATTCACTTGCAATATCAAAAATCATGGAAGTAGTACTCAAGTCATCATGGTGTAAATTATACCATTGATGCTTCTACTCACTTTCAACATTTTTAAAGCTCTATGATGATACAAAGCACAATAAAAGTACTGTTAAGATGCTAATGCTTTCATATGTAGATTTGCATGGTTCAATTAGATTGCATTTATATTAGTTTTGCATCTGCATTATAGATTTTCCACATCAACTGATGATATCTATATTAGCTTGCACCAGATGCAGAATCATGTCCCACATCTTTGGGAAGAACTTTAAAATCCTCGTATGATCATAACATATCAAAAATCAACAATCTTATCAATCAATCAACATCAATCAATCAATCAAATTTAATTAGCTCTAATGAGACCAATAATCAGGTCAATCAATCAATCAATCATTGAATCTCACCTATCATGAGATCAATAATATTCTAATCTATCAGAATCATCAACTATGACATCAACATCATCTAATCAATTAGCTGAACACGGTCATCAAACATCAAGCACAAGGAGGCAACATAAGGCATCAATTAATCAATTAATCAATCTGGCAGGCTCAATCTTCTTTTTCGGGAGATAAATTGATTTTGCATCATTGAAATCTACATCAAGTCTACATCAAATCATCAGAAAATCATAAATTTTTTGAAAATTTATGAAAAATCCAAAAAAAAAAAAAAAATTCATCAATTTATCTCCTGAGGGGGCATATACTCATCATCATCTAAAAATCAATGTCTGGAGCAAGTGGGGCATACTGAAAAAAAAAAAATCGTTGATATTAGCAGTAGCACAAAAATTTCTTTGAAGCAATGTGTAAACACATTACTTCAAAGAGGGGCAAAATGTATACACCTAAAAATGGTCTGCATAATACAATTAATTAAATATGATTTATTTGATTAATTAACCTTAAATTCATCTACTTAATAAATAAATAGAAACATTTATTTATATTAAGTTCACTTTTAATTCTTCTATTTTACCATATTCTTTCCTCTTAATTAAATAAAAAAATTAAATACTTTGTTTTATTTAATTATTATCATTATTTCTTCTATATTGTATCCATTTATTAAATAAGCAAACTTCAATAGTTTGTATTATTTAATTATCGTATCATATTTCCTCTTAATTAAATAAAGATATCATAAAGACTTATTTAATTATCATATCCCTTTTTATTAAATAAGTAAATATCAAATATTTGTTTCATTTAATTAAATATCTTCTTACTTTGCTAAATTTGAATAAATAAAAAATATTCAAATAAAGCAATATTCCTTTATTCACTCACCAATAAAATTAGATTTTTCAAATCTAATTAATTCAACTGGCATTCATGGGAAAGCTTCAGAGACAAACTTGTAGGAAATCCTCTCAATCTCCTTCCTATGATTCTTCCTATCATCTTGCTTGATGTTTTCATGGGGAGAAACCATTCCCATAATCAGCTCAAGCTTCTCAATCTCTCACCACTCAATTCTCCATATTGAATCCAAGTCTTTGTTGTGTTGCCCCTATGCAAATGTGTTGTCGTAAATCTATAAATACAACCTTTTGAAGCAAAGAATGGATCCCAACTTTGTGCAAACTTACTCTGCAAGAATAGAAATCAAGCAATCAAGAAATCAAGCAATAGCAATAGCAACAACATCATAGCCATCATATCATCAGTAGAATCAATATCACGATTGTATCTTAGTTTTACTATAGCTTTCCTTCATCATATTTCATGTTAGAATAAATTACAATAGCATCAATATCATTTAGAAATCATTATCAATCATTATATCATTGCATTTAGCATCATTCCATTCTCTAGATAGGCATTTTAATAGTCACAGTGCTTACCAAATTTGAGAGCCCTCTATGATTTAATAAATCTTTGGAGATAGGAGATAGTGAGACGCTTTCAAGTTTTTTTTGCTTTAAATTAGTTTAATTCATGTTAAATCTTGGTATAATGTTTCATTAAGAAGTGTTTTAGTTGTTTTACTATTTTACTTATTCACACAAGTAGTATATTAAGTCATTAATTTAGTCATTTATTGTTGTTAATTAATCATTTATTTAGTCATGGTAGTCCTTTATTTAGTCATGGTAGTCATTTATTTATTCATGGTAGTCATTTATTTAGTCATTGTAGTCATTTTTTTAGTCATGGTAGTCATTTATTTTAGTCATTGTAGTCATTTATTTAGTCAAGGTAGTCATTTATTTAGTCATGGTTTAGTCATTTATTTGGGTGAATCAATGATTCAAGTTACAAATAAAATCTAACTTAATTAATCCTCATAAATTTATGCATATAAACTTCAAGTATCATAGATATTCAAATGTTGAAAGAAGCACCATGAAATGAAGATTCAAATATTTGAAAAAATATGATTGATTAAAATTTACTTCATTACGTGTCACTGGTAAATCAATGGTTATAGAAATGATGTGCCTCACTGGAAACTTGTCTCAATGACTATTTTACAACTTTTTTTGAAGAATTGAAGAATTCAAAAAGGCATAAAAATAGAGAATCACTTTATATCAATGAATTTATTTTCTTGAAAGTTTCATTTGGATTTGAAACTCAAGAACCTTTACTTTTGCATCTGTAACATAATGAATACTATAAAATTTGTTTTTTCTTATTCAAAAAAACATCCATCTGAACTCTTCAAATAAATAACAATAGATCTGCAAAAAAAATGAAACTAAACACCAAGGAAGAGGATCTCTAGTTGTTTTAAGGGGTTTTCATTAAACCACCAACTCACTATTCCCTTGGGTACTGCAAGCACATCGCCTTTCTTAACTTTCACCACACGGTCAGACTCTACCTCATGCAAAAATATGCTACAACTTCTTGATCCTACATGTAATAACCTCTTTAAATACATATTATATGTAATATCAATGCGATGGAATGAATGAATAAAATCAAGCATTTTTCATAACACACCTTTCACTTCTCCAATTTGATGAGCTGCAGCTTGAAAATAAGGTTTTGACAAGGGTTTTACAGTATGTTTATTAAAATGAAATTATGATTAATCAAAATGTGTGTCCACTGCAAACTATGCTCCCCAAATATAAATAGGAGAAATTGAGTATGTAGACTTTAATTCCATCTCAATTCCAAAAAACACTCATGTGCCTTGCAAGATAGAAGCTAAGTACTAAATGCATGTAGGCTAGCAAAGATGTAATAGATAAGAATGTCAACGAATCTGATTAGAGATGAGGAGAATGAGAACTAAATAGTTGGAGCAGAAGGCTAATGGCTATAAATTAAAAGTAGAAGCCCTAAGAGTAATAGGGATGGAATTGTAAGAGCTTAAAGAGTTGACTTGTGTTCAAC
>VDFB02047230.1:56897310-56927454 GCA_007258455.2 Sequoia sempervirens | reverse complement strand
TCCATGGGCAGTACATCACAAATCAGCTTGTCTTTGTAGCCTCCAATTGAAAATTCCACTGTAACCTGCTCATTCACTAAGACACTTTGCCCTTTATTCAGCCATGTGACTTTGTAGGGATTGGCATGAGGTACCTTCTGCAATTTTAACTTATTTACTGCCTCCTCAGATATTATATTGTCCGTAGAACCAGAATCTACAATGACCTTGCATACCTTTCCCAATATCTTGCACCTTGCTCTAAACAAAGCTCTCCTTTGCTTGGGTTCTTCCTTGACTGGTTGCCTGATCAGCACTCTATTAAACATCAGACTTTCACCTACTTCTGATTCTATGTGACTGATCTCAGGTGTCTTTACACTCACGGTGTCCTCTTGTGCATAAGCTACTCTTTTCTCGTTGCTAGATGAAGCTTTCTCCGGGCATCTATAAGCTGGATGGCCTAGCTGATTGCAGTTGTAACACTTCATGGTGGCAAAGTAGGAGTTACTTCTGCCTGCTCCTCTTCCTCTGTTTGAACCTCCTTGAGGTCCTCTTCCTCTATTAAATCCTCCTCTTGATGATGTTTCACCTCCATGCTCAGTAAGCTTGGATTCACCTTGGTTTCTTTGGTCACCGCCTCTTCCTTGGTAACCTCCACGCTGTCCTTTTTGATCTCTGCCTCTTCCTCTGCCCTTAGAGGACTGATCATGCTTCCTTTTGTTCCTCTCTTCAATCTTGATAGCTAGCTGATAACATTGGTGGACTGTCTTGGGGCTGAGCAAAGCCATCTCTTCCTGTATATTCCACTTCAATCCGTTGAGGTATCTAGCCACTTTCAGGCTCTCATCTTCTGCCACATTTGATCTCAAACAAAGTTTCTGGAACTCTTCCATGTAGGTGTTTACATCTTGGTCTTTTTGTCTTAAACTCTGCCTCTTCTTGTGGAGCTGAATTTCATAATCATCTGGCATATAAGCTTCTTTCACTTTAGCAACCATTCCTTTCCAGGTTGATATGGGCTGCTTACCTTGTTTCTCCCTTTCAGTCTGGACAAACTTCCACCAAGTTAACGCTGATCCTCTCAACCTTGACTTTGCAACCTTCACCTTCTGTGCTTCTGTAACTCCATCACATTCGAAGTGGTTCTCCATTCCTTCTATCCAGTCCATGACTAAGTCAGGTTCCATCTTTCCACTAAATAGTGGCACTCCTTCAAGTGATTTTCCACTCAAAGCTTTTAATGCCTTCAAGAAAGGCTCCTCCTTCAAGACGGGGTCAGGTTCAGGGGTCTTATCTTCCTCTGCAACCTCTTCTTCTTTCAGAATTCTTCCTTCAAACTGTGCACTCCTCACTGCTGCCTCAAGTTGAGCTATTCTTTCCCTCAACTGCTTATTGTCTTCTTCCTGCTCTTCAACCATCTTTGCCAGTTCTGCATTGGTCACCATGGTGGAAGTATCACTTGACTCTATGTCTGACATGCAAGATTCCTTTCCCAAATCTTTCACTGCTCTGATACCAATCTGATAGAACGAGGGTTGGATTGAGATACTCACAATCTCAATGCTTTGGGTCTTCGATAGACAACCCCTTGGTGTTTCACTCCACCACTCAACCTATAGGTCCTAAAAGTGAATAGGCACCCCTGGTCACTTGCCAACCCTGCTATCAGTTCCAATTTGCTGCTGCTAAACAATTCTTGATGCTGATTTTCTAGTTTGCTACCTCCAATGAGTTCTTGGTGCTTTTCCACATTTCTTCCATCTAGTCCTTAATCCCTCTAAAGACTAGTCAACCTCCTAAATCCTCCTAACAATGTTGCAGGGGTGTGCATAGGTTCTATTGCATTTAAAACAGCCTTGGAATGCTCACTATCCAAGCTCCAAACTCTATTCTCCTACCGCTTTCCTTAAACCCTAGCTTGGGGTTTGGAAAGGCTACAAGGACTAAGTCTTTTCCCTCAAGAAAAAAAAAATGTTAAATACTCCTTCCTTCTGCCTCTAGAGGACTTGGAAATGTCTTCTGCCACCTGTCAGGCCTTTGCTAGGTTCCCAACAATCTTTTTACGCCTTGGGTTTCCAACAATTAGTCACCCCTGCACATTAGGATTTATTTCCAACTGCCTTTTCCCAACCGAGCAACAATAACACGCCTAGGAAAAGATACTTAGCATGCTAACAACTCTCAAAAAGCATTATTTATTTACACTATGTACAGGTATGGAGACTAACCTAGCTTCCTCTGCTCCCATACTTCCAGGTACAGGCAGGAAACCAGTTAAATCTCCATTTTCTGGTTTTCACCAGTCCAAAACAGCAATACACAAATAACTTTGTATTTACAAAAAGAAAAGCAAATGATGGAATTTCCAACTATAGAATCAGACAAAATACTGTAAAAGACCTTGCTACGTGTTATTCCATACAGAAAAAGCTTTTATTTCATTTAAAAGTCTGCTGTATCAAACGCAAGAAACCAGAAAAGAGTCCTTTTTCATGAAAATCACTGTTCTTTCCTTATTTTTTCACAAACTGCCATCATCAAAATACCACTCATCTGCTCAAAATGTCAGGCTCCTTCTTCCCAAACCGAAAAAAATCAGTTAGGTTAAAAATTCGAGCTCAAAAGTGGAGAAAACACGTTTTTTCGAAAACACACTGTGTTTTGCGATTTTCCCAAAATCTAAGGAAACGCCTACCAAATGATTCCTAATTTGTTCCAAATTAAACCTAAGATTTAAGAGGGTCCCCTTACACCTTATCAATGGTGTATTAGACCATTACAAAACAAAACAAAAATATTAAGAGCAAAACATTAAAATACGCTTGTATTCAAGTAGGTGCTCCTGCATTAGGTTTGTTACAAAATAATTTTTTAGAAACCAGATCCAGGATCTCATAGAGAATATAAATTCCAATCTGCCTCTAAAAGCTAGTTGAAAATAAGTAGGTTAGGTCCACTAGTTTCCTAGACCAAAGGTAAAATATTTTTAAATTTTTTAATTTTTTGAGAGGTGTTACAGTAAACAAAGGTGTGAGATTGTGAAATTCTAGGTCTAATATTGAAAATTTTGCAATTTCTCTAAATCTAATAAAAAATGTGACCTAATGCAATGAACTAGGGTTTGAAATGTTTTAAAAAATGCTATTATTTTCCACCAATTCATGCACTAATTCAGAAAAGTTATCAATTTTATCTATAAATCTAGTGTATTACTAAAATTCAAATGAGATGACATTTCAAAATTATTGCAACATTTAAAGAAAAAAACTACTTTTTCATGTAGAAACACTTTTTTACAAACATAAAGAGATTCAATTTCTGAAGATTTTGATTGATAATTTAGATCTACTAATCAGAAGAATTTTTTCTTTGGTTCAAGTGTAAGATATGTCAGGTTCACCAAAATGTGATGTGGAAAAAGAGATCCTAGACTTAGTAAATAGACTACTAGGATCAATACTTCTTTGTATCAACATTACAAGGAAAGCTAAAAAGGTATTAATATTGCATAACAACCTAAAAGGAGAGCCAATATTCCCTAGACTTGGTTCTTTTATTTCTTTGAAAATTGATTGGATTTAATGTGAATTTTATTTAACCTAGTTAGCTATGAAACCTAATCTAAAACACAATTTATTCGCACAAAAATTTAACTAAAATTCAAATAATTGAAGAAGAAAATGAGAAGGGTGGAATTTTGTGCACGTATCCTACAAATTTGAGGTAAAACTGGGAGGAAAAGGGTGGTGGTGCCATTGTTTGAGAAGTGTGAATCTAGATCTATAAATTTTGTGATGAAACATATAGGTCTACACTCTTCTTTTTCACTCTGCAATTTTTTAGCTTTAGATTTGAACCTATAAAATCACAAAAAAGGGAGGGAAAGGGGTTTCTATATAATATTTTTCCTTGGTCAAACCCCCATTTTAGTATTTATACCTCCATGAATAGTTGATTGATTGCTAGATAAAATGTGTGTTCTCCTAAACTTAAGTGTGTCTAATGTTTTAATGAGAAAAATTCATAAAAACCCCACTCAAGATTTTAGAGAAGGATTCTTAAATGAAACAAGCAAGATCATCCCAAGAGAAATTCAAATACCCTAGTGAAAATCCACATGCATAAATAGCTTACTTAGGATAGCAAGGAGATCAAAGTCTAAAGATGAGAACATGTTGAAAACAAGTCATTGCATACTTGAAGGAAGCCAAAGCTATCTCCAAAAACCTAGATTCTATCATGTCCTTCCATTGGCATCAAAATCGAATCATTTTTCTACCTTGATTAATTATAAAATTCACCTTGTGAATTTGTAAACATGGATTTATTTTGGTAGAGCTTTGTTGTAATTATCGTTTCCTCTCTTCTATTTAAAATAATAATTCATATATTTATAGTGGAATAAAGGAATAAATTAAAGTGTGGTCCAAAACTTTTAACTTTAATTTTTTAGATTAATTTATTTCCAAGACCCAAATTTGAATTCACATCTATGAAGTTACAGATTGACAAAAACGAAAAAATAATTTTTTTAGGAAACACACCTAGACTAGGGTGCTAGTGCCCCTTTCGAGCCCTTGTCCACACATTCAAATTTGGTTTATAAGCTTAGGGTGTTCTTAATTAGGAATCATTTAGAAAATGAACACTTGTTGGGGTTAATTTAATGAAATATGATTAATCAAGAACCTTTTAGGGTAGCACTAACACATTCTTGTAGATTTATAGTCTAGAAAACAATATGAAGGAAATCTAGAATATGAAATTATGCAAGTGAATTAAAATCTGAAAATTAGATTACCAAATCAGATTTAAACATGTGATTGTAGCAAACATCACGATATAAAAACAACAAACAAATGTTCAACACTAGATTTACGTGGAGAAACCCTTTCAAGAAAAAAACAGCATGAGAAAAGAGGGAAAGTATATTTTTAATATTTGAATGGGAATACAAAATAATACACTACACTACTGATCTTTGATCAACCCAGCAACACCCAAATACCTACAAGAACTCAACTTCAAACTACCATCTCATGCTCAAATTTATAGAAATCGTGGGAGGTAAAACCATGACTCATAAACTAAAACAAGACATACAAACCCACCTAAAAAAACACATTCCCCTCTTCATGGGAAACCAAAATACATAATAAAATATTAAATAGAATTATAAGACTCCCACATGGGCACCTAGCCCATAGCCTATCCAACTTATGACTTTTCAAATAATCTAATGACATTTCTGATCCTCGATGGAATACCAATGAACACATTTTCTTCTCCAATCTTGGGCACCCCATCAATACCTTCTAACTTCCAATATGGATGCCTAGAAGAGATGCCTTATTAATTTTTTGGTGTGTAATCTCCACCAAAATTAAATCATCTCTTTAAAGTATAATTACAATTGGCATAATTTAATTATTTTCTCTCATGTCCCCTAGAACACATTCCAAGGAACGTGGAGACATACAAATAACATAAGATTACAAGGTTAGTGTCACCTTATCTTAACATTATCCCAATTAAAATTATACATTGTAATTATGTACAAGAGATACAAATAATAAAATCAAGTACACTGATCAAGGCCCATGGCGTTACTACACCAAGAGAACTATTACATGGTCACTAGCTTCATAAGAGAATATGAAACAATATCCAAAGTGTCAACATTTTCAATCAAGACCTTAAAATTCTCGACCATTTCTAACACAAATTGATACTGAATATCAACATGCTTAGTATGAGCATGATACATAGGATTTTTTGTCAAAAACATAATACTTTGGTTGTCACATCTAATCCATGTTGTCCTGTAATCAAACCAATGTCATTACCAAGCCTTTGTAGCCATAATTTCTCATTAGAGGAATGTGTAGCAACCATATAATCTGATTCAATGGTAGAAAATGCAATTTTACATAGTCTCTTATGCATCCAACTCAGTGCACCTCCAAAAAATTTAAATACATAGCCACTAGTAGATCTTAAACTATCCAAGTCACCTACCCAATCTACATTTGTAGTGTCAAAAAAATGTCATGTACATTTTCACACTTAATATGGGAATAATTAATGATAAATTGGACTTAGTGTCACCTTGATCTAGTGTTGTGATGTGTTTAACAATATTGGAGAAAGTTGTTGGAGTTATCTCTTCGTTTGCAAGGTCATAATCTTCACCAAAAAGTCATCTACAACCCCAAAATCAGAGTTTTAGATTTGGAAACAAAGTGGAACAAAAAGAGAAGACATTAAAGAATAAATTTAGACATTGAAATTTCAGAAAACCCTAATTAGAATCATTCGCCTAGATTGGCGAATGAGTCCCAATTTAGGTAAATTTTTGGATTTTTATAGTTTTAGATACCCTTTTGCTAAAAACCTGTTCTTGTGTACAAACCCTAATCTGGGACTAATTCACCCAAAATGGTGCGAATGAGTCCTAGTAGGCCTAAATTTCAAGTTATTCAACATTTTCAGTCTCCATTCAAGTCTCTACAAGTTTCTAGGTGCACACTTTTGATTTTATAGCTTTCTGTTATGATTTATTTGCATTTATAGTTCATTTAGTGAAGTTTCTTGCATCATTGAGTTCAATCATTAGATCTTGTATTTCATACATTTTTCCAAGCCCTAGCTTGGTAGTTAACCCCTCATTAGTTTATATTTCAGCCTCTATGATGACCCTATTGTAAGATCTCTTTCTCCTTTGCATTGTGATCTCTAGGGTCATCCTTGAATGAGAGAGAGTGAAGATTGTAATTCTAGGTCCTAAAACCTAGAAAACCATACAATTTTCCACCTTTCATTTTGGTGAACCTTCATTTAGAATACCTTCTTTACTGATTTGGAGTCCATCATCATCCTAGATCTAGCTTGCATTAACTTTGCAATAGGGTTTGCATTAGTTATTTGGCATCTAGGGTTTCTAAATTTTGCATTAGTGAAAGTGAATATAGGTTGCACTTTTGCATCTCAAGTCATTAAAAATCATATAAATCTGCATTTGCATTTAGTCTTCAGGTCATACAAAATAAAAAGCATCACAATCAATTGAAATTTTCTAAATTTTTTGAAAAAAACCCTAACTAGGACTCATTCACCCCTCTAGGCGAATCTATCCCAATCCATATTTTAAACATCCCTTTAAAGCATTAAAAACCTCATTTTTGTGCTTCCTAAACTTCCTAGTAATATAGAATTTAAGTCTAGAAAGTTTCAAGAACATCTGTTTTATGTATCTAGGTCAAATCATCCATGTAGTGAAGTCATTTTTAAAGCATTTCAAAAGTCATTTTAGTGTCAAAAGTTTTAGATCTATAAGAAATTTGTCTACATTTTTGAAACATTGCATAATTTAGATATATTACTTTCTTATGTTAGCATGTGTTCTTTTCAAGCATTTAGTGTTTCTAGAATATCAAATGGCTTGTATGATTCTATTTTCCTTACTCATGGGCATAATCTAGGAAAGCAAAGTAAAACCTTTGATAAGCATGTTAGATACCCTCCTAGTATCTATCAGATTTGTAAGAATGTCATAACACTGCAAGAGGATGCAATCGTAGACAATCATAACTATAGAAATGTAAAAAGTGTTGATTGGCATTACACACCTGATCCTGATTTAACTAACACCGCTTCATCTTGAATCATCCCTTTGTCTAACTATTTAATCAAATACCCTTATTTGATTAAATTCATCAATTTTCCTCTTTTAATTAAATAAATCAATTTTATCTGATTAAGTCATTATCTCTCATTAATTAAATAAATCATTGTTATTTAATTAATCCTCTGATCTCTATTTAATTAAATAATTCATTTTATTTGATTAAATCTCTAAAGTCATCTTATTAAATTAAATAAATTAAACCTTATTTGATTTAATCTAACATCATCCCCTTTAGTTAAATAAATCAAAAAAATTATTTAACTAAGTCTAAATCATTTTCCTCTCAACTTTGATTTATTTAAATCCTAAAATCTAAGTCAAAATTGTCAAATCACCTAACATCATCTTAATTAATCAAATCCTAATTAATGCTAACTCTAATCCATGTCCCATCCTCTAGCTTTTTCCACTTGCACATGAAAATACATTTAATTAATTTATTAAATCCCTATTTTCTCTCAACTTGGCATCTTTAGGGGAATATTCCTTCAAATTTGAAAATCCCTCCAAGTGGACTTTGTCCTTCCAACAAGAAATTAATTTCCTCTTACATGCTCTTGTGCATTGAGCCAAGTGGCATTTAATTCATTTTCATCCCCCTCAAACTTGTCATTTCACTATTTTAAAATTCCACCTAATTGCATTTATAGGCACATTCATCAAAATGTGCAATCCTTTTCCCATTCACATCTTCACAAGTGGCACTTACCCATTGGATGTTGAATGATCCCACATTGCTTCATTTTGGGCATTCTTCCATCTTGTCTTTCTATAAATAAGAGGATTCTCTCATTTGGATCATCCACAATTTGAGCAAGTCTACTATACTCAATTTCATCCACAAGTATATCTATTTCCATAAATTTTATCAAGGTCTTAGCTAGGTTATGCAGATTTTTCATCATGGAGCTCAATTAAATCTTCAACAAACTGGATCACTCATCAAGATTGCATCATAGGAGTTGGGAAAGGGCCAATTTTCACATCAAATTGGCACCAATTCCCCCATGGGATCAAGAGTTTGCTTTACATTGAATAGGATTTGATAGCTTTTGTTTATGCTTGATTGTATTCTTCATCTCATTTCTTGTTCTTTGCAATTTAAATGGATTTCATGGGGAATCTTGATTCTCACTTGCATTTGATCTAACATTGTGTTTGTTTCTTGTGTTTGTGTAGGTGTAGGATTGGGGTTCTACATTTGGTGCTAGAAGGAGGGAAAATCTCAAGTTCTAATCACGTTTTCTCACAAAATTTTGTGCTTTTCTCTATTTTTTGGTGTTTATAGGGAACTGTGTCACCATTAGTCTAGCGGCACCATATTGCACCACTATTAGTCTAGTGGCACCATACAATGATGTTGCAAATTGCAAACTCCACCACTACAACATTCCCACCCAAAAATTCAAATTTCTAAACTGTGTGTTGGTTTGGTTTTTTGGCGTTGGGATTTTCAAACTCCAAACTACGTCGCCATCATGCTCTTTGTTCTCCTACAGAGCACTGCGTGCAGATTTAGCGATTCCATAAAACATCGCTGACTTTCTCAAACAATGCCGCATATGTAGGTTGTGCTGTTCGAGTGGAGTAAAAAGTCAAATTTCAAATTTTATTTTGGTTATTTTGGTCTACTAATTGATTTTCTAACCACTGTTTTGCAGTTCTAATCAACTTTTGCAAGTTGGTCTAATCAAAGGTGTAGGGGGGTAAACAAAGTTGAAGGTTCATAATGACATCACCATCTCATTATATCAAGTGTTTTTCAACACTTTTGTGTTTGTTTAGCACTTTTGGAGAAATCATAATCTCGCTTAAGGATTTGTTATCTTTCATGCTCTTAGGATACACTGAATTTATTTTGGGCTATAAAAAGAACACTACAAAAGATTTCATTGTTTTGCTACAAAGGGGTTAAAAATAACTTTAGGCAAATCCACTAGATTTTGTTTAAGGTTAACAATTTAACAATCAAAATCTCACTCTTCCTTTGGTGCTTAAAAAGAAGTCACTTTTTCTTTGAAAGGATAAAATAAACATGTGCTTCTTTGTCTTGTAATCACTTACTGAAAGTAATACCACTGAAAATATGTATTCGCTTCTCTCGCACCTCATGGAAATCTTTAGAATCAAAAGGCTTTTTGGTGATATTAAGTTGTGTAAAGTGATTACTTCCACATTTCATTTTAGGATTAAAAATTGAACACAACTTGCGAGTGTGAGTGGAACATATTGTGTGTGTTCTCTCTTTGTTTCTCAAAAAATATCGATCAAACTATAGATATGTTTGCTGGCTTTTGTTTATATTAGAGGGCCTTCCTTGTGGGAAAAAGTAATCATCCAAGGGAATGACCCAACCGGGAACATGCTAAAGCCAAGTGACTTCCACCTAGGATATAAGTGTGGGTACTGGAACAAACTCCAGTATCATGGGGATTATTTCGACGAGAAGGGAAGCAATGGTCTCTCGCCGCATGGATGGTCCCCCATGACTAGAATTCCTACATTAAAACCCTTGTTTAGAAAAGGCCAATATCCTTGATCTATTTGTTGGTGCAAGAACGGTTGTTCTGAAGCCACCCCACACTTTTATGGATTTTAGTAGAAATGGAAAGTATCCCATAAAATTTTCATGGGTATTGATGCTTGGCTGCCCCGTATAAGTGAGTTATGTGGATGGGAGCCAGTGGGGTCAAGCATCTAATCATTCACTAAAATTAGGCATAGTTGGACTTGTCCAAGTGGGGATTCAACAAATATAATCTTTCATATCCATAGGATTGTGCATGTTGTTGGAAACAAAACACTTTGCTTGTTTGTAAACATTGGAAAAACAAACATTCAACATAATCATCAAACTTCAAACCCTTTAGGAAGCAAATATCTTTGACAAAATTCATGTGTTATTTCTTACCCTTGGGATTTTATCCTTAGAGGTTTCTAAAGATTTGAATTTATATCTCAATTTTCTTACTAACGTTAACAATAGGGAACTTTTGTCTTAAATTTTTTGATTTCCACATAGCACACTTTGTGGGATGATAAGAAGTTAGGACATTAGACATTTAGTTTCAAGAAACCTAATCAAGAATTGTTTGTGGTAAAAAGAAGTCACTAAGTAAAGCTAATAACAATTGAACCCCACACATGTGTCTCAAATGATTTCACACAAGATCAAAATATGGAATCCAAAGTCAAAATATCTTAGTTCAAAAGATCATCAAAAGCATCTCTCAACGCTCTACGAATTCAGACAAAGATTTCTTTTCAAATTTTACATAAGAGCTTCAAGAAACAATCCCAATTTGTACTCATTCTATTATTGTCAAAATCCAAATCTTTTTCGAGAATTTGAGCATCTTTTTGAGTAAATTGTTTTCTTCAAAACCAGGGTCTTGTAAACAAGAGTATTTTTAGGTACACATAGGATCAAATCAAAATCATCTCACCATCAACTCTTGAAATCTTGAAATCATCCTTCATGCTATACTTTTTGGAAAATTCATGAATCAAAATCCTTGAATCAAACCATCATAATCATCATTTTTAGATAGGTATATGTAGTTGCATCCTTCTCCATATTCTTAGTTAAAATAAAATAAAATCATTTTGTTTAGCTAGGTATATGTAGATGCATCTTTCTTCATATGCTTAGTTAAATTTTCATCAAATCATCTTGTTTGGTTAGGTGTGGGTAGATGCATCCTTCTCCCTACACTTAGTCAAATTATCATCTTGTGAGAAAGTCCATCCCATAGATAACATCCAACAACTTGGGATCCATTTGTTCATTATCCAAAATAAAAACAATCCAAAACCAAATGAAGGTCAAAATAAAAATCCAAGAATCCAAAAAGTCCCAAAAGTCTAGCATCCCCTCAAGATCTTCTAAGAGTTCAATCATCCATATCACCCATCTTTCACACATTTCATCATCACGCCTTTGATCCTTAAATCATCCTAAATTTTCTCTTTTGTACCTAAAATTAGATGAATCCAAAGAATTAGAGATTCATCTCCCACATTCTTCAAAATTGATCCCTATTTTATGGTGAAAGCTAGATCACAACACAAGAGGAACATGGAATCCAAGAAAGAAACATCAACTTCAAGTGACCTAAGTCAAACTAATTCCGAAATGAATCTCATTGGATTGAGAAATCCCCTAACTAATCTTCCTTCATCATCACAAAATCCTCAAGAGGAAGGTGAAGTAGAGGACATCACCAATAATTCCTTTAGAATGACACAAGACGAGATCACCAAAATGGTCCAAAATCCCAAAAATCATAGAATTGTCAACATCATGATGAAGCTCCATCTCTCACAATACATCCTTGGATTAGCAAAACAAGGGGCTAAAATCCCTTCCAATTTCGATGTGAGCACCATAGTGGAATCACCTTTTGGGGTCATGCCTTCAATTTCATCCATGCCCCCAATCTCATCCACACCCCCAATTCAAAACATCACCCAAATCATTCCACAAATTACATCATGCATTGCTCCAACACAACCCATTGTTAACAAGGGAAGCACATTTCTCAATCCACTACAAACACACCCCCTTGTGAGTAATCAAGATTTGGATGCAAACACCATCTTGGGGAAAACCATACCCCAAAATCCATTACCCCCATATGTCCCCCTCACCTTTCATGATCCCATAACTTATTTGGACTAGGGGGCATCTTTAACCCTTCATCCTCATCATTTACCCAAGGGAGTATGCCACTCACTTTTCCACCACTTCCACCCTTGCCGCCAGCATCAACATCATATCTTAGTTTGAGGTTACCTCTGTTGTCATCACTTATTCAAAGAAATCCCATGATCATCAATCAAAGCATCATACTGAATCCTCCCATATTGTCATCAATATTGCAACAAAAAATGGCAACCATCTCAGTAATGCAATCCACCATCACATCATTAGCCATCCCCCAAATATCTCAAAACATGGTCTCTCAAGGACCAAGCATATCGATCACACCATCCACCACCCAAATCCCAATCATCAATACAATGATGCCTCTCATCACCACAACAATGAACACCATTATGAATCCACCATCACCTCCACTACCACTTTCATCAAACACAAACATATCAAACCAATATAGCATCACATTAGAAGCTACTCAACAAGCTACCTATAAAAAGGAACTCCAACAAATCCAAAACTGACAAGCTGCACAACTTGTCACTCAGCAAGTGCAAACAAAATTAGCTATACAACAAGCCACTCAAGTAGCACAAGCCGCTCAAGCCACTCGAGATGCTCAAGCCGCACAGGTTGCACAAGCCACATAGATTGCACAAGATTCCCAACAAGAACAAGCCTAGGCTCAGGCACAAGTGCAAGCTCGAGCCCAATACCAAGCTAAACAAGCACAGGCACAAGCACAAGCACTGGTGCAAGCACAATACCTCACACAACAACAAGCAACCCAACAACAAGCATACCAGCAAGCACTGAAGCAATACCAAGAGCAGCAAGAAGTAGCCCGATTAGGATCCTAGCAACAAGTGTTGTTGGCACAACAACAATAGCAGCAAGCTCAGCAACAAGAATTATTAGCACAACAACAATAGGACCAACAACAAGTGTTGTTGGTACAATAGCAATTACAAGCATACTTGGAGCAAAAAAATGTGCAAGCACCAACTAGCCCACCTATCCCACCGACAATTGAACCACCACAAAACACCTTCACTCCACCCCCTGATCCACAAAATGATGTGACAACACAAATCAAGTTGCTTTCACAATAGTGTTTTATCTTCAGTTATGGAAAACCATAAAAACACCCAACAAATTGTGTCCCTATCCATTTGATAGGAGTCTTGCAATGAAACCATTCCTAAAGGGATTTGAAATCCTGAAATTTGATAAATACCATGGGATGGGAAACCTTGAAGATCACATCAGGGAATTCCAAGTGCATTGCATGGAAGTTGTATATGAGGATACATATCTGATAGGACTATTTCCTAGAATTTTGGCTGGCCAAGCCATGGAGTGGTTCTCTTGCCTTCCTCCTGGCATCAAAAAGTTCCAAGAGATAGTGGATGCATTCATAAAAAATTACGCATTCAATATCAGTATGGATGTTAGTATAGAGGAACTATTAGCGCTAGAACAAGGTGAAAATGAATAATTTTCCTCCTTCCTACAATGATGGTGATCCAAGGCCAATCAAAGAAAATGGGCTATACCTAAAGGACAACAAGTTTTCACCATCATCTCTAATATCAAAGGAGCCTTGGCATTCCATCTCAAGGTGCAAGGTATCACCACATATGACCAATAGATCTCCAAGGCACTTAACATTGAACAAGCCCTTATTGCACAAGGGGGGTCACTCACATATCCTAAGCAGGAAAACAATTTCCCATCCACCAGCTATAATGAAAAAACTCACACATGGGTGAAAAAATAGAAATATTACCAATGATGGTGTTGTCGATGCCAAAGTTGTCATCAGCTCTCCTCAACAAAACACACAAGCACCCCAACAACAAACCCTAAACAACAATCAAAATAATCGTCAAGCTTATACTATAACTCAGTAGTCAAGAAATCAAACAATCGATAATGTGAATGATCAAAGGGGGCCACCCCAACGAAACAAAAACTCCCCCAAGTGGAAGTACACAACCCTTGGGGAATCAGCCGGATCCAACATGAAAAGGCTAGTGGTGGAAAAAATCATCAAAATCCCCACCTACAATAACTATCAAGAGTCCCTGGTGAAAATGTCATGGTACAATGAAAATCACCTTTGTGATTTCCATAAGATCAAGGGACACACAACTGCTAGTTGTATGAGGTTGAAAAACTTGATTCAAGACCTCATTGACAATAAAATCATAAATGTGGAACAACCACTGGGAAATCAAAATCTCAAGATCTACTTGAATCTGATGCCCAATCATAACAACAAAGGGAAAAATAACAATGATAAAGGAAAGGGTACCTTAAAAAATGTGAATCATGTGTACGACCATGTCATTGCATCCCTAGATGAGTATTAAATTGTTATCACCATCAAAGGAGCCCAAGCTGATTGTGGAGTCACCATAAGAGGTAGAAAAATTACTATCGCAGGGTCATCCCATCCTCTAGAGCATCCACTTCCAACCCAAGATCCGTTCCCAGTGGCTATAATTTTCTTTACCAGTTAAAAAGAACCCCAACCCAAATCTCCATCATGGAGTTACTGAAAATATAATCAACCCATAAAAAGATCCTTGAAAAAGCATTGGATTCATTCACCATCTTCGCAGATCTTGATGCTGAACAATTTCAAGCTATGGTCAAAAACATCATAGCCCCAAATCTACTTATATTCTCCAATCAAGACTTTCCAACCCAACCATCTCACAATCGTGCACTCCATCTGGAGGTCCTGGTGCATAAGAACAAAGTCAAGAGGGTCTTGGTGGATGGAGTTGTAGGTTTAAACATCTATTCCCTCAAGCTCATAAAGAATCTGGGAATCTCAGAAGATTCCATTGAAAAATGAAAAGGCATCACAATCAGGGCTTACAATGATCAAGAAAAAGTGTCTCAGGGCACTATTCAACTCCCTATTCAAGTAGGGCCCGCAATTATGGAAACCACCTGTTAGGTCCTTGACCTCGATTTTCCTTACAACATTCTCCTGGGATGTTTGTGGATCAATGGGATGCAAGCAATAGCATCAACTTTCCACCAATGTGTCAAGTTAACATACCAAGGCCAAGAGGTCACTATCCATGGGGATCCCGAACCCTTCTCTTACTGCAAGAGCCTAGAAGAAAAATATTACAAAATTCCCTAAGTGCCTAAAAATGATGAAGGCCCATCAACTCCATATATTGACCCAGCTACTCTTGCCTCCACTTCTGCGGTAGAGACAACTGTCATCCCCGCCATTCCTTCCATCTCCAATATCAAGGTCATAATCCAAGAAAATGGGTGTGGACACTATACAATTACAAAAAATGCTTTTGTGATAGGAGAGTTACCACAATATCCTAGGTCACAAGGACGACCACAATCAAATGATGCTTCCTCATCCCAAACATTCATACCAAGATCTTCCATCTTTAGAAGTTGGGGAGATCTTGGGTAGGAAGTAATTGAGGAGGACCAATCCCATCTCCTATACCAAGACAATAGACTGGAAGTTGATCTACCTATGGATGATAGTAGTAAAGGCTTACAAATGATGCTTGCAATGGGCTATGACAAAAACTAGAGACCTGGGAAAAATGATAATGGGCTTCTAGTACCCATCATTTCTGAGACACAAATGAGAAATCTTGGCCTCAGATGTACCCCTCTGAGTATAACCATATATGGACGAGGTCCCCTAGTTAAAGTAGTCAAGAATCCCCCTCAACCAACAGCAGTCGAACTTCGCTTACCTGTATCTACTGGCTGAGTCATAGACAACTTCACATTTGACATAACCGATGTCATTAGTAGTAGTGATGAGGAAGATGCCATAACTAACTTACCTAGGCTTTTTGAGAATTCCTCTATCCTCATGATTAGTACCATATCATTTGATTCAACCATTCAAACCCATGAAATCAACCTAGTCTATCCCCAACTCATTGATTACAACCAACAAGGACCACCGATTCTAGACACCTTCGAAAATGATGAGGCACTCTCAGAAATCATGGGATTATGGGAAACAGTGCCATACGAAGATCACAAGGTTGGGTTTGATATCATTGTGGACACAAAAGCTTACTATGGGGAAATGATTGAATCATTTAGTCGTAAAAGTGAAAACTTGAGAATAATCTCAAGGTCTTTGAGTGAAAACCACAATGTGGCACTCTGACCCTAAAATAGTAAAAACAAAGGATGTATCCAATGGTGAAATCCTCTTTGATGTGCGCAAGCATGAAGGATTCAATCTTCCCCTTAGAGCTCTACATCAGGAAAATTCAGCGGTTCTGGCTGAAAAGTGCAACCCAATCAACTTGGGAACAAAGGAAACTTCGCATATCACATTTTATGTTGAATCATTGATGTCAGAAGAACAAGAGCTCCTAGCTGATTTCTTAAGGGAGAGAAAATTCAACTTTGCATGGAGCTATGCTGACATGCCTGGGCTTGATCCGGAGATTGTTGTCCACCATATAGCAATTTACCCTAAAGCAAAGCCTGTCAGACAAAAACTTAGGAAAATGCATCCCCAGATAGCCTTGTTAGTCAAAATGTAATTGAAGAAGATATTTTATGCAAGGTTCATATGACCAATCGACTACTCGAAGTGGGTATCAAATTTGGTTCCTATTTCAAAGCTCGATGGGGGCATCCGTATATGCAAAAATTTTAGAGACCTAAACAAGGCTTGTCCCAAAGATGACTTCCTACTTCCCAACATTAGTATTTTTGTAGACATGACTGTGGGACATGAGATGCTTTCATTGATGGACAGATTCTCTGGGTATAACCAAATCATGATAGCTAAAGAAGATCAACATAAAATGGCTTTTACTTCTCCATGGAGGACATATTGTTGGAAAATGATGTCGTTTGGCCTAAAGAATGTTGGAGCAACATATCAGATAGCCATGACCTTAAAATTTCATGACATGATCCATAAGACTATGGAAGATTATGTCGATGACATATTGGAAAAATCCAGAAAGAGAAGGGACCACATAGCAACATTATGTGCCATATTTGACAAACCTGACAAATACAAGGTTCACCTTAATCCAGAGAAGTGCGTCTTTGGCATACAATCAAGGAAGTTGTTGGGATATATTGTTTCTATGAGACGAATTGAAATAGATTCAGCTAAACTAAAATCAATCCTCGAGATGGAGGAACCTAAGACATTGAAATAGTTAAGAGGCTTACAAGGTAGGCTGAATTCCATCCGTCAGTTCATAGCTCAGCTAGCAGACAAGTCAATCTCATATCTCACCTACTCCACAAGGGGTTAGTGTACAAGTGGGATGAGAAGTGTGATCAGGCCTTTAACAAAATCAAAGAATATTTTATCACACCTCAAGTGCTTATGCCACCAATCCCAAGAAAGCCTCTAATCCTCTACATATCAGCAACAACAACAACTCTCAGTGCTATCCTAGCTCAGCACGATGAAAATGGAATAGAGAGGGCTATCTACTACATCAGTAGAACCATGGTAGGGAATGAGTTAAATTATTCCTTCATTGAAAAGGCTTGTCCCACAATGGTGTTTGCCTCACATAAGTTTAGACACTACATGTTGACACATAAAATAGAACTCATTACCAAGATTGACCTGCTCAAGTATCTTCTATCCAAAGAAATGCTCACATGAAGGATGTCCAAGTGGGTCATGATCCTATCAGAGTACGAAATTGAGTATGTAGAGTGAAAGGCCATCAAAGGGAAAGCCATTGCAGACCAACTAGAAAAAGCACCAATGTATTCAGAGAATCCACTAATTTCAAAGTTCCCAGATGAATCCATCTTCAACTTGAGCATAGAAGACCACTGGAAGTTGTAATTTGATGGTTCCTACACACAACATGGATCAAGAGTCAGGGTATTTTTCATCACTCCACAGAGAGACTATATACCATGGTCCTACAAATTAGCATTTCCCTACACAAACAATATCATAGAATATGAGGCTTTAACCATAGGACTCAGCAATGTAACATAGTGAGATATCATGGATCTCAAGGTGTATGGGGATTCATGGCTAATAATCAATCAAGTGAATGATGAGTATTAGACTAAGGATGACAAGCTAAATCCATACAAGAAATTGGTGAAATTTTTTAAGGAATCCTTCATCAAGATCACATTCGAGCAGATACCTAGTGCAAACAACAAAGTGGAAGACACCATGGTGACAATTAGATCCCTACTGGATATCCCTCGCAATGTCCCAAAGAATGAATTCCTGGTAGAGCAGGTTTTCATGTTTGCATTTGAGGTACCAGAGTCAGAATTCATGTGAAAAATCATTGGTGCCAGTGATCCTTAGTACCATGATATATACCCTTATCTAAGAATAGGAGTCCTCCCAACAGACATAACCTCAAACCTTAAGAAAACCTTTTTCAAGAAAGAATCTCGGTTTGTCATCCTAGGAGAAACCCTTTACCGTAGGAGCATAGAAGGAACCCCGTTGCATTGCTTAAACGCTAAAGAAGCCTTAACTACTTCAACTGAGGTACATAACGGTATTTGTGGTTCACACTCGAGCGTAATAACCATGGCCAATAAATTGTTAAGGATGGGGTATTATTGGCCTACTATGGAAAGAGAAGCACATGACTACATCATAAGGTGTCTACAATGTTAGCAGCATGGGGACCTCATCCATGCCCCAGCTCAAGAGCTCCATCCTATTGTCACACCATGGCCCTTTTTGCAATGGGGGCTTGATCTCATTGGGAAAATCACTCCCACCTCATCCAGTGGCTACAAGTTTATCATTACCACCATTGAGTACTTCACAAAGTGAGTGGAAGCTATACCCATGACATACATAACTGGAAAGGGGTATGTGCAGGATCATCATGGAAAAAATAGGCCCTTAAGTGGCAAAAAATTCAGAAAAATCAGAGTTAGGAAACTTGACGTAAAAATTTGAATAAGTTATCTATATTAATTCAAAAATATGTAAGAATAGAATCTATAGAAAATTGAATGTAGTTTCTAAACTTCAGTTTTTTTAAAGAAAAAAATCTATTTGGTGAAAATTTGAAATTTCAATGCAATAGTACTTAAATTTAGGAAAAATAAGAAGTAGGTGTCTGTCGACCACCTAACCACAATAAAATCATAATATTTTTTTATAAGATTTTAGATATAGAGTAGAGGACTCATGTCCCAATGTGATGCATATTTTTTGTAATTTTTTTCCAAGTCAATAATTAATTATGAATTTTTATTACAAATTTTATAAAATATAAACTTCATTATGAGCCACCTTAACTTGGTCAAAACTTCATGAAATTCAATTTTTATTTTTTGTCTATATATATTATCAGAGCATAGAGATGTGACACATGTTTTGGATTCAAAAATGTGATCTTGTTGAAAGCTATAGATGTTTTTAATCAACCTATCAATCAACACTTTAGTCATAATTTGAATAGAAAATAAATAATAATTACTTATTAAATTCAAAGTAAAACATAATTTATATTGGTGGAAAGCTAAGAATCTCCTTTAAAACCCTTTTCTTTCATCAATTTTGGGTAAAAAAAATCGTCAGCCACATATCCATCATATTGCCACTTTTTTGGCCCATCATGATCTTGCACATACCCAAAGAAGATATCTAAGTTCATCTTGAACTACTTAATATGCCACTATGGTGTCATAAAGCCATTATCTCAGATAATGGGACACCCTTCAAGAATCAGGATATTTGTGACCTATGCAACAAATTCAAAATCCAACATCACTTTTCCACTCCATATTATCCCCAAGGCAATGGCCAAGCAGAAGCCACCAATAAAACCATTCTGAAAATCCTCAAGAAAATAATCAATGGCATAGGTTGTGACTGGAATCTATAGCTAAATCTCACCCTCTGGGCCTATCGAGCCAGTATCCACACACCAACAGGTGCCACCCCATTCTCCTTGATCTACGAATCATAATCCATATTACCCATTGAGATCGAGCTCCCATCATTGATAATATCATTGTAGAACCTCATCACAGATGAAGAATACCTAGTATCAATACTGAATGAGTTGGAGCTACTAGATGAGTGTCATATGGATGCTTTAAATCATTTACAGGTCTATCAGAATTGACTCAAGAGGAGTTATGACAAGAAGATCAGGAGCAAGACCTTCCAGGTTGGAGAAGTTGTGCTAAAGGAGAATCAGAAGAATGTCCCCAATCCAAACAACAAAGGAAAATTTGAACCCAACTAGTTGGGACCATTTTTCATCATAGTATGTTATAGGTTAGGTTCATATTAGTTATCAACACCGGAAGGGGAATCTCTGCAGGAGCCCATCAACAACTCCCATCTAAAAAATTTTTATGCCTAACCTTTCAAGGTATTGAACCAAAAAATAAAAAAAATAGAATATGTCCTAAAAGGTCACCCTGATGAAAACCTGGCAAACAGGTGTCTTGGTGAAAACAAAAAAAAGAAAAAAAAGAAAAAAAACTAAAAAAATTAGAAAAAGGAATAAAAATAGTAAAGAGAAAAATTGTCCTCTAGTGAAAACCACTTCGGTGGCACTTTGGGCAAGTACCTTGGTGAAAAACTAGCAAATAGGAACCTCGTGTAAATAAGAACTTTCCATCCACCAGGATCTCCATAGCTTGGTCTGCATCATCCATCCATTATGCATCACTCATCCATCGCATCCCATATCTCCATCCATCATCCATTCACATCTGCATCATATCTTGGTCTTGTGTTCGTGTCATGATCCCTCCTAGTACTACTAGGCCCATTCTCAAGGTCAGTTTGTCCTTCTTATACTAGAGTAGTCTATTGCTTCATGCTGGGGGCATGTTCTCATCAGATCAGATTCATGTATGTTCTTCAAATCCCAAAATCAAAAAATTCAAAACATTGGAAAATTAGAAAATCCAAAAACATTCACAAAATCAAAAAATCCAAACACATTCAAATCATATCAAAATCCCAAAAAAACTCAAAAATTTAGAAAAAGTCAAAAAATAGAGTCTTCTTGTTGAACTACATTATCTCTGAGCTTTGAAGATAGGAAAGGTTGATCTTTGATCATCCCCCGAGAAACTTAGGTCGATCCTTTAGGAGTCCGTCATAATAAACTGGTAGTCCATCTATTCATATCTCATCAATAATCGAATCTATGTCAGTCAAACTATGTGGTCTTTGTGTGTATAAAGTAAGCAAGGCTAATATGTTGATCAACCACCGAGACCCCTAGGGTAGGTTTTTAGGTTAGTCTCTTGGTCAAAATCTTGAAAAGTCCCAAAACATTCGAAATTTTGAAAATCAAAACATTTGTAAAATATTGAAAATACCAAAAACAGCCTCAATATATTTCAAAAACATCAAAAACATTCAGAAAACCCAGAAAAAATCCATCCATCCCCATCTCGCTTTCACCCACAATAAACATCACCCATAATAAATCATCTTCACCCTCAACCTTTGGTGAAACAATCAGAAACAATTCTAGTAGGTTTAAAGTGAAAACTCAAATGTCAAAGTCTAAGGTCTAGGTTAGTATATAAACAAGCTAGTCAACTCTTTGTGTCAATAGCCTATCATCCAATCAGTCCCAAAATAAATCATCTAATATCATCATGTCCTAGGATGCATCCTTCCTACAATGGACATCAGGATCAGGCATCACTGTAGTTTAGCCTTGGCTAGTGGTATGAAGAACATTATCTTGTTTATTACTTTATCTTTGTCTTTTGACTTATCTCATTTGTGCTCATTTCGATGACCTCTCAATGATGTCCAAACAAAAAGATTTAAAGAGAAATGAATGGGGAATTGATCATTATATTTTTATCTATTGTGCTTGTTGGATATTCTTGTAATATAACCTTGGTCATGCATGCTTTGTTTGGGTGTAGGGAAGGTGTTTTAGGTATCTTGTTGACCATATAGGAAGGCTTTCCTTCCTATGTTTTGGTCTGAGATGTTGAGAATATCTAAACTGCATTTTAAATAAAGTTTTGTACGCCAAGTGTGAATAGGAGTACTCCTATCTGATTGTCGAGTCAAATTCCATCACACTAGGTGTAACGCCATCCTGGTTCTTTATACCTTGATGCATTGTACTACGTGTGTAATCAAACATAAGGTAATTGGCTCTTTTAAAATCCCAACTCCTTGGCAAGAAAATCATCATCATCATCATCACCATTGTCTCATGTCTTGTTGGAATCTCTTTCTTTCTTCTATCCTCTTTCCGCGCTAACATGGTACCATGACAGTTAATCACACATCATCATAAATGCATCATCTTGCATCCACAAACCATCAGCATACTGCATATTGCATATCATATCATATAGGAAATATTAAATCATATCACATGCATTGTATTTCCATCATTTGCATAATATATACTGGTTATTCTAAGCATGTCATCATTTACAAATTTGCATTCATTTGCATCATCATGTTTATAAAACATATAAAACATCATTTTCATTCATCATATCATATCATAAACACTGTCATTAATACATTTGACTGCAAAATCTGACGAAATTTTCTAATGAAATATGTAAAATTTGAGTTTATTGAGTGCTTGTAAAATTTGATGTATAATTTCCATTTTTTTGAAAGTTTATCCCTGACGTTCGTTGAAATTTCGACGAACCTGGGGTTCGTCAAAATGTCGACTATCATTTTCGTCGAATTTTTGACAAACATGAAAAATTAAAAAAAAAATCAAATTGTGGCCGACATAAAGAAAAGTGAGTTCACGCCTGATTTATTGCGAAAGTGTTTTGCTCTACTTGAGACAGTTTGTGGAGAACTAAGGATGATTTTCTTGGGAAAAAAAAAAAAAAATTCAAGAAGATATCGCCAGGTTGAGGGTAGTCATTGTCTTTTTGCAGAATTCAGTTGTGAATTCAGATTTGTAGTTCGAGGTTTGAAAATCATATTTTAAAGCAACTTCTCATCATATTTCATTTTTAGAGGTTTAGGGTTTTGAGAATTTCATGTCCAAATTTTGTTGTGTGGAATCACCATAAGATCACAACCAAGGAACAAATTCTTGTGACTATAATTATGTGATGCATAACTCTGTGGTCATGTGGCATAGTTGTGCTATAAAATACAGGATGCATTCATGTGGTGACCCAAGTTTAATGTGGCTATGTTGTGATAGAAATAGGAGTCACTCATATAATGTAGTTAATTCCGGGTTATTATAATGTAGGTGTCAATCATCATTGGGTGCATTAGGGTTGTCTCAAGTTTAGCGAGTTAGGATGTAATTATAGCATGATGTGATTGATTACCTCTTGCAATAAAGAGCCTATAACTCTTGTTGATATGCATAGTGGTTGTGTTATATCAATTATGTAGTGCATTCAAGCACAACCCATGTTTAATGGGCTATTCTAGAGAGTGATCGAGATTTTATAAACCTTATGAATGTTACTTGACTAATATTTGCATAATCTCAAATTCCTTCAGAGGCTTTTGAAGTATGAATGTATCCTATATAGGGTTTAGAATGATTTCTTTTAATTAAAAAAATAAATAAATGATGTATTTCCTTGTAATTAGATAATGTGGAGAGCTCCTAAATATGCCCCAGCACACTATCCTCTTTGGCACTATATTTATTACTCCGGCTACTAGGGTTTTGCACGTGACATCTTTAATATCTTCATGACTGTGGTTTTTAAATAGATCTCAGTCTTTGTTTTAATCCTTTTCATGGTAACCCTTGAGTTCCATAATCCACCTTCAATCTCTTCTAAGAATGATGTCTTAAGCTAGACTGCATAGTATACATATAAAGCAAGTCCTTCATACCTGCCATTGTTCCAAACCACCACTCACTACCTTGCTTAAAATGTTGCCTCCATAAGCACAATAGCATGTTTTAAAATCATGGTTGCCAGTGATTGACCATTAAGGTCACCACTTTCATCCTGAAGATACAATGAGATTTTTTTCCTCAAACTCAAGGCATTATATAAGATAACATTGTGAATTGTTTGTTGTGTATGATTTGATTTTCTTGCAAATTTACTACTTTTCTAACTTCCTTTAAGACTGGCTATTGCACCCTCAGCTGCAATCTCATATAGCTCACTCACTGTCACTTGAAGATTCCTTTCATGAGAATCCTTCTATAGAATCAAACTATTCCCTATAGACTGCCTACTTACTACAAGGGACTCATTGTTTCATGGTATTGTAGTTCTTAAGATCCTTCAACCTTATTGACACTACTTCACAGTCCACAAGGTATTATTCACTATTTTCCCATCTTTGGTGAGTCTCAAAACACTGCTCAAACATGCAATCCACTACCTCCATTATACAATATTAATGGCTAAGAAGAAACATTCAACCTATGATTACCACTGTTACTTCATTTGGACAGTCATTCACTGATTGCATTTTCCTTGTCTAACACTACCAAAAGTATTTGAAAAACCCTTAAGGTCAGCAAGGGGGTAAGGAAACTCACTGTTAAAACCTCCACTTTACTATGCAGGGTTTGAGCTTTATTATCTTGTCACTACTCAGCCTCTTTTTGACTGTCACATTTCAAGTGACTGTCATTCTTCTTACCGTAGATTGCATTTACAAATGTCACTAAGCTACATAGTGTGCTTGTTGTGGCTAAAATCTTTAGATTGCAAGATTTTATTATTACACCTACAATGTTTCAATATTTTGGTATTGCAACCTCACTAATCCATCTATAGTTATTGTTTATGTTTCTATGGAGGCCCTACGGTTTGTACCTAATCATGCTCTTACCAATGCTTCTATTATTGTTTTATTAGGGCTCTCAGTGTTGGGGGCCCTAGGGATAGAAAGCTCTTCATAGAAGTGACACCTTTGCATCTTTAACTAAGGGATAAATCTGTATTGACATTAGCAATGATGATTGACTTGTTGCTTCTTAGGAATGGGTCACTTGCTCTTACTGGCTAAGCTACCCCTCCATTGTTAGCAGGAATTTTTTTTGGCAGTCAAGCTCAATATTATGATTTTTAGGAGTCTTAGGTTTGGAAATCATAGTAAAATAAGAATTTAATAAGTTTTGGAATTAGCATTTTAAAAGTGTTTTTTTTTGGGGTCATTAACTTTAGACTATCTTCTCTTTTGTAGGGGTGGTTGCATGCCAAATTTTTTTGGTGTAAAATATTGAAATTATTAGATTTTGTTACCTGTCTATGAATAAAAATTATTGGAGTGTGAGTTTGATATTTTTTGAAGATCTAAATAGTCAAGCTTGGTAAAGAAAAATCATGTTAGATAATATTAGTCCAGAACAAAATGAAGAGACACTTGATAGATTGTAGGCTAGATTGAAAAGAAAGGGTGATGGGAAATGTTATTGTCCTTGCAATAATTGCAAGGGCTTAAAGACAAGATGAATTTTAATCACAACAGCTGAGAAACATTGTAGGCAGCATGGTCACGTTGAAGGGGGGCATGATTATTGTCCATTGGTAAGTTCATTAAATGTGTTTATATTGATTGAATTTGTAAATGTGTTTATATTGTTTTAACATTTTATATATATATATATATAATCCGTGGTGTGATGCTGGTTTATTTTATTCCTATCCATTATTTATAAAGGTGGGGGCACCCTAGAGATATGGATTATCGATCACGGAGAATGTGGTTTATAGCCGGACGAACATGGAGCTATGAATGCTCGAAGATGAATTAATGATCCTATGGAAAAAGATGATCATGTGCTAGAAAACACAGTTGAAGATGATGGTACAAATACATTGATCCATGACACATTTGGTGGCAAAGCTGATCATGATGATCGAGATGACTTTGATGATGTTCATGATTTACCTGTACTTGAGAAGGCATACGAGCCCCTTTATGAAGGATCCCAAACAACTCTTCTCTCTGTTGTATTGTTGTTGTTGAACTTGAAGGTTATGAATGGTTTATCAAGCATAGAAATCCTGAATGTTAAAAGATTATGTCATATATGTCATATTTTTTTCATCTATTTTTAATTGTTAGTTCATCACTAGTAAATAAAGGATGAAATATGTACCATTAATATTCTTTATATGAACAAATTATTTTTTGTTGTAGATTAGATTGGTGAGGTACATTTACCACCATCAAATGTTACCTAAGCTCATCACCAGTTATGTGCCATTATAGAAGATATCAAAATGGAGTATCAAGCAATAGATGCATGTCCCAATGATCATATTATATATCATAAACAACAAGAATTTGCAACAGAATGCCCAGAATGTCATATTAGTAGATATCGAATAGATCAACAAACAAAATAGGTGCCTCACAAGGTTCTTTGTTATATTTCCATTATTCCACGTATGCAACGATTATTTAGGTGCGAAATATTAGCGCAATTGATGGATTACCATGCACGGAATATAAGTGGAGATGACATTCTTCGAATGCCTACGGATGGTTCTACATTTAGGGACATGGAGGAAAAATGGCCACACTTTAAAGAAGAACCTCATAATCTCAAGCTTTCATTGGGAGCAGACGGTGTCAATCCATTTGGAGAGTTGAGATCTATTTACTCAGTGTGGCCTATTTTTGTTATCAAGTTTAACATTCCTCCATGGATGTCAATAAAGAGGGAGCACATAATGTTGTCAATTATTGTTCCAGGTATTTGTTTACATCAATTTTCTTTAATGTAGTAGCATCTCATTTATCTTATTTGTTGCATAATGACTTATATTTTTTTCATTCAATAGTCATGTACATTAATTTATATATATTGTAGTAAAATGGTTATAATAATTATGTAATGTTTATGTTCATTCAACTAGGTAAGTACCAAGTTAAAGATATGAATGTATAGATTGAGCCTCTTATCGACGAGTTACTAAAGTTATGGAATGGCGTCACTATGTATGACGTCTCCAAACCAATAGGACAAAGACAATTTCAATTCCATGCAATGCTTGTATGGACAATTCATGATGCCCCAGGGCTAACACATTTTTGTGGTATGTTATAACGTTCGACTGCACTTTAACAATATTTAATTTGATGAAGTAGATATCATGAATTTTTTTAAAATAATCTATTCATTATATATAATTATAAAAATTGACACGTTTAATCCAATTATATATCATCTTGCAGGTCTTCAAACAAAGGGAAAATTTGCATGTCCAATTTGTGGTCCAAAGATGAAATCTCGTCATTCAACAAGTTTAGGAAAGCAGGTGTTTAATGAGTATAGGCTCTTCCTCCATAGAAATCATAAGTATCAAACTACTGTAAAACATCTTTTCAATGGGAAAGAAGAGACTACATCAAAACCACGAAGACCTCGCCTATGGAAGTTGGAATATAATATAATTAATCATCAAGGTTATACATCAGATCAAATTGTATATCTATCATATATGATATGTTTTGAATTTATATTTTTATATTGTGTTGTGTTTACTCATGTTTTAATTGACAATGATTGTCGTTGTTAATTTATTTAACTTATATGCTTCATGAAGGTCGTCAAGGCATTAATGGTTGGCTTCCATAGGGACTGAAAAGTTATCCTAGACAATTTAGTAGGTTGCCCTACTATGAGAAACTACAAATTATGCATTTGTTTGATACAATGCATATCGGAAAGAATATAACAGAAATATTATGAAAAATATTGGATGGAAGGCATGACAAAGAAAAAATTGTCAAAATTTGTAGTGACATTCAGGAAGCCAATCATGCAATGAAAAATGTCATTCAATTAAATAGTGATGTTGACCAAATTAATATAAGTGCCTTTCCTTGGTTATTAATAGAGCAACAAAGCAATGCTATAAAAGAAGTCATACAAAAAATTCGATTTCCCACAGGATTTGCTGCAAACATAAACAATATAATAACAAAGAAAGGTGAATTTGGGTTAGGGATGAAAATGCATGATTAACATACCTTCATTAAGGTAATTATTTTGGTATATTATATACACTTGTATAATGCATGTACTTTTCAGTGTATTGTGTTTACTACTTTTGGAAAAATAATGAAAAGATCATTTTATAATTGTTGCAGTACGTTCTACCTCTATCTTTCCTAGACAACTTTGACAACAATGTCAAGCAAGTTATATATGATCTTGGAAAACACTTGAGCTAAGTAGCGAGATTTGTTCAATTTGTTGTATACATCTTATAATTGCCATTTGTTTTACTTGTTATGTAATATACTATATATATTTTGTTAAATCTCATTAATATATTTGCACCTTGAATCACTTGTAGATGGCTATCATCTAAAGAAATCCATAAAGAAGATATAAATTATTGGAAGAGAAAAATTCCTCATCTAATGTGTGAAATGAAAAAGTGTCTACCTTCACCATTTTTCAATGCACAAGAACACTACCTCATACACCAAGTTGAGGAGATTGAATTGTGTGGACCTGTACGCACAAGGTTAATGTGGATGGTTGAGAGGCACTTGAAATTTTTGAAGGCTTTGGATAGACAAAGAGCACATCCTGAGGGTTCTATGGTGGAGGGATATATGGTATACGAGACCATGGTGTACATTAGTGAATATCTTCCTAAGTTTGCAACAAAGATCCATGTAGATCGTATTTGGGATCCCAACTCAATTAACAAATTTGAAGGGGAGTACCTGTTGGGGAAAGGTACATTGAGGAAAGTGAGAGGTAATTAGAAGATGGTCATGGAGATTAATTGGAATGCATTTTACATATGGTTTTTATGTATATTGTACTTATTTAATTTTTAATCTTCAATATACATAAATTATGAATTAAGGTCATATACTATGGTATTTAACTAATTATACGTCATTTGTGAATTTCAAATTTTTTTGGTACAGTTGGTCGAGAGTGGGATGCACTACATTTGTACGTTGCCAACAATTTTGATTAGATGATGGTATGGATTGAACGATGTCAACAATCTGGTCACACATTAACATGGGAAGGTGTGGCTTCATTGGTTAAAGAAGCTCATCGTAATGGAGATTCCAACGTTACACAAAGGAAATTGATTTAGCATATGGTTTAAGAGATAAACAGGTACGTATAAATATATTAATCATCCATATTATTTAATTGTTTTCAAGTATATTGATGTATATATATCTTGAGATTGTTTTCTTTGCATACATTCGGCCAAGAATAAATATGTTTATCAACTAACGATATTGCAATGATTTTTACATGTTTGACATATTGCAAGTGAAACACCACAAGGCTATGTGGTGCAATGGTTGTAAATTTCAAATCAAAATGTTGGATGACATGAAGAAAACTTGTGATTCTAGTATAACTGCAATCTTTCAGGTGACTAATGTTTCATCTAGAAACGACATACATCTAGAAGTCTTAGAAAATTGATACTATGTGATTTTGGATGATATACTTGAGTGTGACTTTAAATCCTTTAGATTAATTTTGTTCGTCATCCTATGGTACAGGCTATGATTGAATGAAAATGATCCTGAGAGAACCATTATTCAACATGATAATAGATTTACCATGGTTAATACAAGGTTGATTGAGCAAGCTAGAAATGAGCCCTATGTTCTTCCAAGCCAATGTGAGTAGATATTTTACTCAGAGGTTCCAGGTAAACCGGGTTGGTCATTTGTTGCTAGACATGATCCAAGAGGAAGGCCGGTAAACTATAATGTGGTGGAAGAAGAAGATACCAAAGAACTAGAAGATGATGTAGATGATGATCAGGATCAACAGTTAGTTGATGATGTCCCCGACGAAGATGCCAAAGAGGAGGAACTAGATGATGATGATGTAGGAGTTAATGTTCA
>VDFB02047230.1:56879569-56897210 GCA_007258455.2 Sequoia sempervirens | reverse complement strand
GGGCATGATTATCATCCATTAGTAAGTTGTTCATTATATATGTTTATATTGATTGAATTTGTAAATGTTTATATCGTTTTAACATTATATATATATATATATATATATATATATAATCACTTGATCATGATCATGGTTTATTTGTGTCTACCATTATTATAAAGGTGGGGCACCCTAGGGCAGATGATATGGATTATCACGGCCCAGAGAATGTGGTTTTGCAAGTAGACGAACATGGAGTTGTGAATATCGAAGATGAAGTTAATGATCCTATGGAAGAAGATGATCATGCGCCAGAAAACACAGTTGAAGATGATGGTATGAATACATTGATCCATGCCACATTTAGTGGCAGGGCTGATCATGATGATTGAGATGGCTTTGATGATGTTCATGATTTACCTGTACTTGACAAGGCATACAAGCCCTTTTATGAAGGATTTGGAACAACTCTTCTCTCTACTGTATTGTTGCTATTGAAATTGAAGGTTATGAATGGTTTATCAAACATAGAAATCTCACGGATGTTAAGGTATGTCATATATGTCATCTTTTTTCATCTATTTTAATTGTTGTTAGTTCATCACTAGTAAATAAAAGATGAAATATGTACCATTAATATTCTTTATATAAACAAATTATTTTTTCTTGTAGATTGATTGGTGAATTTTTGTTACCACCATCAAATATTTTACCTCGCTCATACCGAGATTTATGTGTCATTATGAAAGATATCGGAATGGAGTATCAAGCAATAGATGCATGTCTCAATGATCATATTATATATCATAAACAACGGGAATTTGCAACAGAATTCCCGGAATGTCATATCAGTAGATATCGAACAGATCAAGTAACAAAAAAGGTGCCTCACAAGGTTCTTAGTTATATTCCCATTATTCTACGTATGCAATGATTATGTAGGTGCGAAAGCTTAGCGCAATTGATGGATTACCATCGCGGGGGAATGAAGTGGAGATGACATTCTTGAATGCCCTATAGATAGTTACGTATTTAGGGACATGGAGGAAAAATGGCCCACACACTTTAAAGAACCTCATAATCTCAGGCTTTCATTGGGAGTGGATGGTGTCAATCCATTTAGAGTTGAGATTTATTTACCTGGTGTGTCCTATTTTTGTTATCAACAATAACATTCCTCCATAGATGTCAATAAAGAGGGAGCACATAATGTTTTCAATGATTGTTCCAGGTATTTGTTTACATCAATTTTCTTTAACGCAGTAGCATCTCATTTGTCTTATTTGTTGCATAATGACTTATATTTTTTTCATTCAATAGTCATGTACATTAATTTATATATATTATGATGAAAATGGATTATAATAATTATGTAATGTTTATGTTCATTCAACTAGATAAGTACCAAGTTAAAGATATGAATGTATATATCGATCTTCTTATCGACAAGTTACTAAAGTTATGGAATGGCGTCACTATGTATGGCGTCTCTAGACCAACAGGACAAAGACAATTTCAATTCCATGCAATGCTTGTATGGACAATTCATGATGCCCCAAGGCTAACACATTTTTGTGGTATGTTATAGCGTTTGACTACACTTTAACAATATTTAATTTGATGAAGTAGATATCATGCATGTTTTAAAATAATCTATTCATTATATATAATTATAAAGAAATTGACATATTTAATCCAATTATATATCATCTTGCAGGTCTTCAAACGAAGGAAAAATTTGCATGTCCAATTTGTGGTCCAAAGATGAAATCTCGTCGTTCAACAAGTTTAGGAAAGCAGGTGTTTGATGAGTATAGGCACTTCCTCCATAGAAATCATAAGTATCAAACTACTGAAAAACATTTTTTCAATGGGAAAGAGGAGGCTACATCAAAACCACGAAGAATGTCACCTAGCCTATGGAAGTTGGAATATAATGAAGTGTCGTCAGGTTATACATGGATCAAATTGTTTATCTATCATATATGATATGTTTGAATTTATATTTTTATATTGTGTTGTGTTTACTCATGTTGTAATTGAAAATGTCGATTATTAGTTGTTAATTTGTTTAACTATATGCTTCATGAAGGTTGTCAAGGCATTAATGGTCGGCTTCCACAGGGACTGAAAAGTTATCCCAGACAATTTAGTAGGTTGCCCTACTATGAGCAGCTACAAATTGTGCATTTGTTTGATACAATGAATATCGGAAAGAATATAACAGAAAAATTATGAAAAATATTGAATGGAAGGCATGACAAAGAAAAAATTATCAAAATTTGTAGTGACATTTAGGAAGCCAATCATGCAATGAAAAATGTCATTCAATTAAATAGTGATGGAGACCAAATTAATATAAATGCCCTTTCTTGGTTATTAACAGAGCAACAAAGCAATGCTATAAAAGAAGTCATACCAAAAATTCGATTTCCCATGAGTTTACTCTGAGACATAAACAATATAATAACAAAGAAGGGTGAATTTGGGTCGTGGATGAAAAAATATGATTGGCATACCTTCGTTAAGGTAATTATTCTGGTATATTATATACACTTGTATAATGCATTTACTTTTAAGTGTATTATGTTTACTACTTTTGGAAAAATAATGAAAATATCATTTTATAATTGTTCTTTGATGCGTTCTACCTCTATCTCTCCCAGGACAACTTTGACAACAATGTCAAGCAAGTTATATATGATCTTGGAAAATACATGAGGTAAAGTAGTGAGATTTGTTCAATTATTATGCATCTATAATTGTCATTTCTTTACTTGTTATGTAATATCGCGTATATTTTTGTTAATGCTCGTTAATATATTTGCACCTTGAATCCCTTGTAGATGGCTATCATCTAAAGAAATCCATAAAGAAGATATAAATGATTGGAAGAGAAAAATTCCTCGTCTAATGTGTGAAATGCAAGTGTCTACCTTCGAAATTTTTCAATGCAAAAGAACACTACCTCATACACCAAGTTGAGGAGATTGAATTGTGTGGACCTGTACACACAAGGTCAATGTGGATGGTTGAGGCACTTGAAATTTTTGAAGGCTTTGGTTAGACAAAGAGCACATCCTGAGGGTTCTATGGTGGAGGGATATATGGTATACCAGACCATGGTGTACATTAGTGAATATCTTCCTAAGTTTGTAGCAAAGATCCATTTAGATTGCATTTGGGATCCCAACTCCATTAACAAATTCGAAGGGGAGTACCTGTTGGGGAAAGGTAGATTGAGGAAAGTGAGAGGTAATTATAAGATGGTCATGGAAATTAATTGGAATGCATTTTACATATAGTTTTTATGTATATTGTACTTATTTAATTTTTAATCTTCAATATACATCAATTATAAATTAAGGTCGTATACTGTGGTATTTAACTAATTATACGTCATTTGGCCAATTTCAATTTATTTTGGTATAGTTGAAATTAGAATGGGATGCACTACATTTGTATGTCGTAAACAATCTTGATTGGATGATGGTATGGATTGAACGATGTCAACAATCTGGTTATACATTAACATGGGAAGGTGTGGCTTCATTGGTTAAAGCTCATCGTAATGGAAATTCCAATGTTACACAAAGGGAAATTGATTTAGCATATGGTTTAAGAGATAAACAGGTACGTATAAATATATTAATCACCCATATTATTTAATTATTTTCAATTATATTGATGTATATATATGTTGAGATTGTTTTCTTTGCATACATTAGGCCAAGAATAAATATGTTTATCAATTGACGATATTGCAATAATTTTTACATGTTTGACATATTGTAGGTGAAACACCACAAGGCTATGTGGTGCAATGGTTCGTAATTTCAAATCAAAATGTTGGATGACATAGAAAACTTGTGATGCAGTATAAGCTGATCTTTTCGGTGATAATGTTTCATCTAAGGCGACATACATCGAGAAGTCTCAATCCCGATACTATGGGATTTTGGATGATATACTTGAGTGTGACTTTAAGTCCTTGATTAATTTTGTTCGTCATCCTATGGTATGAGCTACGATTGAATGAAAATGATCTGAAAGCTGTTATTGGTATGATAATGGATTTACCAATGAATTTACCATAGTTAATACAAGGTTGATTGAGCGAGCTGGAAATGAGCCCTATGTTCTTCCAAGCCAATGTGAGCAGGTATTTTACTCAGAGGTTCCAGGTAAACCGGGTTGGTCATTTGTTGTTAGACATGATCCAAGAGGAAGGCCGGTAAAGTATAATGCGGTGGAAGAAGAAGATACCGAAGAACTAGAAGATGATGTAGATGATGATCGGGATCAATGGTTAGTTGATGATGTCCCTGATGAAGATGTCAAAGAGGAGGAACTAGATGATGACGATGTAGGAGTTAATGTTCATGACGATGACATTCATGTGGATGATGACATTATAAAACTGATAATGATGACAATGATGATGATACAGTAATCCTTACAATGTCGAATATGGATTGGATGATACAGAAAATGAGTTGGATGAAGAAGAACATCAATGATATTGAAATGTATGAGTTATGTGATTATATTATCTATTTGATATTAATTTCTTGATAGAATTATATTTGACTTATGTGGTTACATAATTAATTCATGATGTTTTTAATTTTTATGCCATTACATAATTAATTTAATGATGTACATTTTAATGTTTGAAAGGTCAAAAAATTAAAACATTTCAATAGTGATATTAACAACCTTGAAATTAGTGTGTTTTATGTTTCATGTGATCATAAAAGATTAAAAAGTCAGTTGTAGAGGTGGTTGTTCAGTGGTTGACATGTATGTTGGTTCTTTTTACAATGTAACCAGGTTTGTCTTCTAATATACCTGTCGTTTAATTCCAATCAGAAAACAACTTTCGGTTCTGGACCAATGATAGGACTTTAAAAGCCTCCTACACTTGAGACTCTGCAAGACGAGAGGTTGATCATAATCACGTTTACAACCTGTACCATTATTATAAACGCGTGTAATAGAAGATGATCTCACTTAATAGCTCAACACGATAAGATAATATCAACTAGAATTGGTTGTTCATAGACAATATCAACTATCTGGAGCATGAGATAACTAAACATAATCCATTGTATAAGATAATCAATGATTTGCAATTTTGTGGCAAACTCTGGGAAAGACACAAATACTGAACTACACTAATAATTACAACTTAGATTAGTCCCATATATCATTGTAAGGTCAAATTCCTTAAGCATCTAGAGGTTTATAATATATTTAATACATCACATATAAGATCCCTGGAAATATTGCATTACAATTTCATCAGTGTGCATTCTAACCTAGGACTACTTATCAAATCCTTATACAACATATCACTTCTATAATCCCATTCAAAGCATTTTGATTAATTCTTTAATTAAACTAAAATAGAATCATACACACCTAGCTTGATGATTTGGATAAAACAACCCTTAGTTATTTCATTCAAAGTCCAGATATGCATGTACAATGGAGAGACATGAGCTCGAATTTTCATTTCAACTCAAATGCTAGTACTGTTATACAACATTAAATCTCTATGAACTCAAAACCTGTTACATAATGACTCAAAACCTAAATTGCATTTCTCTAAAACCATCAGATATGCAGAACATATCTGCTTATAATCCCATTCAAGCATTTTAATTAATTTCTTGAATTAAAGCTAAAATAGAATCATACACACTACAACAGTGAGCTAAATGAAACAACCCTTAGTTATTTTATTCAAAGTTCAAATATACACATATAATGGAGAGAGACGAGCTTGAAATTATCATTTCGATTCAAATGCTAATACTGTTATGCAACATTAAATCCTCATGAACTTAAAACCTATCATAGAGTGACTCAGAACCTAAATTGCATTTCTCTCTAGAACCATTGATCTTTACAATCAGCTCTGCAACTTTTCCTAGACTCGATCAAAATTATCTAACTTGCTAACCCGTACTTTTGGCCTTGAAATCCTTCTTATAGAAAAATGAAGGAGCAAACAAGTTTTAGGCCAGAAAGTACATACGTCACCAACTGATTAGAGCACCTGATGATATTCCAAAAATCGTTACAACTGCAATCATCCTGGATAATATTCTCATTCATCATGTCAGCGAAGGAAGGTTGATGCAATAACAAAAAACCATGTGAAACCCATGCCAAGAAAGCCATCAACACAAAACTAGAATCATTGTAACTGCAACATCTGATTTGCCACCTGTCGGTAACCCACTCTTTTTACTCATCATCATTCAAATACTTAGCCACCCACCTCTGGTATTCTTCGTCAGTTGGCCAGTCAAAATTAATCACCTCACTTACCTTTGTACTATAAGGCATATACTTTACCGCTACTTGATTAGTATCTCTTTCAAAAGATTCCAAAAATGAGCCGGTACCAATAATATTATCCATACAATTCACCAAAAAATCATAATCTGAGTCATCACAAATTACTTTAATTTGATTGTTTATGACCTTACTCGCTTGATCCTGCCATTGTTGGAGTGTTCTGATTTCCCCCTTCTCATCAATTATATCAGGTAACAGTGTGTTACCCCAATCTTTGAAATTCTTTACCAACTCCCTAATCTTCCTACTTAAATCATCTGGTAAGGTCTAAAAACCTTGCAATGATTTCACTAATATATAAGTAGGCTTCAATGATTGGGGAATGTTATTTACATCAAACCTTGAGGCTTTATTCATAATATCTAGATCATTTGTCCTAGGGATCCAATTTTCAATTATTGGAATCACTATACCCTGATCCCTATCAATATTCTTTATTGCTTCAAATAGAAAATAATACAAAGAATGTATAGAGGGAAATTTATTATCTACCCTTTCATTTAAATGCTCCAAAACAGTAGTAACAATTTCTTTTTGTTTTGAAAGAAAACCCTCCTCTTTTACCCTTAATGATGTCTGTAATTCATCAATTTTCTGTATTAGCTGCCTCTTTGTTGGATCAACAGAGCACTTTGTTTCTTCATCAATTTGTTCTAGAGGAGGGGTGAGAGCAAGATTTTGAATAGGAGACCCTGATGTAGAAACATTTGGAGAAGTAGGAGGCATTGACCCTACTATGGGAGGTAATATGCTGGTTCCTGGAGCACTAGATGTTTCCCCAATATGTCTATACTTGAACCTTTCCACTTCAGTTTGTAGCTCAACATTACTCTGTTGCATTTTACTATATTCTTCAATTAAAATGTTATACTTCTCTATTAGGCTCTTTCTTTCAGCCTCCTCCCTTTCAGCAGTCTTTTAGGCCAACTTGGCCACATTCATAGTTAAATTAGTGGCTTCAGTGGTTGAAGTCTCTTAAGCCCTCTTTATTAATAATCCTCCTTTGAAATTTGGTTTAATATCAACAATGTTTGGCTTTATTCCTTGTGGAGCCAATGCCCAAATTGCTAAGGTCTCATATTCTTCATTGAAGGAAGAGTTTTGCAATGCTGGCTTAACTTCTTCTTCAGAATCCTAAAAGGGATTCTTGGACTTCATGATGGCATTGAAAGCCACTGCGGGAAAAATAAAAACACTAGCCTGACTCACAAGTTGTCTCCCTTCTTCAGGAGTGATTTTTTGAACTCTTCCATTAGTTCAACTTTTACTTCTTCATCATTCCCCTGATCTGACCTGTCAAGCCCTAGTTCTCTTCTCTCCTTGTATTTATTTTGATATTCCTCAAATTTCGTCCTCCATGCCAATTGCAAGAATACAGGAGTCTTTACAAATGCATTGTCATCTAAAAACTCCTTGCAAGCCTTCATTCTTGCATCCTGCACACTGTTACCCTTCATATCCAAATCAGATAGAACCAATTCAGTTGACTTAGGAGGGGAAGGCATACCAACCTGCATGTCCTAATCAGTAAAAATAATTTCATTTGTCAGATCCTCAAGTGGGTGATCAGTTCTTTGCCTCTTAGGACATGGCTCAGATGGTGGTGATGGGGGACTGCGCTCTGGTGAAGACTGTAATTCAATGATCTTGACTACCCCGGGTACTTTGAATTTTGGACCTGGTTGTTGAGGTGCCTTCATTATTTGCTTCCCCTTTCTGTCTACTTCTTCCTCATGACTGCTAGTATCCCTTTTCCTCCTATAGATGAGCCGCCTTTCTATAGGCTAATATACTGACCTCGTTTCAATTGGCCTATCACTTTTTCCTTGCATATCCATACTTAGCCTTAAATTTATCCTTTTGGTTGTCAAGGTGTCCATAATCTCCTTGAAGTTTTTCATCATAAAATCAATTTTCTTATGGTATGGAGTGAATTCCATCAGTGGATCATAATTTGGATCCATTTCATGCACAATATCTAGTAGCTTACTATAAGCTATCCATTTCTCCTTGTTCAATTTCTACTTATTTAAATCAAATTCATTTCTGATTAGGTCTTTAGGGAAATTGAACTCATGTGCACGCAAACTTGCCACCTTTTATTCTTTGTCTGAAAAGAATAAAGAAACCTTTAGGATCATGTTGTTGCCTTGGACCAAATCTCAAATGGTAATCAACAAAGAATTTATCAAAATGTGTCCAACCTCCCTTTGAAAATGTAAAGTCATACACTACTGTATAATCAGGGAATAATGTTCCCTTCCCCTTTCCAGTAAGGTTGTCTTTATGAATATAACCCATCTACCACATAACTTCTGCAAACCCTATTCTTGGTGGCACATTGTATGGAAGTATGTGAGGGGTTCCTTGAAATCCATATATTCTTAGGACAATGTTGACTAGATATGGGATAATGTCACCCCAGTTATGTAGAAACCTCAATTCTGGTTTCCTCTCCTTTGGCCTAAGGAAATGATGCACTTCCTCAGGGATCCTAGGTACATTTACCATAAATCTAACCCTTAACCTTGAAGCAAAAAAATTATCAAATTGCACATAATTGGTGTTTTCCTTTTTATAGGACAGATCTACAGCCCATATCTATATTGGCAATCTTTCTCCATCAACTGATTGACTTAAGTTCATCTTTTTAGCAAAGAAATCAACATTCCTAAATAGGAACATATGCATCAACATGGAATACCAAAATAATTGAGTACCAATATCACCTTTCTGCAACTTCGATAGCCCTTCATCTATCCTCTTCGCCAAAAAAGAAGCAAAGTCATATGTTACAGAGAAGTTAGGGTGTTGTATTTGCACCCCCATGAACATGTATGCAATTGGCATTACTGCACCATGACTAAAACCCAAAATCTAACATAGTGAATAGAAAGTAGCTAGGAAAGGCTTTGCAAAACAATTCAATCTGAAGGGTTCCTAGTCACTAGGGCTTATGTGAAATTGTGAACCTTCTGCCTTAACCAGATGAGGTGGAATCAGCTTAACCCTAAAAAGAGATTTCAGTTTTATATACTCCTACTTCATTTCCTCAAAATTAATAGGAACCAAGTCATCACTCGGCTCACTCAAATCAAAAGTCTGTTGGATAACATCTCTGTTAATTTCTAATAGAACCCCTCCATCATTATCTCTAATTACCTGTGTGATGGGGTCATATCTCATGGCCACTACCCTAAGTAAGTCCACATCAGGGAACATATTTGGTACAACCAACTTACCCATGTCATACATCCATCCATTTGAGAAAGGGTGAGGAAAATTCCTCTATCCATACAATAATTTGAACATCTCTAAGCTAGTGAGTGGAACCCTAGCATCAGCAATGTTGGAACTATTATAAACCAACCCCTCCCCTAGGATTTTCCCTTGCAATAACACTACACCCTTCCTTCTATCATTTGTTGACAACGAAAATTGATCTATGAAATAATCGTATAAGTTTCTTTTCAAATACTCAATGTGGCTAGAGTGTTGCTTGGGTGGCACTATTTTAGACAAACTAGGGCTTCACTATAATGTTACACTTCAAGTGGCTATGGCTAAGCAGAGATAGGAAATTATAAAGTAAAAATACCGCAATTCCTCACAATTTATGATTAAACTATAGCCCCAACAAAAGATTTTAATGAGCTCAGTGACACACATAGCAGACCCCCCTTCCCAAATTTAGGTGAAAAATGACTGGGAAACAGAGAAAATAAACTCACGGCTTTTTTTGCACAAACTCCAATTTTTGGTTGCAGCTGCTCGCAATTTCACCTTTGGCTCTGAAACTATTTTTTATGAAATACTTGGATGCCTTGTGATACAAATGAAGTAAGTAAATTGATTTTATGTCAATGAAATCTTTCCAATAGATGTCTCATCCACCATTAAAGCTCACTCGCAGGTTGCACGAACGGCTCCAACCACATTTGATACAAATTTAAATTTGAACTGTTGATCCTCCAGTTTGATCAAATCATCGAGAACCACCTTCAAAATAGGCTGACATAATCGCTAACATGACAATAAGGGGCCCACCATGCCATAAGCCACAAATGAAAACCACATGACGGTTCCCTGCGATACCGCAATCCCTTGATTTACCATCGCATGATGGCGGGCAACCGTTGATCCTTCTCATTAGAGATCCTGCTCCTTAAAAAATGGTCGCCGTCCTTTCCGTTAACTGTCGAGTAGCTTTTCCCTCAAAATTATAACATCCGTATTGAAATAAAGCATGTGCATCTCACAAGAACTTTAGTAATCCGCCCCTTAACACATTTAGAACCGGCTAATGCTTCCTTCACTCTTTGACCTCATCGGATGAGACACGTGGCAAGCACCCGTGATATCGCGATCCTCTAATTCCTGATCACAGGATGGTGGGCACCGTTGATCTGTAGGAAATAGATCAAGGGCAGCGCTAATTCAACCCTCTACAAAATAAAATCATTGACATCCACCTTCAAAACAAGCTGACACAAATTGCCAACATGATGATAAGGGGCCCACCTTACCATACACTACGAAGGAATTCAACGTAGCGGTTGCCCGTGATATCGCAATCCTAAAACTTCTTATTTGCGATGGTGGGCAACCGTTGATCCTGAGCATCAATGATCTCGTTCATTTAACACAGTCGCCAGCCATGTCGTTAACATTCAAGCAACTTTTCTAGCGAGATTATAACATATCTATCGATTTAGAACATGTGTGTCTCGAGAACACTTTAGTAATCCACCCCTTAATACATTTAAAGCTGGCTAGTGTTTCCTTTACTCTTTAAGCTTCATCAGATGAGACAAGTGGTGCCCACCCGTGATTTCGCAATCAACCCAAGAACCATCACGGGATGGCGGGGAACGACTCAGATCAAATGGCAGTTGGTCAGCGATAGTGCAAATTTGATCCCCTAGATAGGACACATGGTGCCCGCCTATGATTTCGCGATCCTTCAATTCCCAATCATGGGATGGCGGGCACCATTGATATCTGCAGGAAATAGATCAATGACACCACTAAATCAACCCTTGCAAAATAAAACATTCATTAAAAGGAGAAGTGGGCATTACTAGGCAGACGACAAATTAAAAAATTATATTTATAGAAGAAAAATAAAATAAATTTATAATTTGTTTTATAATTTCACTTTTAACTTTAAATGTATGTTCACTCATTAAGTTGTATTTTTTTTACAATCACATTTTTATTTTAGATGTTTGTTTATAAAATATAAAGATGCATTAAAAATATATTAGAAATATTTTTCTTTATATTATATAGCATTCATAACATTAAATTAGCATAGAATAATTTCACAATATCACTTAACCAATCAAGAAAAAATTAATCATTACTATGCAACATTATTCTCACATCAAACTAACAAATAAACATTGATTTTATTTTTATTTTTTATATTATAACATTCATAACTTAAACCTTTTATACATAATATCAAGTTAATTATAAAACACATAAAATTATTTATAAGCAACTTAAATTTTTAAGAATTTAATAAAATATAATTAATATAATTAAGAAAAATTAAATAAGAATTATAGATAAATTTATGAAATATTGATTTACTTATCAAGAAAAAATCAATGATAAATTTACTTACCAATCTATTTTAACCATCAAGTCAAAATTAATCATTAGTGATTGCAACATTATTGGCACATCTTTTAAACTGACAAATAAACATTGAAAACACATTTATTTTTTATATTATAACATTCATAACTTAAACCTTTTTATACACAATGTCAAGTTAACTATAAATGGTATAGAATTTAGATTTGATATATCTATCATGTATCAACATAGGTAAATTTGAAAATATTTTAAATTATATAATTGCAAAAAAAAATTGAATGAATTTATAGAAGATTATTTTTATTAAAGTGATAGAATCTAATCCCAATACTAACATTAATTATAAGTCTAACCATAACCCCAATCCTAAAACTAACACTAATTAACTTCAAACCTAACTCTAATTTTATATCCAACCCTAAACATAACTATGATTCTAAAACTAACATTAATGAAACCCTAATTGAACCATAAACCTAACCCTAATACTAACCCTTGCCCCAATTGAACCCTAACACTAACCCCAAGCTCTATCATAGAACCTTAATCTTTACCCCCAACCCCAACCCTAATCCAAATTGAATCCTATACCTAATTTTAATTAAAGTCTAACCCTATTTGAACCTTAAACTTAATTGAACTCATGTTTAGGGTTAGGGTTGAGGGTTGAATTATGATTTTGATTAGGGTCAAAATTGAAATAGGATTATGGTTGGAGTTTAATTAAGGTTTCTATTCACTTAGGGTTAAGGTTCAATTAGTATTCAATTTGGGTTAGGGATCAATTAGGGTTATAATTCAATAAGGGTTTAATTAAGGTCAGGGTTAAGGTTAGTCTTAAATTAGGGCTAGGATTGCAGTTAGGGTTCAATTAAGGTAAGGGTTATTGTCTATTTTAGGGTTAGGGTTCAATTAGAGTTCTCTAGGGTTTTGATACAATTAGGCTAGGTTTCAACAATACCTAGGGTTACGACATACCACCATCATAGGAGTTAGGGTTATAATATGAGTTCAATCAGGTTAGGGTCAAGGTTAATTAGTGTTAGAATTAGGGTTGCAATAAAAAATTTCCATAATGATATGGAAAGGCATTCAATTGGATTCATATAAAATGCATAAATAAGAATTGGTAATTAAGAATTCTCTAGAACTAAAGTTATAACAACAAATACAATCCTTAGCTTAATCATTTGTTCTTTGTTAGGGTTGGGATAAGAATTTAATGGGGCCAACTGAGACTTAGGAAATAAAAACCTGTGGAGGAAATAAAGTATTAAAATCAAAGTTTGGTTTTAATTTTAATCCGGTGACGTAAGCCTAAGCCATTAACTCCAGAGGTCATGTCGCCGACGGCTTAGCCAAATCCTTTCATTAAATACTAACCGTGCAATGTGTAGGTTTTCCAGATTCAAAGATATGGGAGAAGATCTCGATCGTAACCCACCAACTCGCAGACCTCAAACTCAATCTGTGTGAATATGTTGTTGTTGGAAATCATGAAGGGTGATCTTTGGATTCTCATGCAGCTCTAGTTAAATGGTGACAGTACATACGCCACCAAATTTCCACGTTTGCACATGCATTTTTACTAAGCATTGATGAAGGTTGTCGTTACCTCGCACAATAAATACAAGAGGAATTAACTGCTAATAGTGTCATTCTTGTAGTAGTTAGAGCACTTTGTGGGCTGAGTCTAATAAAGTTTGAGTGCTTGTCTGAGAAGAGAAAATGAGTAAGTCAGTAAGGAGGTCTATTCTTTTGAGCTCACAAAAGCTCGGTCCTGCTATTCAGGAAGGTGCTTTGGTTGACAAGCCCAGGCTTGTGCCCACTAGATGCAGTAGAAGGTTGCAATTCCAGGACGTTGTTGCTCAACTGGTAGATGACAAAGGCAAGCAGTTGGTGTGCTCTATTACTAGTGTCGGTGGGAAAATAAGGTATGGGCATGGCTCCTCTGGATGCCAACACTCGCCCATTGACCTTACGAGCAACACTTCTGATGCTATAATTGAGACCCACTCTGACTACTGCTAGTATTTACCTTGCTTCAATCACGGTCTACCCTTTGATGAGTAAGTGGTATTTGTGGTGCCATTGGCTGTTAAAACCCCAAGCAGACGGACTAGAACCATATTGGGCAAGGACAAGAAAGACGAGGAGGCTAAGGGTCTACCGTATTGGGAATCAACTAGAAGCGAGTGTGTATACTAGGGTCTAAGTGTTGGTAAGGCTAGGGTGGCGGGTAAATAAGAAGTTGTTGTGGTTCCCTCGTGGCAATTTGGTTGCCTATTTTTTTTGTGTGGATAGCGACAAGGGGATTTTGATGACAATTTGTGTTTCCTTTTCTTTTAGATTTCTCCAGTTCATGCGCCACTATGTTTTGCAGATTCAAAGTGTGGGAAGTTTAGAAATGAAAGTCAAATGCAATGGAGATTTTTTTCAAATGAAAATTTGTGGTGAAATTATTGTTGAGCCCAAAGCTTGTTGCTCCCTTTTCATGTAAAAGGGAATTCAAGGCTCATTTGTAGCGAGAGAACTGATGAAAGCTCTAGCTAGGTTTTGAGTGGAATATATGGGTAGAAAGATATTTGTCCTCTGATGAGGAAGTGATATCTATGGTGCCATTGGCTGTTAAAACCCCAAGCAGATGAACTAGAACCGTATTGGGCAAGGACAAGAAAGAAGAGGAGGCTAAGGGTCTACCGTATTGGGCAACAACTAGAAGTGGGCATGTATACTGGGGTCTGAGTGCTGGTAAGGGCAGGGTGGCAGGTAAATAAGAAGTTGTTGTGGTGCCTTAGTGGCAGTTAATTTGGTTGCCTAGTTTTTTGCATGGATACAAAGGGGATTGTGATGACAATTTGTGTTCCCTTTTCTTTTACCTTTCCCCAGTTCATGCACTATATATGTTTTGCAGATTCAACGTGTGGGAAGTTTTGTAATGAAAGTCAAATGCAATGGAGATTTTGTTCAAATGAAAATTTGTGGTGAAATTACATTTGAGCCCGAAGCTTGTTGCTCTCTTGTCATATAAAAGGGAATTCAAGGCTCATTTGTAGGGAGAGAACTAATGAAAGCTCTAGCTAGGTCTTTGAGTTGAATATATGGGTAGAAAGATATCCGTCCTCCGATGAGGAAGTGCTATTTGTGGTGCCACTAATGCTAAAACCCCATGCATTTGAACAGAATAGATAGTCTGCTTTGAGTCTTTGGATGAATATATGCAAATTATCTTAAATTGTATGTAGATATGACTTATAAGCATGAATAAACATATAATTCTAACATATTTTCTCTCTCCCATGTGGATTTGAGTGAGTTTTGAAATGAAATGTTAATGATGTTTTCATTCTTTGAGAATTTGTTCAATTGTGTGTCTATGTTTTGGGTAGAATTCAATTTTAAAATTTTGAGGCTCTCATATGTATATGTGTGAGATTGATCTAATAATTCTAAAATGAATGTTAAAATATCAAGGAAAAAAAAGGGGCATAGAATGAATGTAGAAGTAAAATTATATTTGCATATATTCATAAGATAAGATCTAATAAAACAAAAAACATATGCAATTAAAAATAAAGGAAAAATAATTCAACTCCAAATTTAGATAAGAGAGATAATTAGGATTATATGATAACTTTAAGGCTAGGGTTAGGCTTGATTAGAATTAGTGTTCACTTAGGGTTATGATTAGAGTTATGAATCTACAATTAGGGTTCAATTAATGTTCACTCTTAGGTTTCTTTCTTTGGGAGAAGTTTATTGAATGGTAAGGCATTTTATAAAATTAATATATCAAGAATTAATTTTTAGATAATACTACATGTGGTTTTCATATGGTATTAAATTGTATGTGATTAAAATTGATACTAGATTTCCTTCCTTCTTTTGCATTGTAAGCTACCATAATATATGGCCTTTAAAACTTCTATTCATATTTTGAGCTTTTCTAAACTATACAACACTCTACATCCAACAAAAATTTGTTATGCATTTTTCCAAGCACAAATCCTTAGAATTCTTAATGTGTTACTTAGGTTAATTCTTTATTGCAATAAATAAATATACACTAATATATATATTATGGATTTGAGGGAAAATATTAAAATATTTATATATATAGAAAAATTTAAATGCAAAGGATTCAAGTACATACCTTTGCTTTTGTTAATGTTGATGAAGATACAAATCTTGATGAAGTGCCAAATTTGATGACATGATATAAAAAATTGGAATATCTTTGCTCTATGTGGCACTTGAAATTTTGTACAAAACTATAACTAACTCTATGTCAAATTTGTGACTTTGGACCTATTTTGCATCAATAAATATGAGCTTTGACATATGCCTCCTAATCTAGCATACAATATGTACTTAAATGCTCAAAATAGTTGGGAATAGTGTTGAGATTGGTGGATCTTTGGGAAGGTCCAATGCTTCACCTTTGTATCTCTCCCTATAGATAGAGGTAGAGATGAATATATAATGAGAGAGGAAAAGGGATAAAAATAGATAGAGATATAGAGAGAGATAGAGGGAGAAATAAATATATAGAGAGATAGGGAGATCTATATATAGAGAGAGAGAGAGAAAGAGAGAGATGGCAAGATAGAGATATAAGGAGATATAGAGAGAGGGGAAAGAGAGAGAAAGAAAAATAGAGATGGAGATGGAGATAGATATAGGGGGAGATAGAGAGAGAGAGAGGGAGAGATAGATAAATGGGAAGAGAAAGACATAGATATAGAGATATATGGGAAGATAAAGGGACAAATAGGTTGAGATATGAAGATAGATAGGGTATAGGGAGGGAGCAAGAGATCAGAGAGATGAGGAGAGATAGAGAGGGAGGAGAGAAAGGGAGAGATATGCAGAGGAGGAGAGATAGAAGATGGGGAAGAGGGAGATATATGTAGAGAGGGGGAGAGAGGGAGAGTGAGAAGGGGAGGCTAATTTTTTAGTTTAAATTCTATAAAATATTCAATAAATAATAATATAAATATTATAAGAATTATATAATTTGTATTTTAAATTGCACACTATATTTTATTTTTTGAAAAATATGTAATTTTTTAACCATTTTCCTATATATTTAGTATTAAGATTTTTACATCTTTTAACAATTCAATATATAATAGAAATAAAATATAGTTAATAATTTAATTAACTAGAATACCTATATTAATTAATAATATATGTAAAACACACCGAGAGTTATCTTTATCAAGATGCCTATTGACTTGAAAAAATGCTTACATTTTCATGAATATGAATTTGGAAAGCAATCAATTTGATTTCATTATTGTTTGTGTCATTGTTTATCTCAATTCCCATATATAAGGGTACACATTGAAATTTGAAATCATACCAAATTGTCTCTAACAAAAATCAACCAAGAACAATAAATTTAAAAGTAGAAATGTTCATCAATCATTAGATTTAGTATTGACAGCATCAAAGAAGTATATCATGAAAAAATGGCATTAACTAACTTAGATATATCCACTATTTTTTTTTTCAAATGTTTGAATACATTGTTAACATTATATACATTCAAGCATTTGAATGTTATGAAACCTATAGCTTTGCAATTGAGTCTAATAAAGCTTTGCTCTCAGATGAATAATCAAACTTTGTTATTTTTATGACTGCATTTAATCCTTTGTTCAAGTATATAAGTCTCTTT
>VDFB02047230.1:56793675-56879469 GCA_007258455.2 Sequoia sempervirens | reverse complement strand
AATAATGACAAAAGAGTTGAGCATCTTTAGAGACGTCTTCGATGAGCTTTCTTTATTTATGCCTTCGCGTTTCTTCCACGCGGTTTCCCCGACCGATCATATTCGCGTTCCTCACATGACTCCCGAGATTATCTCCGCTTACGTATTCCATGAACTCAATACAAAACCACATTTAAAAACCACGTTTACAAGCATACGGTGGAGAAGTTAAACAATAAACCCTAGAGCACGGTAGGTTAAGCAAATATAAACAATTAAATTCCAATAATTCCTTGGTGGAATGGAGAGTATTATATTACGTATTATTAGATAGAATTTTAAAACTATATTATAAATAGTAATAGGATTAAGATATATTATTTAGTTTTGTGATTAAAGGATAAGTGTGAATTGATAAAGATAGTGAAATGCGAATATTTTTATTTGTCATATGTTGGATCAAGTTTGTTCTTTCATATCTAAGTTGTGTCTACGATTTTGTTTTGTACTTATACATTTAATTTCTACATTTAATATTGTGTAGTTTCATAAAACAATAGACATCTAAAAAGTAACTCTTATTTGCACACTCTCAAGGACTTTTGTCAAATTAACGGCATTTAAAAAAGCCTTAATATAGTAGACTCTAGACATGGAAATGAATTTTAGAATGATTCCTAGGTAGTTCACATCCACTAGATTCTTTGCTAGTTCAAATGTGAAAGATTGAGCTCTTGAACATATTTGTATTCAGATATGTGTGCATGATTTAGTGTCTCCTCTTTTGACTTATGTATTTGACCATGAATAATGAACACAAATGTGTGTCTAAATTTATGCATGGACATAACACCAAATCACAAATGCTTGTGCATTTTTAAATTGAGACCAAAATGTAAAGGGGGAGTTAGTCAACTAAATGATTCTTTACATTTAGTATGGTCAATATTGTTGTTTGAAGATGACATTATTCATGCAAACACAAACTAGATTAGAAAGTTAAATTAGATCAATACCTCATAAAATTAAATTATGGATTAAGGTGAGATTGATAATCAAAATCAAGCATATGAACTACTTAAATTGGGAATCTAAAATTACATACATATAATAATAAAATTAAATATAAGATACAAACTTGACATTACACAATAATACACCAATTACAAACATATCACAAAAATAAACACAAAAATTCAAATGAAGAGTTACATAAAAAATACTCTTTCACCATTACAACAATTTAAAAGAACTAAGAAAACAAATGTAAAGATTAATGATATCAAGTTTCCACAATCCATCTTGTTGTTTAAATATTAATTTTGGATTTGATTGTGTTAGTGTTTTTTCATCAACATTTCGAATCACACTTCATAATCCATTTTCTTCTCCTTCAACAACTCTCTATCATCCTCATGATGGATCACAGAATGTGATTCAAAACATTGATGAAAAAACATCTACTCAATCAAATCCAAAAATAATATTTAAACAAACATAAAGATGTGAATGCATATTAAAAACAAAATCATATATAAAGTTTAGAATTGATTTGATACATAATAACAAAAATATAAATACATTGTTAGTAGAACCTTCCTTAAATATTTGTTTCCCCTACACAATTTTTCAACATCTATTTAATACTTTAAATAACATTGACCATATTAATTAATTGAAATTTAAAATCATGTTATATTATATTCTAAATTTCAATTGATTAAATAAATAGACATTCATTATATAATTCCCGAGTTTCTCTCACCTTACACAGTTCCGTGAGCCTCAAGTAACAAGTTTAATCGCTATATATTCCCGGACTCTCTCCCCCTACAACTCATCTTTAGTTTCTCTGCATTTCTCCGTCTGTATTGTTCAGTCGAGTTAGGTTTCCATGGCTTCCACTTCCACTACCGCTCGTCAATCAGAGATTGAGTTTGCATATGCTTTTGATGAAATTGCTTCGGCATCCGCATCTGCATCTGCATCATTCTCATTAGAAACAAAAAGGCTGCCCTGCTGTGTATTTATTAATCATCGGGGACCCGATGTGAAAAAGACGCTGGCCACAGCTATCTACGATGCCCTCTATTCCACCGGTATCGGGGTTTTTCTTGATTGCAAAGAGCTTCAGTTGGGGGACTTCTTGCCTGTAGCTCTTGAAGAAGCAATGCGTAGTGCTTCCCTTCATGTAGCAATTTTCTCTCCCACATATGCGCAATCGGCGTGGTGTCTTGCAGAGCTATCCTTTATGCTCAAAACTGGCGCACCTATTATTCCTGTTTTCTATGGTGTTCAGCCCACCGATCTTCGATGGGTGGAGAAAGGAATGTATGCCGATGCCTTTTCTATGCATCAAGAAAAGGGCAGATACAGTACAGAAAAGATCAAGGAGTGGAAGAAGGCCCTCCGGAAGGTCTCATATTACAAGGGCGAAGTCATCAATAACAATGAGTAAGCAACAATCAATCTTATCATGCTTTCACCTTTTTATGTAATATTTCATTTTTTATATTTAATCTTGATATAATCATCACCTATCAAATTTAGTTGATTTGAGTAAATTTACAATATTTTTTACAGCGTATCAAATTATGATATTGTTATTAGGATTCAATCGAGTAGTTTTCCCAATCAAACTCATTGACCCATGTTTCATGAATAGTGGTTCACAAGAATCCATCTCTCATGATAATGAATGGTCCACTTAGCACTCATTGCATCTAGGTGACCTCTTAGGAAGGCTCAATGCTTCACCTCTATGACCATCACCTAGATGCAATGAATGCTAAGTGGACCATTCGTTATCATGAGAGATGGTTCTTGTGAACCACTACTCATGAAAAACGGGTCAATGTGTTTGACTCAAAAAATTACATGGTTGAATCTTGATAACAATATCACAACATAAATATTGATTATTAATTTTGCAAAATTTATTTAAAATATAATATTTTTAATATATATATATATATTTTAATATTTTTAAATCATTTTTTTAATATTTATAGTCTATTTTATCAACTGTTTTATATAAAAAATGTTATTTTACAATTTAATTATGTTTCTTTTATTTTTTAATATCATATATTTACATGCGTGCAGCATGGAGCAAGAGAAGTTAAAGAATATTGTGAATCATGTATTGAAAGAAATTGAAGTGGTGCCACTAATTGTAGAAAAACATCCTATGGGTCTTGATGAAGTTGTGAAAGATTTTGAAAAAACTGTATGTGAATATGGGATGCCTCAAATTGTGGGAATTTGGGGCATGGGAGGTTCTGGTAAAACAACTCTTGCAAAAGAATTATACAACCAGAAACGCTCATATGTAGATGGTTCAAGTTTTGTTTTTGATATTAGAGATGCTGCGTCAAAAAAGGAATTACATAAAAAACAAAAATATTTACTGAAAGACCTTGGTGTCAAAAACATACCACCTTTTGATAATATAGAAAAAGGCAAGGAGATCCTTTCAAACCGTTTAAGATCTAGTCATGTACTTATCATTTTGGATGATGTAGACCACATAGATCAACTAGATGCTCTTTTGCCAATAAAGGATAACCTTGCATTAGGGAGTTTAATCATTGTTACAACACGAGAACGAGAAGTTCTTACATATTGGAACATCTCTTCCATTTATAAAATGAAAACAATGAGTTATTTTTATGCCAAGCAACTTTTTTGTTGGCATGCATTTTTACAACCCTTTCCAAAATTAGGATTTGAGAAATTGGTTGAAAATTTCACAAAGGCTTGTAATGGGCTACCTCTCTCTTTGAAGGTAGTTGGAGGTCAACTTTATTATTACTCTAACAAAGATTTATGGGAAGATCTATTATTAAAAATTTCTAAAATATTGCCTAAAGATATCAAAAATAGATTGAGAGTGAGCTATGATTCTTTAGATGAAGAAGAGAAACAAATATTCTTGGATGTAGCTTGCTTTTTTATTAGAGAAGACCACATGAAAACTATTGCAATTTGGGAGGGATCAGGTTGGAGTGGTTTACATAGTTGGGAGAGGCTTGTAAATAAATGTTTTGTTGATCTCGACAATAACAATCGAATAAGAATGCATGACCACTTAAGAGATTTAGGAAGGGAAATTGCAAATACTCAACTACCCTACCGTCTATGGTCTAGAGATCAGATTATGGTGATTCAGAAACAAGAGGAGGTGAGTTTGACATCTTTTTCTTTATATTGTTACAAATCATGGCATAAAAACTTCATTTACTTGTCTACTTATGTGTTTAACCTCCCATTTTAAGCTTTTTGCTTTTGCATTTTTAAATCAGGAAAAAATCCAAATCCGAGGAATGATCTTGAATGCAGCAAATAATGGTGTGCATGAATATCCTAGTTTCCTCTTAAATACAAGAAGACCTTTCCTCCTTGAATTTAAAATATTTGTGGTTAAGGGGAACTATAGGGACAACTTACCCATTTCTGAATTTTCAACAAATTTAGCATGGCTCAGCTGTACTGCAATTGCTGATAGAAATCTTCCCTTGAAAATGGAAAATTTAAGAGTTCTAGAATTACACGAATCCAGGCAGTTAGTAGGCTTGTGGAAGGATGGGCTGGAAGTAAGTACCTTTGCACTGCAGTTCATTCTAATGTATATTTTTAAATAAATATCATTGTTTTATTCTTTTCACTGAAACTATATTAAAAATCGGTGGCAGGCTCCAATGCAGTTAAGAGTGTTGATTATTTCTGATTGCCCTGTATTGGGAAGAATTCCAAAGTCCATAGAACGTGCCAAGAATTTGAAACGGATGTCCCTGTATGGATGCAAGAACGTGAAGGGTCTACCAGAGGAATTTTGCAGTCTTCAATCGCTAGAGCATCTGCAGTTAAAGCAATGTGAAAAGCTATCATCACTGCCTGGCTGCTTTGGCAAATTGGTAAACCTTCGACATCTAGATTTGAGTTATTCATATAAACTGAGAAGGTTGCCCGATTCTTTTAAGAAGATGAAGTTGCTACAACATCTGAATTTAAGTTGGTGTTATAGGCTTGCCTTATTGCCAGACATCCTGGAGAACATGACAAAGCTCGAGTATTTGAATTTTTCAAATTGCTACAAGTTGAGAAAGTTGCCTACTCACCTCACGAAGCAGGCCGCCTTGAGGGAGTTGTATTCAGAGAAAAGCTACATAAGGGAGCTCCCAATGGACATCGGTCAACTGAGCAAGTTGAGAGTGATGAAGATTGGTTCACATTTCAAAATCCGATCTTTACCGGAGTCTATTGGGAGTCTCAATCATTTAGAGCATTTGGCATTTGACTCCCTAAGTGTGATGTCTTTACCAATATCATTCACGCAACTGACTAATCTTCAGACTCTGGAAATTAGCAGTTGTCCATTCAGCAAATTGGATTGCGGGCGGGGGCAATTGAATTGGTTGTCCAAGGTAGATATATGCAAAGTAGAAGTGTCTATGATTTCAATTTCTGAAGAATGTTGTCCCCGGCTTGTGACTCCCGCACTTGGGCATATTAAGCAGTTGAGGAGGATCGACCCCCTACCGACAACAGTGGAGAAAATAAAAGTCATTAACTGTCCAAACTTGGGCAAGCTTCCAAGTTTCTCTGCATTAGCTTCTCTAAAAGTATTTGAACTACGAGCTCTGTACAATATTGAGAAGTTAGAAGGTCTACAACACTGTACATCATTGGAGAATCTGATAATAGTGGACTGTCCGAAGTTGAATATGCTTCCAAGTTTTGCAAAATTGGGTTCTCTGAAAGTATTTGAACTGAGAAAGGGCAACAAAGTGGACAAGATAGAAGGTTTACAGCACTGCTCAGCAATGGAACAGCTGGTGGTAGAAAATACTTCCTGGGAGATGCCAGGCATAGAGAGTTTGGAGCAGATGGAAAGATTGAGAACACTGCAACTCGTCGCAAAGAAGAGAGCGGCACTTGAGCCTTGCATGCCGAAGACAGAGGTAATAATTGTGATTAGAAATAAAAAGTTTTAATTATTTTCATCATGAATGTGTTTTTTTTATATGTTACTTTCATTTTTGTGCAGACGCGGAAATGGCCCAGAGAAATAGTAATATGCACAAAGGCAGTCCCTGGTGCAGAATCACTTCTAAAATCTTCGACCTTTCACAATCTCTCTGCCCTCCACTCCTTTGCGAACAGGAAAATCCACTTCTCTGACTCTCTGCGTACTGCCATCTTACCTTTCTTGGAGCTAAAAGTGCGAGGAAATAGTTTCCCCAACGACAACGCCGCAATGCTATGTTTAGTTATAAATTGCGTATCTCCACGCATGGAATTGGTTATAATGGAGGATGATCCGATTTATAACAGTGAGGATGATCCAACTTATAAAAGGGAGGATGATCGTATTTACAGAAGCGTGGATGATCCAATTGGTAATGTATGTTCAACTGAGATTGAAAAGGGTAAATGGATATGGATAGGTGTTTTCAGACAATGTTCTACATTCCTCGCTGCACCTATACACCGCATAGCTGAAAGAAGAAACGATGGTTTGTTTGGAAAACTAAACCGTCAACACAGTGAAGTGGAGAAAGGATTGCTTGTGACAGGGGACGAAAATAACATAATGGAGTCTTTCTACCAAATATTAGCACTTCTCGGAGATTAATATTGCTATGAAACAAGGGCACAGTCCCTCTCAAACGGTATATTGGTGTATTGTTACTATGGTTTTCATGGGTTTAAAACATCTTTTAATTAGTTTTGCAAAACTAAATGAATTTATTTATTTATTTATTGAATATAAAAATAATTCATAATAAATATTGAGATATGGGAATATATCATGCAATCTATTAGTTCTTTTTGTTGTAGACCTCCTACATTTTAAAATTAATAGGATAACAAGATATACTTTTAAGATATTATTAGACTTAGACTAGATCTTCAATAGATATGGTCTTAAACGATCTAAATGTGTAACAATAAATTCCACAAGTAACATATAAGAAACATACAAATATTTTATGAGTATAAGAAAAGTCTATCAATTATAAGATAATGGAAAATATTTGTATTGATAACTATCATTAAAATACTTCTTACTAATTGTTAGAAAAGGAGTTTCATCCTTGCTCTTAGTGTAAATAATATAAATAATACAATATTTTAGACTACAAAATAAAAAGGGTGAATTCTTGGGCTATAGATTTCATTTTCTTGTCAAAATACAAATTTTTATGTTGTTTGACATCACTTCCAAGAATACCTAGTATGTAGATCTCTTCAAGCTCTACAATACAAAAAATGAGCTCCAATGTTCTGTTGGATTAAAATTTAAAACCTATAGAAGTTGGGCCTATCATATTGAAAATATAAGGATGTAGGTGACATGTATGAGTTGTAAAAGGGAGTTATACTTATTCACCATTTATGATTCTTGTTATGAGGTAAAGGGTATGGTAATAGCCATGGATGGATGAATTACATTATGGAAATAATTACTCATAGGATGATATGGGAAGAGAGTATGAGCCATAGGTTGGGAAGGAGGAATATTGTAGGACACTTGAATGTATGGTGTAACACTACCACCATGATTATGTGGGTAGAAGTGTGAGATGAAAATGGGACAATAGAGGGGATGGATGTAGTAGAATAATGTATGGCATAAGGGGTATAGTTAGGAGGTAATCCATATTCAAAGGACCAAGCTAACGGGAAATGTAGCACAAATGTATTGGAGGTAAGATCTACACTAGTGGTAACGAAAATGGTCTTGACACTGGTAGAGGTGATGATAGGTTAAAAAGAGGAATATAAATGGGAGGACAGACCATTACAAGGGGTTAATAGAGAGCTAAGATAATGTAAGATATATTTGACACAAGGGAAACCTTCTAACGTCTTATAAAAGAGAGTTGTTAATTAATGAGGAATATCAACTTTAATAAATATGTTAATTAGCACTTGTCTTGTAAGTGTTATATTTTTCTTATTCAATTGAACTCCATGACCATAGATTTTTATCTTCCAATTTTTTTTAACATGATTATTTAAATAATTTTTAGAAAGAGTGGCCATAGTAGGATTTAAATGAGCACTCCTTCTTAAAAGAAGATTAGGATTGAGAGTAGCTTTGGAAATAAATAATGCACAATGGGAATGAATAATAGACAAATAAAATATTTTCTTGGTCTCAATTAGTCCCACAAAATATATATATGTGATGCATCATTATACTCAACATAAAAATAATTTATATTATTATCATTAAGTGTATTATCTATAGAAATGTTATCATATGCCTCAACATTATCCATATGATTAGGAAATCAAAATGTATAAATACCTAGTTGCCTACATTTAGGAGCAATAAAAGGAATTCCATTATTATTGACTTCTTCCACATGGATCATGTTGTTGTTTATGGCGTATTGTTCATTATATATTAGATTGATGCATCATGGTGTAGTATGCCAATTGGATTTGAAAGTTATAAAATTCTTATTCATTATATCTTCTAGTAAGAGGCTTATTTGGATCCAATAAATGTACTAGAGGAAGAGTAATCAAATTATAACTTAAGAAAATTTGAAGAACATCATGCAATAGTTGGTGCAGCTTAGTAACTTCCTTAAAATGGTTTGTTTGGAGGAAGAAAAAGTGGAAATGACAAGTTGATAGCCATTTTCTTCAACATTCTTGTCCTTTTTAAATAGTATGAAGAAGTATTTATAGTTGAGTATCCATATTTAAATACACTTCTTTATAATAACTTAAATTCAATAGTTTGTACATGTGCACATAGATCCATAAAAGATGCAAAGATATTAATAACTATAATATCAACAACTAGCTTGAGTAATCTCTTAATAAAGATATTTTATAATTTAAGATCATGTATGGGAGTAAGCAGTCAAGAGCACACAGATTGGAACCTTGTGATGTAATAATTAATGAACTAATATTTTTCTTGTACACTTAGATAAATTATAAAAGATAGTTCTCTTAGTTTCATACAGTCTCAATTATTTTAAAAAACCTTTTCCAAATTACCATATATATGAATAGACTTATATGGTCTTGAAAAGAATCCTTTGACAACATAATCCTTCAAATTATTAAAAAAATTAACCAATAGTCCATATTGATATAATAAATACATACGTTTAATAATTAAAGATATCAAATACATATTTGGATCACCTTTTTCATTTCATCACAAATCTTGTAAATAAAATATGTGTAAAAACAAAACATATGACAATAATATATAACTATCATCCTTAAATTGATCATCATAATGCACTTTTGTCCTACACTCACTTTTTTTATCTACTTCAATAAGTTTCATGCACAAAATAAGTCTGAGTACTGTTGATTGTCAAAAGTAACACATCAATGTTAAAACATAATATCTCTGCTCTATCTCTCCTAAAAAAGACAAATGATCTAAAACTACCTATCTTCCAAGGTCTCTGTAGTTGGTTCTCAACTGTGTTGTTATCATTTAGTGGTCCATGCAACCATAATATTCAAGGGGTCTACTGGTAAATGAGAACAAACTAGATAATACAAAGTAATTTAACATTGGGGATTTAAATAAACAACAAAGGATAGAGCAAGGCTTGGGAAAAAAAACATGAACATAGATTTCTTTTAATTTAGACATGTAATTCTTATGATGATCACTTTTCCTAATCAACTAAAACTATAGAACAACATGACAATTTATTAAATAATCCATGCCATTGCATCCATTCACAATGCAGATTTAGAGCATACAACCATTCATCATCACTTTTTTTAAACCTTTTCAATAACAAAATACCACAAGCTCAATACAAGAATTAAAAAATAACAAATATCAAGAAATATCATCCACATATAATGCAATAAAATAGTTTCAAATTTGGAGTCTTCTATTGATTTTCATCAAATAAGAAACATTTATGCCAACAAGATGCACTGGCATACAAATGACCGTTGTTTATCAACATCATCGTTAAACTAACAAACTTTTTGAAATAAAACTACATACATTAAAATTGTAAAGGTGTTTGATTATCTTGTGTAAAAGTTGTAAAAATTGTAAACTGTATCTAATCTCTCTAGGTAGCCAATCTGACTTCAATCAGCCAACCCTTACAATGAGGAGAGAATTCTAAATTATAGAAAAAATTAGCATCAATCTCTCCTATCAAAAATCAAGACCCACAATCTGGGGCCCAAATCCACAATTATAGGGATGCCCAATTAACTCCAAGTGTTCTCTCTATTGAAGCTGTAGGAGCTGAAAAAAGGTATGCCACATGCTTCTTCAACCAAAATGTGACTGTAACATCATGAAAACAAGAAAGATCAAAGCAAACAAAAAATTGCAATAAACTCAAATGTAAACTAAGTTAAACAACAAAGAACAATGGAAATAGCTAAAATGTAAATAAACAAAACCATCTCACCAAATATCTACACAATTCCATGCATGACCTCGATTGTCCTTCTCCATTTCACCATTTCAGTATAATTTCCCTCAGTTTTCTCTGTGCAAGTATAGCCTATGATAGTGACTTAGAAAAATATCGAAGATTAAACAGTTGATTGCTTCCAAAAGTCATAAGATTTCTGGAGGAGTGAAAATGATGAAGATAAATCCAATTTATAGAAAACAGGGTTTTCGAATTACAGGCTCAGATCGAAAGATAGATGGATGATTCAGATTAAAAGATTCAACATGCATTGAGATGAGTGTCAGTAGTGACATGAGTGATAAAGCATAAAAGGCAGAGATTAAGATTAAATAATAATTTAGTCTTTAGTTGAAAGTATTAAAAAATTAGAAGAATAAAGATTGCATGTAAAGGATAAAGATGGAATAGAGGAAACGATCTATTCGAACATATGACTAAATTAATTAATTAAACAAAGTTATTTAATTAATATAATTTTTCATGTAGAAGAATTAAAACTAGATAATTAACTGGTTAAAACAGAGAGTCTACTTGTTAGAGATAATCAGACATTAAATCAAGAGATAATTGATTGATTTAATTAAATCTTGACTTAAGTGGTAAATGAATAATTAGATAAGTAAGTGATTGTCCAATTATAGAAGAATATGCCAAGAATAATTATTTTTATGAATTAAATGATTATTTAATTCAACATTCAAAATTTGAGGATTAAATTAAATAAGTTAAGTTTTATTTAATTGACTAGAGAAAAGGTTTAAAGAATAATTAAATAATTAAAGTGTTTATTTAATTATAGTCAAAAATGTGATAAGGATAAATTTAATAATAATTTATTTAATTTAAGAAAGGGGATTAAGTTAGTTAGAGATGTAATTAAATAAAGAATATTATTTAATTAATCAGGATTGAATAAAAGTAATTATGAATTAATTAATAATATAGAGGAATAAAGGTTAAAATGACTTAATTACATAATTAAATTTATTTAATTAATAGATGAAAAAGGACTTTAGACCATAATTAAATAATTAACATTATTTAATTATGACAATGAAGGTATGAATTATGAAGAAATTGAAGTTGCAGGCTTAGACCAATTTTTAGTGTCTACATTTTGCCCCTCTTTGATATAATGTCATTTCGGTGTTGTGTCAAAGAAAAGTAGTCAAAACATGCCCCAGTCGTGCCCCAGTGTGAAATAGGTAAGGTATGACCCCTTGGGAAAAATGACAATTTTTTGAAAAATTCCAAAAATTTTGGAAATTGTCCCAATTAGTAAATTTGATGGCCAAAAGTTTAATGGTGGTGAAAGAAATTAGTTTCAACAAAGTTTGATAGGTGAAAAGGTCATTAGAAGTTGGTAAAAAGTGGGCCCAAAGTACACAAGGTTTGAAAAATTCCCTCCAAAAACCCTAGGTATAAATAGAAATAGGGTGGATTTTCATTTAATTTGCACCCCTCAAGTTTGGAAATTGTGATTTTTGCTCTGGAGCTCCCTACAAACATGTCACTAGTTCCCTACATCAAGCATCATGGATATTGGATTTAGACCTTCATATGACCAGTAGACGTGGGACCCATGGTATGTAGTAAAAAAACCATCTTTTTAAATTTTCATTTTCATGCATTTTTGGGAATTTAATGCTTTATTTTCACGTGTCACTTTTTAAATCAACACAAATGCATATGACTGCGGAATGACGCATTTGTAAAAACACGTATAGGGTTGCGTAGTCATTTAGATTAAATGATCACGTTTGAAATTTTATGCACCACATTTGTACTTTTGCAATGCATTTGTTAGGAGCGGTCTAACACATGTTAGTTTTTGCATCTCATGTGTGTTTCTACTATGCATTTGCATGGTTGAATGGCTAGTTTATTTTGCACCACATTTGTAAAAAAATGACGCATATGCATGAATGATTGGGCGTGGTTTATGTTTTGATGCATTTGCATAATTGAAACACATTTGCATTATTAAATGACACATTTGAGGTTTTGAGACACATTTGCAAATTTGAATGATGCATTTGAGATTTTGTAATGCATTTGATTTAAAGTGACACATTTTTCTATTAAGAAATTTTGAAATTTTAGGCTATAAAAATTTGCTTGTTTTCTGACACAAGATATGAATTATGCCATTGCAGGTTGTGTTGGATCTGATTTACACCCAAGAGTCGAGGCCATTGAATTTTGTGTTTCAAGATCAGTTGTGGAGCGGCGAGAAATGGTTCCTATGACACCTCTGTTTGCATCATGTTACTTTCGTGCCCCCTATTCAGGCAAACTGAGGTTTGTTGACTACACTCTATGACTGTTGGCATTTTGAGATGTCTTCTTTTCATCTGCCTACAGGAGAGGCTAGTGTTACCTTAGAGGATGTTTATAGGATTTTGAGGTTTCCTATTAGGGGTGCGAGAGTCATGTATGATACCAAGAGGGGTTTTAGTGAGATGTGTCAATATTATCCGCATGATGATATTAGGTAGCTAGGCATAGATCACTATGAGATTAGATGACATGTCTTGGCTAATAGATCTGATTAGATAGATTGCTTGTTATGTACATTGATTGGGGGGATAGTTCTACGTAACCATCAAGGTCATGGATTTCCTATGGGATGGGGTGAGATGTTAGTAGGTATGTTGGAGAGATAGGTCGTGTATGCATGGGGCCCCTTGTTTGCTTGCTATGCTATATTTTCATTTACATGATATAGCCTATAGATAGGTGTAGTCGATGAGTTGTGGTACCACTTTGCTCATGATAGGGCATGGGAGCACATTGTTGTGTTTTTCCCACTTGTTATAGCCGAGTTAGATCATGGAGCTCCTTATGCATTTTGATATGTGGGGACAAATACCTAAACACATATAGGAGACATAGGGTACTATAGACATGATATTGATACTATGGTGCAGTTCATCTGGAGACCTTACATGGATTTCACACAATGGTCAGATGAGAATTGACACCTGACCTTCTGCAGACAGACACAATACTTGATTGGGAGGACTATTTCTCATGTACATATCATTGAGAGACATCTACCAGATAGGGTTTTGAGATATTTTTCTGAGGTTTAGGATGAGCTGTCGGGCTAAGCTAAGTTTGATCATTCTTCTAGGGAGGTTCCTCTATGAGGGCCATAGATTCTTGTTGCGACAACTAAGGCCAATATAGATGCATTATAGCCCATGCAGTGGGGATGGAGGGACAGAGCAGTAGATCCTGGGATGATGGTTGCTTATGATACTTGGTGGGAAGATCACAATCCAATTCCATTTACAGATCCAGATTAGGATGAACCTATTGAGAGACGAGGGACAAGACCTCATGGAAGACGTGGTGGTAGAGGTAGAGGTCACAATGGCAGAGGTGGAATAAGTAGGAGGGGTGGTGGCAGTGATGGGAGAGGAGGAGGTGGGAGGGGAGGACAATGGGGTCGGCAAGGTGATAGAGGCCAAGGCCCAAAACTATCACCTATCCATGAGGAGGAGGGGGAGGGAGAGGATGTACCCATGCTGGAGGCTATTGGAGGAGAGGGGGATGTTAGTGGTGGGGCTAGTGGAGAGGAGCATGCAGCAGAGGAGGATATTGGAGGGGAGCATGCTGAGGAGAAGGTTGTTGGAGGGGAGGAGGATATAGATGCCCTTGGTATGCTTGTAGGATACTAGGATGATGATGAGGATGAGTAGGAGATGAGAGATGAGGAGAGGGAGCTATGAGACAGGATCATGGAGGATTGGGATATGGAGGTGGGGGATCAGCCATAATAGGAGGATACATGTCCTATCGATCAACGAGTAGTTGATTTATAGGCGAGAGTAGAGTCCTTGGAGGAGATAGTCAAATCATTGATAGCAGAGAGGGACTCTATACAGATGGAGAGAGACAAAGCATACTTTGACAGAGATCAGGCAGTAGCTCAAAGATAGAAGATTGAGCAGATATTTGTAGAGTTTATAGCTCTTTGCACTATGCTTTCACTCATGAGTTAGTCAGAGCTGGTGAGAGGGAGATATATTACAGGGACTTATTTGAGCAAGAGGTTCCTCCTGAGAGATGGGATCCTAGCTATTCACAGGAACACAACAACAGGTCACAGAGTAGAACACACAACATGACTCAAAGCATAGAGGGGGTCGTAGGACCTCATAGATCAAGACCCTATGATAGGCCTTCATCTGCACAACGATCATCAACATCTCTCCGTCAGTCACCTCCACATTCTCCGCATGAGAGTACTGGGAGTTTTGAATAGGGACATGTTCTGATATTTATTTATAGACATTGTATTTTGATTATAGAGCCTGCGAGCTCCATTTTGAGAGATACATTAGGACATTGTGATGTGACACTTTTTGAGCGATATATACATATATATATGATTTTGGCGACAATTTATATGATATGTAGCTCTTACATGATTATGTTGTGTTCTATTTATACGCGTGTGTTCTATATGATATGCATATGTTATGGATGATAATGTTTACATTATGATGTTGATGTACCCTATGGTGTGATATTGATTCTATATGATGATGTATGCATTTACTTTTATCATATTTATAAATGTCATGTATGAATTTATGATTATCAAATGTAATGTGATATATGTCTTTACAATTCCATGTGAATGATATAAAGTTGATGATGGTGGATGCAATATGATGTATGTATTTACAATGCTATGTACATGTATGTTTTGTGATAAAATTCTATAGAAATGATGATGATTAATGGATGATGTCATAGATTCCTAAATGATATGGATGCCGATATTTTGTGTTTTCAAATGCAACATATATGTATGATATTTACATGATGTTTCTAACATGAATGCATATGTAGGATGCTTTTATATTTTTGTGTCACAGGACTACGTCATAATGCAAAAAAGAAAAGAAGTTAGTGTGAAAAAGATGAATAATAAAGACATGGATGTTAGTATTAGCAATCTTCGATGTTTTTTTCCGAAACACAATAGTCCTTGCATTAAATCATCATTGGGTGGTAACTAATACAAATGGAGACAAACACCATGATATGAGATAGATCAAGGTGTGCAAGGTCATCCATTTGCTAAAAATAGACAGTCGTAGACAAGGAATGTCCTAACTCATACTAGGGGCACAGTTGCCCCAGTATTTTGGCCAAGACAAACCATAGACAACAAACAAATAAAAGATGGGTCATGAGACATCACCGCTCCTCTAAATCCTTCATGGTACATCCTCAAGGAAGCTAGTAACATGACTGAAAAACAAAGCCAAAATATAGTCGACAAACAATAGTCAAAGAAAAGAGAGTCATGATACATCATTGCTTCTCTAAATCCTTCATACGACATCCTCAAGAAAGCTAGTAATGGGACTCAAAGATCAAATAAAATGAAAAGATAAGATAAATAAACCACAAAGTCAACATCCAATAAAAATATTTGGGTATGTACAAGATCAAGATGGGCCAAAAAGTGGCAATATGATGGGTATGTGGTTGACGAATTTTTTTTTACCAAAAATTGATGAAATGAAAAGGGTTTTTAAAGGAGATTCTCGGATTTCCACCAATATAAATTATGCTTTACTTTGAATTTAATAAGTAATTATTATTCATTTTCTATTTGAATTACGATAAAGTCCTGATTGATAGGATGATTGAAAAACATCTATAGCTTTCAAATAGTATCACATTTTTTGAATCCAAAACATTTGTCACATTCTATGATTCATATACTATAGGATTAAAAAAAAAAAATTAATTTCATGAAGTTTTGACCAAGTTAAGGTGGTCGACATATGCTTTATATTTTTTAAAAGTTGTAATAAAAAATCATAATTAATTATTTACTTGGAAAAAATTACAAAAATATGCATCACATCGGACATGAGTCCTCTACTTATATCTAAAATCTTATAAAAAAATTATTATTTTATTGTGGTTAGGGTGGTCGACAAACACCTACTTCTTATTTTTTCCTAAAATTTAATTACTACTGCATTGAAATTTCAAATTTTTACCAAATAGATTTTGTTTTTCTTTAAACAAACCTAGTAGTTTAGAAACTACATTCAATTTTCTATAGATTTTATTCTTACATGTTTTTTAAATAATATAGATAAATTATTCAAATTTTTATGTCAAGTTGCCTAACTCTAATTTTTCTCAAATTTTTGCCACTTAAGAGCCCATTTTTTGCATGATGATCCTACAGATACCCATTTTCCAAAAATTAATCTATTTGTTATTTAATTGTCTAGAGCATTGATAAGATGATTGCTTGATAAAGCCTAGTTTCAAGAATGACACATACCGTATAAGACATTGAGTCTAATTCAATCACGTGGCTATCTGTATAAGGAATGACTAATCCTGGTTTCAAAAATACATGTATCGTATAAGATGTTGAGTCTGGTTTCGATCATGTGACAACCTGTATAAGGCTATGATGATTGTTGGATAGTGTCTGTATTCAGGAAAGACTCATCATGTATAAGACATAGGTTGATTGTTTTGATGATGTCTATTTTCAGGAAGGAGACACCCTGTAGCAGACATAAGTTGATTTGTTTTGGTTGTTTCTTTGGAAATTTGTTGGATTTTGACTTGGTGAACTTGTTGACTTGTTCATCTTGTTGATGTGTGACTTGATGTGATGTGCTGACAATTGTTTGTGCTTGATGATGAACCCTAAAGGACTGACCTAGTGCGGCCACAGGGGCTCATCGATTGATGGCCTTTCCTATGTTATACACACATAGACCTCGTAGTTTGACTAGACTTTGACTGACAAGACTAATTGAAAAAGATTTGATTTATTTATAAATATAAGACATGTGTGATAGTGAATGTTGCGAACCCTAATGGACTGACCTAGTGCAACCTTAGGGGCTCATTGATTGATGGCCTTACCTATTTTATACACACAAAGACCTCGTAGTTCGACACAACCAATGGCCTTGTCTTATAGACAAATGGATTGAGTAATGATTTAATACAGAAAAACCTAAAAGGGATGACTTAAATGCCTCAAGGGCACATCAGCAGATGGTCTTTCCTACATCTAGTCATAGAGGTAACATAGTTCGAAAATGATATAGATTGACTAGTGTGACTAACTCTGACTCTATTTTTTGGATTTTTGACAAATTCTTATTTTTTTGTCTTTTTAAAGTTTTTTGGATTTTTTGGATTTTTTTCAAGACATTTTGTAATTTTTTTGGATTTTTTCAAGACATTTTGTAATGGTTTTCAGATTTTTTAGGACATTTTCTGATGTTTTTAGATTTTCTAAATGGTTTTACACCCTCAGAACAACCAATGTAAGAACCAAATGATGTAAGTGAAGTTCCTGGCCCTAGTCGGGTATAAGACCAATTTATTATGAATAGGAAGGAAGGTGGATGTGAAGTGTGCTCGATGTCAATCATTCCAAGTTATGGAAAGGACAACCATTTATTATGAGTGGTATGTACAAGTGATGGATGAGGAAGATAGGTAATATGTACAAGGAAGTCAAATTGGAATGATGGTATACAAAGGAGAAAAGTTGACCACACATGGCACTTGTTTGCCAGGTTTTCACCATGGTACTTATCCAAAGCAGCACTGAAGTGGTTTTCACTATTGGATGACTTATTTCTCTTTACTATTTTCCTAATTTTTTCAATTTTTTTGATGTTACCAAACGCCTATTTTCTAGGTTTTCACCTAGGTAATGATTTTTTTATAATTTTTATAATTTTTTTGTATTTTTGATGATTAAGACAAGGCTCTCAAAAGCTATGCATAGAATTTCTTTAGATGGAGGTTGTTGATAGGTATTGATAATGGTTCTCATTCAAAAGTAGAGACTTGATACACTCTTGATCCAAAGGCTTATGTAACAATGTAGGGTCTTAACCAGTTTGGTTCAAACTTTCCTAGTTTCTCTCTTTCTACTTGATTCTTTGGATTTTCCATTAAGACTAGGTCACCAATATCAAAATTTTGTTTCAAGACCTTGTTATAGCTACGAAGAAGATGGTTTTGATATGCTTGGAGATGATCTAATGAATTTTGTCTTCATTCATCTAGGAACTCTATCTCATGTAGTCTTGAAACATGGTACTCTTCATTGTCAATATACCCTTTCAAAGATACCCTTAGGGAAGGAATCTCAACCTTAATAGGAAAGATGGCCTCAGAATTGAATACAAAGGAATATGGAGTAGTGCTAATAGGAGTATAGATGCTTGTGTGGTAAGCCCATAAGGTAGGGTGAAGCTATAGATACCAATCGCGACTAGCATCATTGACAGTCATTTTGAGGATTCTGATGATTGTTTTATTACATGCCTTAGCTTGGTCATTACCTTGTGGGTAATATGGGGTGGAAAAGTGATGTTGGATATGGAATTCTTTGCAAACATGACAGACTTCTTGGTTGTTGAATGGATGACCATTATCTGTGATTCTGGACTGAGGAACACCATGCCAACAAATGATATAGTTAAGGATAAACTTAGAAATCTATGTGCCAGTAATATAGGTCATAAGAATAGCTTCAATCCACTTGGTAAAGTACTCAGTCATAGTAATAATGAACTTATGGCCATTGAAGGACATAGGATGTATCTTACCTATGATATTGAGTCCCCATTGGGAAAAGGACCATGGTGACGTTATTGGACAGAGCTCCTGTGTTGGTGCATGTATCAAGTCTCTATGTACCTGACATTGTTGACATTTCTTGACAAAGACATATGAGTCTTTTTCCATTGTATGCCAATAATAACCCAGTCTCATAATCTTTTTGGCTAAGGTAGGACCACTAGAATGGGATCCACATATACCCTCATGTACCCCACGCAAGGTTTCTTGTGCTTCTTTAGTATCGATACATCTTAATAGGGTATTGTCTAAGGCACGTCTATAAAGGGTATCTTCGATGATGGTATACTTGGCTGACTTACAAATAAACGTCCTACGTTGGTTGTTGGAAAGGTCACAGGGTAGGATTTTGGCATGGAGGTAGTCATATATGTCCTTATACCATGGGGAATTGGGACCAACAATTTCACACACCATCTCCAAATCTGGGATGTTATAGGCAAAGACCAGAAGTTGTTCTACCAAAAACTCAAATTTAGGCACATTGCTAGGTATGTCCAAGAGTGAAGCAATAGTTTCCATGGCATCTATTACCCTGTTTAGAATGTGAGGTATTTGATGAAAGTAAACCTTGTAAAATTACCCTTTGAAACAATTTTCCATGCGTTTGTAGGGAGAAAGCTTTTCATCCTTGGTTTCATAGTCATCATTAACTTGTCGAATTACTAGCTGAGAATCACCATAAACTTGTAGGTGCTTAATATTCCATTTGATTTCCATGCATAGTCTCATCACAAGAGCCTCATATTCTACTATGTTATTAGTACATGGAAAAGTAATCCTGAATGACTTGGGAATAGTATTACCATATGGTGTGATAACCATTATACCAACCCCTAAACTATGATTTGTGTGGAACCCATCAAAGTATAACTTCCATGTCATTCCCATGTCAAGAGTGAAGATGAAATCATCAGGAAAATATGAAACTAGAGGATGATCTTCTTTTATCGGTGTGTTGGCCAATTGATCAGTAATGACTTGCCCTTTTATAAAATTTCTTTCTACATATTGGATATCATATTCACTGAGTACCATTACCCATTTGGCTAGTCATCTTGTTAATGTTGCTTTGCTAAAGAGATATTTCAAAGGATATATCTTTGTGACCAACCGCATTTGGTGGTTTAACATGTAGTGCCTAATTTTTTGAGTAGCAAATACTATTGCAAGATAGGAACGTTCAATGGTACTATAATTTAGCTCATAACCTACCAAAGTGTGGCTGATATAGTATACTTCCCTTTCATGACCCTCATTGTCGCTCTATGCAAGCAAGGCTCCTAGAGCTAATGTGGTTTCTGAAATGTAGAGAATCAATGGTTATCCATCAACAGGTGGCATTAATACTAGTGGAGTGAGTAGGTAATCCTTGATCAATTGAAAAGCTTCTTGGCAATTAGTTGTCCATACAAATGGTACTCCTTTTTTTAGTAGATGTTGAAAGGGATGTGTCTTATCTGCTAACTGCACTATGAATCTTTTGATAGACTATAGTCTCCCTTGTAGTGTCCTTAGTTGACTGAGATTAGCTGGTGGAGGCATGTTGATTATAGCTTTCACTTTTGTTGGGTCCACTTCAATGGCTCATCTAGAAAATGATGTATCCTAGAAGTTTCCCTAATTTCATGCCAAGTACACATTTCTTTGGATTTAGCCTCACTTTGTATTCTTCTATTCTTTAAAAAATATTATCTAAAACCTATAAATGATCAACGCTTTTCAATGATTTAGCTATCAGATCATCCACATAGTCCTCCATGAGAGTATGTATGAGGTCATGAAAAATAGTTGTCATGGAACATTAATAGGTTGCTCCAACATTTTTAAGTCCAAAGGGAATGAAATTCCAACAATAAGTTCCCCATGGACAAGTGAAAGTTGTCTTAGGTTGGTCTTCAGTTGCTATTCTAATATGATTTTATCCTGAAAATCCATCCATAAGGGATAACATTTCATATCATGTTGTTAAGTCCACAATCATGTCTATATCCGACAGAGGAAAGTCATCTTTAGGGAATGCTTTGTTTATATCTCTAAAGTCTGTATAGATGTAGATGACCCCTATTGGTTTTGTCACTAGTACAAGATTGTAAATCTAATCAACATAGTCAATTGATATAATAAAGCCGACATACAATAGTTTCTTTAGTTCAACCTTGACTAGTAAAGCAATTTGTGGGTGCATTTTTCTTAACTTCTGCTTCATGGGTTTAGCACTTGGTTGTAGTGGTAGATGATGTAATACAATTTTAGGATCTATTCCAGGCATGTCAACGTATGACCATGCAAAGTTGATCATTCTTTGCACAAAGAAGTTGTGAAATTCAGGTTGCTCTGTTTCTGTCAAGGATGTTGCAAAGTAGACTAGTCAGGGATTCTCTTTAGTGCCTATATTGATTCCCACTATTTCTTCAACTAACATGGGTTAATTTTCCTAAGCAATGGGGAGAATGTTCAAACCTCCATCCTTAGGTGCCTTAGAGAGGTTTTCACCTTCGGGTGCATCCTTATTTTTTTCTTTTTCATTGTCTAAAGGTGCCTTTCAATTTTCACCTAGGGACTCGTCATTTTTATTTTTGTCATTGTTTTTATTATTTTTGTGACTAGAGGGTTGAATAGATTCCCCAAAATATACCATGTTATCCAAGTCTATGATAAATCTAGCCTTATGATCACCACTAGGTATACCTTCTTGTAGTCCTAGAGGAATTCAACGATTGCTTTGTCATTCTCAAAAATATCTAAGACGAGGGTGTCTTGTTGATCCCAATCAATAAGCTAGGGGTATAATAAAGGCATGTAATCATCGAAAGTATGAAAGTACAAAGGAGTCAGGGAAAAGGTTGAGTTGTTGACATAGCCACAAAAGTTTCTTACCATATCCTCTTTACTCTTTTGCTTGGACCTAGGTGGATTCTAAGGTGGGCCTATTGCCAAAGTTTGGTTATCCAAAATGGATTTTTCAGGTTCCCAAGAGGCAGGATCAAGAGATTCCCAATAGTAATGTTTAAACCATTCCTCTTTTATCAAAGTCTTTGGTGGACAAGAATTCAATGGATTTGACGAGGATTTCAACATTTGGTCAAGTTATCTAGATAGTTTATCAAGGTTCATGGAAGAGGTGGAGGATAGGGAATCCCACTCATATTCATTAGAGTTAGGGGAATCACAATAGGGTTAGTCATATGGCTCATTGCATATCTCAATAACTTTAGAAGCACTTAATTCCTCTAGTAAAGGTGATGTGGTGCTAGAAATGCCTATATGAAGCAGTTGAAACCCAAGCCCTAGGCCTTTCGACCACTTAGAAATGATGATAGGTTAAATCCTCCCATTCTAATGTAAACCTAACCCACTATTTCCATCATATACTTTACTTTGCATTATGGTAAAACCTTTTCCATATTGTTCTATGGGTATCTAAGCAGGTGGAGGAGGTTCTTCATTGTCTTCTTTGTATAACTAGGAGGTCACATCTTCTTCATTTATTGCTTCCTTAGTTCCCCCCATTTTTTGAAAGTCAATGTGGGAGGGACATGTATAGTGACCACTGATTGTCTCCTATCTATTGTTGGTAAACCATATGACTTTGGAGGAACCAAACTGCTAACACAATAAGATGCCTTCATGTGAAATTCTCCACAGCCCTTATCTTGGATTTTGACCTTAGGAGTGGTAGTTGGTAATGAGGAAGGGGAAATTTTCGAAAGAGTAGATGGATTGACATACCAGGATGAATTGGATGATGAAGCTTCTTGGTTTACACACACCTGGTGGTGGGGTATTTCTCGTAGGTTAGTGCAATATTGGAAAGGGTCTAGGTCACCATCTATTGTAATCTCAGTGCCATTGTAGGGGAATTTAAGACATCGATGGTATGTGGAAGGAACTTCCTTCATAGCATGTATCTAGGGTCGGCCTAGCAAAAGGTTATATGGAAGGACGAGATCCAAGACTTGGAAATTGGTATCCAGAATAGTAGGACCAATTCTAATGGGAAGTGTTACAATTCCTTTAGATTTTCATTCTTTGTCATCATATTCCTTGATGACTATTCTCTTAGTAGCATCCACACATGCCTCTGAGAAGCCTAACACCTTAACCAAATTCAAGGTACAAATATTCAACCCTACTCCTTCGTCTACCAAGACTCGTCTAAATTTTGTTTTATGAAAAATAACTTCTAGGTGTAAAGGGTCATTATGATTTTTCTTTTCAGTTGCATAATCTTGTTCGGAGAAGGTATCATGATGATTTTTGGTTAGGTAACCTACCATCTCTTGGAAACAATTGACATCAAGGTAATTAGGGACAATCATTCTTTGTAAATCTTTGTCTAGAATAGACCGGTGTTTAGGTGAGATGCACAACAATTCTAAGATAGATATTTGGGTTGGGGTCTTCCCCAACTGATCAAATAAGTTATACTGAGCCTTGGAAGTCTGTGGTATTTTTTGTGTTGGAAATAGCTAAAACGTAAATAAATAGAACCATCTCACTAAATATCTACACAATTCCATGCATGACCTTGATTTTCCTTCTCCATTTCCCCATTGTAGTATAATTTCCCTCATATTTCTCTATGCAACTATAGCCTATGATAGTGATTCTGCAAAATATCAAAGATTAAACAGTTGATTGCTTCCAAAATTCATAAGATTTCCATAGTAAAAATGATGAAGATCAAGCCAATTTATAGAAAATGGGGTTTTCAAATGAGAGGCTCATATTGAAAGATAGATGGATGATTCAGATTAAAAGATTCGACATGCATTGAGATTAGTGTCAATAGTGATATGAGTGATAAAGCATAAAAGGTAGAGATTAAGATTAATTAATAATTTAATCTTTAGTTGAAAGTATTTGAAAATTAGAAGAATAAAGATTGCATGTAAAGGATAAAGATGGAATAGAGGAAATGATCTATTTGAATGCATGAATGAATGAATTAATTAAATAAAGTTATATAATTAATATAAGTTTGCATGCAAAATAATTAAAACTAGATAACTAACTAGTTAAGACAAAGAGTCTTTTTTTCAAAGAAAATAAGACATTAAATCAAGAGATAACTGACTGATTTAATTAAATCTCGACTTAAGTGGTAAACGAATAATTAGATAAGTGATTATCCAATTATAGAAGAATATGCCAAGAATAATTATTTTTATGAACTAAATGATTATTTAATTCAACATTTGAAATTTGAGGATTAAATTAAATAAATTGATTTATTTAATTGACTAGAGAAAAGGTTTAAAGAATAATTAAATAATTAAAGTGTTTATTTAATTATAGTCAAAAGTGTGATAAAGATAAATTAAAAAATAATTTATTTAATTTAAGAAAGGGGATAAAGTCAATTAGCGACATAATTAAATAAAGAATATTTATTTAATTAATCAGAATTGAATAAAGATAATTATGAATTAATTAAATAATTAAAGTTATATAATTAATAGAGGAATAAAGGTTAAAATGACCTAATTAAATAATTAAAGTTATTTAATTAATAGATGAGAAAGGACTTTAGAAAATAATTAAATAATTAACATTATTTAATTATGACAATGAAGGTACGAATTATGAAGAAATTGAAGTCGCAAGCCTCGACCAATTTTTAGTGTCGATAATGACTGTGAGTTCCAACCTATCCTTTTCTAATCACCATGCTTTCTCTTTGAATAATCAAAACTAATCTGGAGTCATCCATCTCCTCAAAAATTGTCATGAAAGTGCTATTGTCCAAAAAGGTACCTAAAACAGTTTCCTTTACTTGTCACCCTCATGAGGAATCTCATGATACTCATCATAATTCCAAAAAACCTATTTCAATGTATCATCATCAAGTCCATCAACCCAATCAACTTTAAATTTTGAGTCTTCAAATTTCTTCTCCACTGCAACAACAATTTCCCTCAGCTAACCAATGTCAATGATTTCCCACCTCATGTCACATCTGATGTCCAACAACCTATCCATGAGTGTTGACTAAGCAGTATCTCCTTTCATTATTTTATCAAGTCTCACCTCTCAATCATCTTTTATTTCTCCCAATGATTCAAGTCTCAAATCCAGAGGTAAAGTTTTATCAATTAGTTTTACAATAATATCCTCAAAGATTCCTGCTTGTTCCCATATCTCATGAATTTACTTGAGCATAGCTATTCTTTGTTCATTGAGATTTTGTGTTTTGAAAATAGACACATTAATATCATTTTAAATGTATTCAAGCCTCTCATCACCCAAAATCTTTGAATGGACCAACTCTTCACTAGAAATTTTAGCAATCACCTTTAGCTTTCCCAAGTACTCCCCGAGCTTTTCTTCCTCTTCCCACCATTTCCTTATAGATTCTTCTATTTTTTTTAACCAAAGCAAGGCTTGCATAATTGTGTTTAAAACCTTCATCTAGATGCTTATCCATGTCAGCCTTGAAAACTTTGAACCAATTATCAAACCAAGTGTTTTCTTTTTCATTTCACTCAATGCATCCACTTCCTTGTGGCTCATCAAAACAAGGGTCTTTGATGGTTTCAGATGCTTAGGAGTGGATGTAATTAACTCTTTAAAAAAATATTTCATCTTTTCAACTTGAGCCTTAAGCCCATATTTAGCTTGCTTATCCTTGTTGTATGTTTTCCCAGGTTGACAATGCTTATCTGGTAATCTTCAACCTTAAATTCTCTATAATCCTTATTAGCAATAGGGGTAGCAATTTTTGCTATCAAATCTCCCTCATCAGTCAACTTTGTGGAATGCACAACATGAGGTTTCTTCCTTGATTTTAATTTGTCAATCTCCACTACCATCATATCCCATGTCACAAGTTGAGCTTGCACTTGTTTTCTCTTTTCTAGATTTAGCTTGATCCAAGTGGGAGAAACTAGCTAAGTAGTCACTTGTTGAACACTAGGAGGTATTAAGGATAAAGGTGTAGAAGACATTACCTCAACTGTTTGTTGAGAAGTCTTTTGTTGATCCTCTTGCTCTTTCTATAGCTGTTCATGCTCTAGTCTCTCATTTTGGGCTCTAATCTCTTCTATCTTCTTCATTTCTTTCTCTTTCCATGTAGCCTCCTCCTCATCTTTCAACCTCTATTCCAACTCTTTTACACAAAGTTCTCCCTTTGTAGCTTTATTTTGTTCAACTTTCTCCTTTTGTTCCAATTTTAGTGCAAGAGCCTCTTCTTAATCTTTCTTCATTGCCTCAACAACTTCCTTTTCTTAGGCTAGCTCTTCTATTTTCTTCCTTTTCTCTTCTTCTTCTTGAGTCAACTATTCAATAGCTAGTCTTTGGGAACTTTCCATTATTTCCTCCTACTCTTTTTCATTCAAAACTTCATTCATTTTCAATTCCTCCTCATATAGGCTTCCAAGCTCAAACCTAGTTTCTTATTCTCCAAGTTCTTCAACTCTTTCCAGGTATTCCTCCCATTCTTCCCTTTCTCCTTCCTAAGATGGAGTTCTCTCAGAGTCTAAAGAAGGAGGTGAATCTATTAGATTAATCATGGGAGGTATGTCATGTTCAATAGCTATTATTCTTGAAGTTGATGGCGTAGTAGGAGTGGCATCTCAATTTGTGAAGGGACAACAACTAGAACTTATTCAGTAACTTCTTCTCTAGGATATACAATAGCCAAAGGTGTGGCACCAAGACCTGAAACAACCCTAGCATCAGCTGCCTCATAAGTGTCTTTAGCTTTCTGCAAAGTTTCATCAATTTATTTCAAAAAAAAATCTTCTTCTATTAGGGGAGGCTTTTCCATAGTTTCCTCTTTTGTTACAACACCTTTCCTCAATCTCTTGTATTGTTTTTTCTTAGTGGAAGAAGTAGGTTCACTGCTACAACATCTTTTCTTTGAATCCTTAACTCTTAGTTGCTTTAACTGAAGCTCAATCCATTTCAAACTTCTTTCCACCAGTACCTATGATATTTTAATAGTCTTAGTTTCCTCCTTTTCCATCCAATTGATGGGTTCCAAATCCTTAGTGGCTACTTTATCCATTTCATATTGGGAATCAAGTGTGATCCCATCATTAGTAGTGCCTTCCAGAATATCCATTTTAACCTCAAAATATCTCATCTGGCGAATCGTTAATCTTTTATATCCCCTTTTTCTCACTTCAAATTGATCTTGAAGGTTGGTCGAAAAGTCTTCAAGAAGTGGCTAATGATGGGGAAAATGAGAAGCATACAACCCATACATTTTTCTCCTTGGATCAAAGAATTTCCTATAAGTATGCTACTAGAAATTTAGGGACTGAAATTCTCCTGTTTCTTTTTTAGCTACTATTGAAGAAGAACAAGAATAAAACCCCAATTGCATTGGGAAATAATGGAAACAAGTCTTATGTTGTGTAGCAAACTTGGAATTTACGTCCACGGCCTTACGGGCAAACTCCATCAATACCCATTTTTCACCACAACATCTTGGTAGTTTGAAAGGGTGACCATCATAACTAAACAATCTAAAATAGGTGGACTTGGAGTATTGAATAAACCAATATTCCCACTCTCGGATGAATTCCATAGCATCTTGTGATAATCTAAAACCAATGTCACCTGTGAGCTGATTAATAATAACATACAGAAATGCATTGTTGACTCTTTTGAAGTGTTTCTCTACCTTCTTTAGCTCTAGGTGGTCATAATATTCCCAGACCTTCTTCTAATCTGGACAATTATCCATAGACCCCTCTATATTCAACCCAAGAAACTATCCCAGCCTTGTAGCTCAATAAATGACATATGAAGACATATAAAATGTCTTGGCTTCTATTACTTTTAGGAGTTGATCATGAATATTATTAGAAATAATCTGGCCCCAATCTAAGAATTTCTTTCCATCTAGAATTAGTTGGATGGATGGAAACATCCAGTGTTCAAAGACACAGGAGTTTTGTTTTCCAAATACTTTGGACAACAATGTGATCATATACCCTATATCCTTAGAAAATTTTGACCTCTTGGGATTAGTTGGAAACTTCTTTAGTGACTTCTTCTCTATCTTAAGCCACCATTTGTTGATATTTTTTTTTCCCTTCCACATCCTTTTTCTAGAGTTGAAGTGCCTTAGGCTCATTCATAATCTTGAGATTGGCATAAGGAGGAGGGTTAGAAATATGTCTGATCATTGTTAGGTTTAAATCAATTATTACATTGCCCTATGCATCAATGCATTTCCTTTGAGTAGGATTGCATGCTTGTGGGTATGTGTAGGATCATGATGGGCCAAAAAGTGGCAATATGATGGGTATGTGGCTGACGACTTTTTTTTTACCCAAAATTGATGAAATGAAAAGGATTTTTAAAGGAGGCTCTCAACTTTCCACCAATATAAATTATGTGTTACTTTGAATTTAATAAGTAATTATTATTCATTTTTTGTTTGAATTACGAATAAAGTGTTGATTGATAGGCTAGTTGAAAAACATCTATAGCTTTCAAACAATATCACATTTTTTGAATCCAAAACATGCATCACATTCTATGCTTCATATACTATAGTATTAAAAAAAGAAATATTGAATTTCATGAATTTTTGACAAAGTTAAGGTGGTCAGATATACAAGTTTTATATTTTTTAAAAGTTGTAATTAAAAATTTATAATTAAGTATTTACTTGGAAAAAAATTAAAAATAAATATGCATCACATTGAGACATGAGTCCTCTACTTATATATAAAATATTATTAAAAAAATATTATCATTTTATTGTGGTTAGGGTGGTCAGACAGACACCTACTTCTTATTTTTCCCACGAGAATTTAAGTATCTTGCATTGAAATTTCAAACTTTCAAAATATATATATATATATATATATATATATATATATATATATATATATATATATTTAAACAAACCTAGTAGTTTAGAAACTAAATTGAATTTTCTACATATTCTATTCTTACATATTTTTGAAAAAATATAGATAGCTTATTCAAATTTTTATGTCAAGCTGCCTAACTCTGATTTTTCTGAATTTTTTGCCACTTAAGGGCCTATTTTTTCCATGATGATCCTGCACATACCCTTGTCCAGTAGTCAAGATAAATTCGGGACATTGCACAATAATGGGAAAACTAGCTACATGAGCTAACCCAGACTCTACAATCTGTTAGCTCTCAAAAACGCATGTAAAGATACCTCAAGAGGCTGCCAATCTCTTGATACATTTTAGGGTAACAGACAAGGTTGAAAGAACTCAACCTTCTACTCTTTAGATGTTGCTAAACCTAGGTGGGTGTACCTTACTGAATGAAGCAGACTTTATGTATTTATGATTATCTTTCTTGCAGTGATTTGTCCACAATGGCAAATAGAAGTGAACAAATGAAATCAAACTTGATAGCAATAGCAATCTTCTGATCTAAATCCTAAAATGCTTAATTAACAGATATAAAGAGAACAAATAAATCTAAATGATGAAACTGCAGAGACCCGTGCCTTATTGGGTAGGCAGAGTCAAATGAAATCAAGATGAGCAACACTCTCTAGAGAAAACTCAAATTATCTAGCATACATTATGTTTACAACTTGTATAAACATGCAATACTGTAACTACTAAGCTCTACTTTAACAATCCAAATGAATCTCTTTGATTACTGTGATCAATTAAAAGGATTTAATCTTTGCTTGAAAGAACCAATTGATTAATCACACAAATACAACAAATATGCATTGATAAACTAAACATGAACTTGTTATGTCAATTTAAAAAATCAGAAAGCATCAATCTTGGAGACAACTTAGTAGTATTTTTATTTGAATTCAACAGACAATTAACACCAAAAAAATGTAGCAACATCAACTGATTTTCATAAATACCTCCATTTTGAAAACATGCATCAATAGTCTCTGATCTGAGAATTTTATTCTACTGTATCTACTTGTTGTATATCAAATATCTAATAATTGATGATTTTACAATTACAAAATGCCTATTTATACACCAGCACCAAGAAAATAAACCATGTTGAAATTCCATGTTAGCCTTCAATAGAATTTGGGTTCCTTTCATGTTGGCCTACAACTGTTATTTAGAAATTTACATGTCGGCCTCAGTATTTGAAATTCTATTTTTCATCAGTGAAACAGTCAGCGAGACATATCGTATAGCTATGCTGAAGGCAATTCAATCTTTAATCACTCCACTTGGTGTTACCCGCCTTCACTATGACATATCAAAGTTGGGAAGATGTCTTGTAGATTACATTATGTTTCAACAAGAGCCCCCACGATCAAACTGTATGTCGCTATAACATATTGCCTGTTACACCGAAGACAAGAAGCATCCACATGTTCCCTTTGTGTTTCGCTGTAGCTCTGTGATATCAAGGAAACCTCTCGTAGACCACCCCAAGTGTTACCGATATGTATTTCTTTACGTGCTTTCCATTCACTGAGACACAAGGATATCTCTCACCAATGTGTTCTTTTTGCTTCGTTCACTGTCATCATGACTTTATGATATCGGAGAGACCTCACGTAGACCACATCGTGTTTCACCGAAAGTCTTTATCCATTCTGAGTCATTGAGACAAGATCATACTCTCACCAACAAGGCCCTTCATTGTTTTCCATCGGTGAGACCGAAGGTCACTCGCCGAGACCTCTTATCAAGAACCATAACTCATACCGATAACACATCAATTTAAGTTGTCGGTCGGCGAGACACAACTAACCTCTCACCAAAAGCCATTTGAGAGAAAATTTTCATGCTCCGTCAGTGAGACGTATACACCTCGCTGTGACCACTCACCGAAGACCAAACCTTTGCCGAAATGTTCATCCATCATATCGGTCGGCAAGACAAGGGAGTTTCACCATGACCACATGCTGAAAGCCTTAACTCTTACCGAAATGAATCCTCCCGCCACCAGTCGGTGTAACATTGTGGATTCGTTATGACCTTACACCGAAAGTAGCATGTCTGGCCAATTAGCCTCTTGTGTAATATCAGCGAGACCGAAGGTCATTCGCCAAGATGCTACCCCGAAGAAAATCTTTTTCCGATATGCACATGCATCCGCCACCGGTCGGCAAGACTAGGTGAGTTCGCCAAGACACTTCATCGAAGAAAAAAATCTCACCGATGCATCTCCATATACCGGTCGGTGAGACATAAGGCCCTTAGTAAGACCTAATTCCGACGGTATAACTTATGCCGATAGGAACCTTTTCTATCACCGAAACAACGTGTATGTCCTGCCAAAAGCCGTTACATGCAAACCACAATTGTTGTGACATCAAATGAGTCTTTCCGATAGGAAACACAGACTCATATTAGCAGAAAACGTAAAATGGGTCGGGGAGACAATGGTATTCTCACGCTGATATAGACCATGATGTGAAAAATGTAGGACTCGATAGATCATGGGGAAAATATAGGCCAAAATGCAAGCAAAAATATCATGAAGTGAGGAAAATCCTCAAGGTAGGACACAAATGGAAAATGCATGGGCTTGGATAGCATAAAAAATCATCAGATTTTATAGTTCCAACAGTGGCTCCATGTGGGGATGAATGATAGTGAGATCATTGCAAAGATCCAAAATCTTTGGGTGAGTAGACCAGGCCAAACACAAAATGATGAACTAGTGAGCAAAAATGGAATGAATGGAAAATTGGAAGTGAAATGGATGCAAAATGAAGGGGACCAGAATCCTAAACTACTGTGCATGGAAAAGAATTTTAAAGAGGACAAGCAAGAGTTGTCCATGCACTAGCAACCCTTAATCCTCTGTGTTTTAACTTCACCTGTTATGAGTTGTTACAATCTGAAACTCAAATCATACTTTCCCCTGTCAAATACCTGGTTTTGTCTTGAGTTCATCAGATTCCTCTTGAAAATACTCTTGCAATCTACTATGTCATTATTATTGCAAGTTTTTTAGAAAATCATCATGTTCAGCTTGGCCCAAACTCCCTTCATCATTCTGCAGTTCGAATTCTTCATCACCATGGGACAAATCACTATTATCTTCAACATAGAAATATATGCATATTCAATGCAAAATTCCATATTACCTCTCTCACTATTATGCATTATAAACCATTCTCCTAGCTGTACTAAAATTTCATCATCAAAGTGCTTCTCTTGAGAAACAAATTTTTTTGTCATATCAATATTGTCTGCAACATACAAATTTGAAACCTTTTGCACCTCTTTAACAATACCATTTGGATACAACACTGGATTATGACTCATAACTCCAATATCAAGCATATATGAACTAATCAAATCCGGATCTCTATCATCCTTGGCATGCAAACAAATTTCGTCTCCACATGAGTTAAAAATCTCAAAATCACATACCTCATCTTGAATGGACACATACTTTTGATCAACTTGAAAGGTTTCATCATCAACTTGAGAAATGCACTGAGAGTCATAAGAATCATCATACAAAGATCTTTCACTATCAAAGAAAATGTAAGCTGGACAAAGAACCTCAGGATCACCAGCGAAGTCACTTATTCCATCATCTAGCTTGTCTAAAATTATTTCCTCTTTACCATAAAGTAGATCTGAAAATACCTGGAATTCATTCCTGGGCATACCTTGGAAAAACATCATTTCTTCTTCATCAAATGAGTCTTCATGACTTTCAACCGTAATAGGAGGTATTATATACTCATTATCAAATGAACACACATTTTCCATTGCTTCTTTCTCTCGATCACCACAAGAACCTTCAACTGGATTAGTACTGATTAACTCTGGCTGGGCTGATTCAATCTTGAAGTTGCCAAGATTCACATCACAAAAACAATTGATTTGATCTGGGGGTACATATTCAACAACTTGGCTCATTCTTGGCTCCCTGTACAACCTGACTTCCTGACCATTCACTGGAATAGTTGCATAAGATAAATCAAACTGGACATTTCCCCCAATTGCTGCTATCCATTGTCTTCATAAAAGCATCCCAAATTGAGGAGGAGTATCAATCACTATTATATCTATATTATATGCCACATGTGGATAAGTAGCCAGCTTGACTTCAATATTTCTCATAATACCTACCACAGGAACAGGTCTGTTATCCATTGCATAACATTTCCCTTCATATGTATCAACCCTCATGCCAAGCTACTTCATAACTCCTACTGACATGATGTTTATAGCTGCACCAAAGTCTATCATGCAACTCCTCAACAATTTGTTATTTATAGCAATGTAGTGAAAAAGGGATCAACATGTGGGGGAGTTGTTAATACATCACTCAAGCAGACTTCTGGGATATTTACCTTCTCCTACCTATTGATAGCTACTTTATTTTCAGAATTCATTATCAATTGAACAACACAGTCTCTGTATTCTTTAATTTTCATCATCTCAAGTAGTGGAACAGGCATTTTTACCTGGGATAATACTTGAGTGAAGTCAAAAGAAGAGCCCTCCACCTTAATGATTTTCTTCTTCTCCAATGCTTCTCCTTTGTTTTCTTCCTTCTCTCCTTTACTAGGCTAGTCAGGATTTTGTATCTCTTTGTGTAATTCCTTTACTTCCTCCTTTTGGACAGGCTTCTGTTCATTTTTATCATGCTGTTTGTTTTCTAGCTTCTTCACAATTCCTTGTGTTGCTTTCTGATCCTTCATGAAGATTCCCCTGGGGACACCTTCACTCTCATTTACTATTCTATTTCTCAACCAGTATTTACTCTTTGCTTCCTCAACTGCAGCAACAGTTAGTCTCTCTATCTCCTCTTTGGTGAGTCTCCTCATACTGCAGTGAGTAGGAATTTCATTTGAATGTGGTTCTATATAATCTTCTTCAGAATCATAAAAGACCTGTTGTTCAGCCATATGGACATTGTATTTTTGATTTGAAACATCGTACTCATATCCTTCATCCTCTAAAGATGAGTATCCTTCCTCAACATGGTAAAAATTGTTTGAAGTCAAATAAACCTTGTGATCTTCTCCACCACTTCCTATCAGCATTCCTTCTTCTTGCATCCTTTGAGCTACAACACAATAGTCTGGGGAATGTGGCTTATCACAAGCTTCACAAAAATAATTGTTACTCAGCATATAGGTTCCCCTCTTTGTCAATGGATCAGGAGTCTCCTTGTTTCCAGGCCTAGCTATTATAGGTTTTTCATCCTTCTAGTCTATATTATAAGGCATGTCATGCAACCTCGACCTCTCATTTCTGTATGTATTCTCCTGTCTATACTAATAATTATTGCTTTGTTGAGGAGCCCTAGGGTTGTCTCTTTTACTGATTATACCAGGAGCCTTCCTATTGTTTTCAATTGTCAATGCTGTCTTATGTGCTTCAGCCAAATCTCTTGGGAATCTATTTCTCAATTCATACCCTATTTTAGGATCAAATGCATTCAAATAAACACTCAAAGCTACAAAATATGGCAACCTTGATCCAAGAGGTACTTTAGTCTGCAACTTGTTGAATTTTTGGTTGAAATCATAAATTGAGTCATTTTGATTTTTCTGAATTCGTATCAATTCATGAAGAGCTACATTTGGTGCATTTAGATTCCCATATTGCTCTAGGAATCTGTCCTAGAATATTTGGAGAGAATTAATTGGAGATGCTGGCAAGCTGTTGAACCAATCCCTAGCATCTTCAAGAAGTGACATCATAAATAGCCTCATATGTAAATCTTCATATGGCACACCTATGTCTTGGATGAACACATTGAAATTCTTTAAATGTTCCTCAGCAGTAATTGCATTACTCCCTATAAACTTAGGTACCAAACCTCTCTAGCTGCCATCCATAGGGTAAGGATATAATTGAAACCCTACTAAATCAAATTGTCTGATCATTGTTGCATACTGGTGAGGGTGCAGAATAGGTGGGTACTAATATTGATACATAGGGTTGTTGTATTGTGCATTATGTTGTGGGAAATAATGTTGAGCATGAGGTGGATGCATAGCTGTATGCTGTGTGGGAATATGAGGTGGATGATTTGGCTGCTTCTAGTGATTCCCTGTCTGATGGTGAGGAGACACTGGTGGATTTGAAGGCCTTGCACCATGATTACCCTGCTTATGAGGTGGAACATACTTCGGGAAACCAGCCGTCTGATCAGTAACTTGAGTTTTCGGCAATTTAGCCTCTAATTCCTCTATCCTCTTCCTCTGTAATTCAAACTGTGCTATTACTTCCTCAGGAAGCTCATGATCAATAAACACATTCTGGTTACACTCCATCCTTTGTTCACATTCCTACTGAAATCTGAGTCCTCTTGCTTCAAGTCTAGCATCAAACTCAGGTTTATCTCGAGGATTATAAAATGGATTTGCTTTCTCTTTGGGGGTGCAAAGTTCTGCACTTGAATTATCTCTCCATGTATCATAGCGATCACATGTTTCAAAATGTGCTCTTGATGTTTTATCTTTATCTGTCATGCACATGTCCTCACTTATTCCTTTCCCCTTATCAACCTTGTCATCTTTGTGTGTCCACTTACTACTACCAGCAGGAGCTCCAGTATGACCTCCCCTGTATTGAGATCTTCTTCCATTCATGTTTGATCAAATGCAATATTTCTTTTAGAGTCGTCACCTACTTTTCCAAAAGTAGGAAAATGATTATTTCTGATCTTTTACCCAGCGGAATCACTCTTTCTGAATTATAACCTTTTCTTCAATGACTCTATAATGTGGTCTTCAATTGAATTTTCTGATATAGTCCCCAGTAGAGTCGCCAATTTGTTAGCTCTCAAAAATGTAGGTAAAGATACCTTAAGAGGCTGCCAATCTCTTGATACGTTTTACGGTAACAGACAAGGTTGAAAGAACTCAACCTTCTACTCTTCAGGTGCTGCTAAACCTAGGTGGGTGTACCTTACTGAATGAAGCAGACTTTATGTATTTAGGATTATCTTTCTTGCAATGATTTTTCCACAATGGTAGATAGAAGTGAACAAATGAAATCAAACTTGATAGCAATAGCAATCTTCTGATCTAAATCCTAAAATGCTTAATTAACAGATATAAAGAGAATAAATAAATCTGAATGATGAAACTATAGAGACCAGTGCCTTATTGGGTAGGCAGAGTCAAATGAAATCAAGATGAGCAACACTCTCTAGAGAAAACTCAAATTATCTAGCATACATTATGTTTACAACTTGTATAAACATGCAATACTATAACTACTAAGCTCTACTTTAACAATCTAAATGAATCTCTCTGATTTTTGTGATCAATTAAAAGGATTTAATCTTTGCTTGAAAGAACCAATTGATTAATCACACAAATACAACAAATGTGCATTGATAAACTGAACATAAACTTGTTATGTCAATTTAAACAACCAGAAAGAATCAATCTTGGAGACAACTTAGCAGTATTTTTATTTGAATTCAACAGATAATTGACACCAGAAAAATGCAGCAACATCAACTGATTTTCATAAATACCTCCATTTTGAAAACATGCATCAATAGTCTCTGATCTGAGAATTTTATTCTACTGTATCTACTTGATGTATATCGAATATCTAATAATTGATGATTTTACAATTACAAAATGCCTATTTATACACCAGCATCAAGAAAATAAACCATGTTGAAATTCCATGTCGGCCTTCCACAGAATTCGGGTTCCTTTCATGTCGGCCTACAATGGTAATTTAGCAATTTACATGTCGGCCTCAGTATTTGAAATTCTATTTTTCATCAATGAAACAGTCGGCGAGACATATCGTATAGCTATGCTGAAGGAGATTCAATCATTAATCACTCTGCTTGGTGTTACCCACCTTTGCCATGACATATCAGAGTCGGGAAGATGTCCTGTAGATTAGATTATGTTTCAACGAGAGCCCCCGTGATCAAATTGTATGTCACTATAACATATTGCCTGTTACACCAAATACAAGAAGCATCCGCATGTTCCCTTTGTGTTTTGCGTAGCTCTGTGATATTGGGGAAACCTCTCGTAGACCACCCCAAGTGTTACCAATATGTATTTCTTTACGTACTTTCCATTCGCTGAGACACAGGGATATCTCTCACCGATGTGTTCTTTTTGCTTCGTTCACTATCACCGTGACTTTATGATATCAGAGAGACCTCACGTAGACCACATCGTGTTTCACTGAAAGCCTTTATCCATTCGGAGTCATTGAGACAAGATCATACTCTCACCGACAAGGCCCTTCATTGTTTTCCATCGACGAGACCGAAGGTCACTCACCAAGACCTCTTATCGAGAACCATAACTCATACCGATATTGCATCACTTTAAGTTGTCAGTCGGCGAGACACAACTAACCTCTCACCAAAAGCCATTTGAGAGGAAACCTTTCGTGCTCCGTCGATGAGACATATACACCTCGCTGTGACCACTCACCGAAGACCAAACCTTTTCTGAAATGTTCGTCCATCATATTAGTTGGCAAGACAAAGGAGTTTCGCCATGACCACATGTCGAAAGCCTTAACTCTTACCGAAATGAATCCTCCCGCCACCGGTCGGTGTAACATTGTGGATTCGTTATGACCTTACACCGAAAGCAGCATGTCTGGCCGACAAGCCTCTTGTGTAATATCGGCAAGACCGAAGGTCATTCACCAAGATGCTACCCCGAAGAAAATCTTTTTCGGATATGCACATGCATCCGCCACCAGTCGGCAAGACTAGGTGAGTTCGCCAAGATGCCTCATCAAAGGAAAAACTATCACTGATGCATCTCCATATACCGGTCGGTGAGACATAAGGCCCTTGGTAAGACCTCATTCCGACGGTATAACTTATGCCAATAGGAACCTTTTATGTTGCCCAAACAACGCATATGTCCTGCCGAAAGCCGCCTGCATGCAAACCACGATCGCTATGACATCAAATGAGTCTTGTCGATAGGCAACACAGACTCATGTTAGCAGAAAATGCAAAATGGTTCGGGGAGACAATGGTATTCTCACACCGATACAGACCATGATGTGAAAAATGCAGGACTCGATAGATTCATGGGGCAAATATAGGCCAAAATGCAAGGAAAAATATCATGAAGAGAGGAAAATGCTCAAGCTAGGACACAAATGGAAAATTCATGGGCATGGATAACATAAAAAATCATCATATTTTATAGTTCCAACACAATCCTTTGTTCCCTCGAGGTAACATCCTCTGAAAAGGAATCTATGTGAAACTAGTCCAAATCAATGTGCCTCACAAGTGTATCTATGGTATTCATAACATTAGACTCGAACTTAGATGGTATTGGGTTCCCTTGGAACTTATACTTCATTGTTAGAGGAACTTGTTCTAGCTTTAACCTCTTGGCCTTTGTTCCCTTTGATGTTCCTTTAGTAGGAACTTTCTCCTTTATGTCAGACATTTATTAATTATCTTGCACTACTGAAAATTATCAGATAAAGAAAAGACATGTGAAAAGAAATTTTAACAAAGAAATTCAATCAACATTAATTCAAGCTAAAGTTCTATCCAGCAAGTTAATTAAGAATCTTCTAGTTTTGGGTTTGGGACAAGACAAAGAAATTGACCATTTAAAGCGTAAAACTGAACTTTGTCAGAAGTCGGGATTGGATTGTGACTTGACACCTATATCCAATTCGATGTTCGATTTTGAGACAAAAAAAAAAACACAAGGGAGTAAAGTAGAAGTTGAGATTGGGATAAAAATAGGAACTTACACCTTGAAGGATGCAAGGTAATAGTTCTTATCTAAAACCCAACTCCAAAACACAAAGAAAAAGACAAGGAAAAGTGCAGGGATCAAGATTGGAACATGGATAGAAACTTATACTTTGGAAAGTAACAAGTGTCAGTGCCGGTGTGAAACTTGAACCTGCACAACGAAGGAAAACCATGACTTAGGAGAAAAAGAAACAATTACTAAGACCCAAACAAGAACACCAAGGACAAAAGAAATAGAAAGGGGAGCCCATTTTGACCAAAAAAAAATGGGGTGGTTATGCAAGGAATAACAATTGGCCACTCAACTGTGAAAATGGTTTACCCATTTTCAAGATACTAAAGAATTTAGTCATCTAGAACCTTTGGTCTATGAAAGTTTTAACTCAAGCATGATCAGTTATAGTAAACAAGGTTGAGCTGGAATCTCAAATGTAAATCAACAATAACAACTTTGAATTTGAGTGTGTGCATGCATGGTGCATCTCTTTCCCTAAAAACTCCACCTACCCTTGAACAACTGTATTAAGATCCAAGCTATGTGAGTTGAACCATTTTAACTATCGTGCAATGATATCCCGAGAATTGCTCAATTACCAACCATGTGTCTATAGCCCTGATGAATATACCTCTAGTTCTCTCAAAGAATTTCTCTATTGTCATCTAGGAATTCATAGCCCTGATAGAGATGCTTGAATTAACCTTATCATATTGGGTTTTCCATCTTTAAATTTTTCTTTTCTTTTCTTTTTGAATGGAATTTACTTAGAGAAATTATTTTCTTATCTTTCATCAATACTTAGATGTAATAACCTAAAATTAGGGTTGAGAACTATGATGGACCTCATGATAGTGTTAAGGACTCAGATTTTTCACCTGAATCATTAATACAATCACCCTAAAACAAATAAGCCATTATGGAAATAGATGATTCTATCTAGTATGTGACATATTCAGTCGTGGTTTATGAGATCACTTAGAATAACCCTATTTGTTCCTAACCTTTTAGACTATTATTAAAATGGACATAAAACATAAGTCTTGAAACGAAAGAGCTTGACAGACATACCTAAAAATACATAAAATAATTTCTTTGTCATAGTACCATTATTATACTTTGAATAACTACCCCTTCACTCCAAAATGGAGAAAATGAAGGCCCCCAGAATAAAAAGAGAAAGGAAAAGAAAAAAAAATAGCAATAACAAAAACAAAAAAAACAAAGGAAGCACAATAAACAAACAAATATACTAGAAAAGGAGAAAACAACTAGTTACATTTATACAATCAGATGGATGATCAAACCTTCATGGGATGAAATAATGTTTGAGAAACTGGCCATTGACATGCAATGGGAGAGGTTCTCTTCTCAAAGTGCTTAACTGGAAGGAATTCTCACCAAGGATTTCAGTGATCTGATATTGACTCAACAAAAGTTAGTCAAACTTTTGGTGATCACCCTTCCTTTATGTGGATTTGTACCATAACAACACAAGGTATGATATTTTGAAGGCTTTAATTTTGGCTCTTTTATCAAACTAGCATTTGACAACAACCTGATGTTTAGAAAACTACTACAAAGTAACATCTCTTTGTTCTTCCACATTGAATAAACTAGTTAATCAAATCTCTATCCTATCATCTTTAGAGTAAAAATATTGCATAAATCGGAGGACATGTATCTTTAGATGGATATGAAAGACTGGGTCTTGGCCATAGAATAACTTAAATGGTGATTTTCCTAAGGCTACTTTTATTCTAGTTCTATCTGTTTATAAGGTAAATCTTAGATGTGTGTGCCAATCCCTAGGATTACTTTCTAGCAACTTATTAATTACCTCCAATATATTTTTATTAGTAGATGTTGTTATTCCATTGCCGTATGGATAGTAATTAGAAGAGTATTTCAACACAATTTTATGTTCATACGCCCATTGAATAAATTTTGCAGAAGAAATGGTAGGGCCATTATCATATTCCAGGGAAAATGTGATGCAGAGTAGGGCGGATAACTTCAACACAACCTTAATCAAACAATCTTTCCAATCCTAGAACATAACTTGGTGGGTTTCCCTCACAATCCTTCAATTCCTCTAGTAGTACTTCAAACAGGGGTTTTCCAACATAACTATTAGGGCAGACCTAACATCCCAAATAGGAACACTGTTATAGATACCCTTTATTCCATTTGACAACATATCCAATTTGTAGATGGGGTCACTGTTGTGCTAACCCCTCTGTTGTTTTTCCTTGATGACAAATTCACAAATGGTGTTATGGTATTTACAAGTCCTCTTATACTTACATTGAATAATTGATACACCTTATTGATGGCATTCATGATATGTTGGTCATGATTCAGAGGTTACATAATCTTGATGCTACTTCACTTTCAGATATTCATTTGCAGATGTTTATGATGATTCATTTTTTTCATGTTGATATTACTCATGTGGCTTCTGGTTTAGATTTTTGAATTCAATATATATTTAGATGGTTATGGTTACTGACTGTGTGATAAATAATTATTACAGGTCATTCAATATGATAATGCAACAGGTTCAGGATATTCAATATGACAGGTATATTATTTTAGTTGATATTTGGTTTGGCATCTATATCATCTTGGCACCTTTCTATCTTCATGGTATCAATGGTTATGACTTGTTGATTGATAAATATGGCTTCAGGCATTATGGTATTATCACTATGACCTATCTTAATAAAAGTCTTTTTCAAAGGTCATCTATTTTAAAGGCATATAGGAATCGACATCTAAAATGAAGTAAACCCTATCGGGTTTCCTTAAGAATTCTCTTGAGGTGATATTATTCCTATTGATCTCTAAATTTATTGATTTTGTGTAAAGTATTGTGAAAGTAATGTTTGGCAGATTATGGTGGGAATTTGATAGCCTTCTTATATCATTATCTTAGTCGACATTTTTGAAAACTTTGACATGGCACAATGTTTAATGTGTATCGATTACTTTGCTTTTAACTTTGAGTAAAGGCATTTGGAAATAACCTTTGGCAGCAACCATTACTTTTATTTCAATGGCTGGTGATGTGGCAATTATCATGTGGTTGACATCCATTGTGAAAGGCTTTGACTGCGGACTTCAAGATTATTATAGTTTCAAATGAATTGACAACAAGGATGCAATAATCAAGATCATTATTGTGTCGGCATATTTGGTAAAAGGTTTTTGATAGCAGATTTAAAATCATTATGATGTTTTTTTTTTAAACATTTGAAATAGCTTTTTGTAGACTTGAAATTTAATTATGATATTGAAAAGTCATTGAATGACTTGGTGAAAGAATAGGGAAAAATGACTTTGCATTTTTATTGTGAATAGGGTTTGGAACCCTAACCCCTGCCATGGATTCTTTGTAACTAATAATTCATGGTGTTTTAGCTGGCTATAATGGCATTATTAGGGAGAAATTCACTATGTTTAAGCATGATGAGTATGGCTGCTCTATTTGATGATTTTCTTTGGCTGAAAGCTTGAATTTGGAAGGAGATTCAATGGCGTTACTCAGTTGGATTGGGAAATACTTCATTACAGTTTCATCATGCATTTCTTTTTCAGCTTCATGCATGTACATGTATTATCTATTTCATTTGGAAATCATCTTTATGGCATTTTTGGTTTCATTCTGCTCAAATGATGAAAAGATTTGGTGGGTTCAGATAAGATATCATGCTTTTCATTTCTATTTGTTCTTACAATATGGGTTTGTGAGTTTCGGTTGATGGGAAGTCATGCATTTTGTGAAATATGTCATTATCTTTGTGGATTCAAAATGGACTTATTTCATACATTACAAAAATTGATGGTAATCTGCATATGGTGTTTTTGAAAGAGGAAAATTATATTACTTGTTCATACTTCTATACTTTCAGATTTGGGTTTTGGTAATTTCTTACAGTTTGAAAAGGGAACATTACTTGAAATATTTTGGTCCACTTTTTGAAACGGCCTTCTGTATAGGCATTACATAAGACTTTCTCCATCTGTTGATTATCATTCTACTGGTTTAATTTTTTGAAAACAGCATGAGGGTTTCAGATTGTATGATATTCTTTAAATCAGAAATAATGTTCTTGATATATATATAGTTACAGTGTTTCATCACTGTGGCTATCTTATGTGATTTTGTGATGTTATTACATGTTGTATCAAAAATGAAATGTTGAAAAATCTTTATTATTAAAAATTGAAAACATGTTGCAGAGCACTGATGTAAACCTTATTTATTTAATATTTTAAGGATTCATTGTGTTGAATCTTTAGGGTATTAGATAGAGAGGTATGAGTGAGCTTATCTGAGAAATAGAGAGATCCTGTGTGTTATTGTAATTCTGAAATCTGAGTAAGGGGTTGGTGCTCCTTGAGTTGGTGCTAAAAAATTAGCCTGTAAGGCATTGTTAATAGTGGTTTTTGAAGATTAAGCCAGTAAGGCAGTTTAGGAGTGGTTTTCTACCCCAGGAGGGTTTTCCACTCGGAAAATCCTTTGTCTTATGGTCTCTTTGTTTTTATGTCATAGTGCTTCTTGATTGTGATAATTTTGTGAGTGATAGTTTTTATCAGTTTGAACATTGTTGAATGTTAGTTCCTTCATCTTTGCAAATATTTATTTTAAATTTCTTGCATAAGTCATTGTTGAAGTGTCTAATTCAAAAGGAAGCATAAAAGTACTCATTGATTCATAGCTCAAGAATTGTTATAATTTCTAAAGGTGTTTGTTGTCTCAATACCTTTCTTGTGTCATTCAGTTGCACTATTATTGCAGTGTCTTATAAAGATGCATTCAAATCAGTTGTTTAAGAAGTGAATCAATAATGTTGACCTTCGTTTGCACAGTCTTATGAGTTGCACCTACACTGTCATCATTCTTTGATTGTTAATCAATTTCAGTCACAATTGTTTTGGAAAATGCAAGATATCTCACTTAAATCATATTTGCATAAGTTGTGTAATGGACTGAGTTAATGTTGTCATATCCTTATTTACCCCTTTCCATGAATGCTCTCAAGGTGATCACTTTTCTCTGTTGTCATTAGAAAAGAAATCATATTTAAAATTCTTTTTCAAAGTTTAGAAAAAGGTTCAGACATTGATTCACCCCCCCCCTCTTAGTGTCTATTGATAACTCTAACAGTCACTTTGCAATTAATTCCTCAACTTTGGATTGCTCTCGCTTAATTTAGGCCTAATTATTTGACTTGGCTAGGTAGCAGTAAGGTTTTCTTAACTCCAAGCTTTGAATCTTCTCTCCAAGGATTTAACATGCCATATGGGGTCTAAATAATCAATTTCCAACCACTAGAACAACTTCTCAATAGCTTTCCCACAAAACCCTAAGTCTATTGAACTCCTAAGCCTAATACATGATGATATTAGGCTAGGGTAGCAACAAAACTTGCACCCAACTCCATCCTTTGCTCCTACAACATTGAGAAAGAAAAATACACCCTACCTACATCCATTCCACCGAGTTTTGAGGCCTTTTCACTAGTGGAATGGAAAGAAAACCATTTTTTTTCAACCCAAGCTCACCCTACCTAGGGTTTCATGCCAGTTATAGTAAATTTTCTCTAATTCACTCCAAACTTAATGAAAATAGATGAAATCCAATGCAACAGATAGAAGATTCAATACATTATCAATTCCAATTAGTTTTAGATCATTCCTAGGCCATACTAAACTATGTACCAACAAAAAAACAACTTGAAAATGTAAAAAATAGAGCACTTTTATTTCTCAATCTCCAAAATTCGATAACAGAACCTTGTACCATCCTCAACAAAACCTATTTAAACATTTTCCAGCCAAATTCAATCATTCCCCAAATACTTTTCAAATACCAACGGTTCATCTTCCCTTTAGACACAAAATGCAAAAGTTTCTTATGCAAGTTTTTGCAATATTAACATCTTTTAACAAACTCCAAATGACTCAACCGACACACAAAGACATAAAACATGGTATTAAAAGACCTTATTACAAGAAAAATGACTTAACAACACAAAATACCAACACTTTAACCCTTTTGACATGAATACCTAGGTGCCGCACACCATACTCCCAAGGAAAACAAATCTCAAATTCCAATTGAGGGAAAATTTGCAACTGTATCACCATGCTCTATCATGTCCTCCTAAGTCATCCAAGTGGAATCCTCCATAGGAAGGCCTTGCCACTTGACCAAGTATTGATATTACACCTTGTTCCCTATCCTTTTAACTTCTTTGGTATCCAAAATGCATTCCAGTTTCAAGGGTTGACTTTGTGGAAAATCTATGATCCATTCTTCATTTGAATGTGTTGATGAAGTTGCATTTTCAACTACAAACACATCCCCTTTATAAGGGTTGTAATCAATGGAAAATTAGATTGTTAGCTGATTAAATCATAACATTAAAAATCCAATGAAATAACGAAGCACAAAGGAAATAAAATGAAAATAAAAGGAACAATGTTACCAGAAATCTTCATCTTCCATGGTTGACCTTCGTTACACCTTCTAGTTTGCAACAAATTGATGAGGCCCTCAAATTTCAAATGAGCAACCTATGATAATGTCAAAGCCCTATGCAAATGTTGAAGGATTTGATAGAATAATGCCTATGTCTATGCCTATGACTATGACAATATGCTAAATGAAATAATAATTACCAATACTAAAATGACTATAATGCCTAAATTCGAAAATGAAGTTGTCAGGATCCTGAAATTATGAGCAAAATGGTCTTTTATAGAAAACACAATTTTGAGTGAACGAATGAGATTGAATTCTAAGAAAGACATGGTATGAGAGGTCTGGATTAAATATGAGAATCCCTAATTAGGGTTAGGGAAAATTCATTAATTGAATGGTCAGAATAATATCGGATCGACGGTGGAGAATAAATGAGATAAATTAATTAAAGAAATAAAGATTTTCAAAAAATCAAGAAGATAAGATTGCCTGATTTGTGAGATTCAAAAAATCAAGAAGATAAGATTGCCTGATTTGTGAGATTCAAAAAATCAAGAAGATAAGATTGTCTGATTTGCGAGATTCGAAAAATCAAGAAGATAAGATTTGAACTGAAGATCAGATTTGGAAAATCAAGAATCTACCCGATTACTTGATTTTTGGAAGATTAATTACTATTTTGAATTAAATTAATTCAAAATATGGATTTTATGAGATAATAAATAATCTTTTCAGATTATTTATCAAAATGGACTGACAGTTAGGATTGTGATGACATTTTAAATAATTGATTTATTTAAAATGAGAGGAATATTAACTTGGCAATTAAATAATTAAGTTTAATTATTTAATTTAGAAGATAAGATTAATTAATTAAATAAATTAATCAATTTATTTAATTAAGACAATTAGTGACATATTAAATAAATAAATAAAACTTATTTATTTAATAATCAGGATGAAATATATGACGAAGGGGAATTAAATAAATTAAGAAATTTATTTAATTAAGGGAAGACTTAGACAATTAATGATGTATTTAATAAATAAATAGAATTTATTTATTCGATAATCATGAAGAATACGAAGACGTGAATTAATTAAACAATTATAAATTATTTAATTAATAGTCGAATGTGGACCAAGGACATAATTAAATGTCATAATTATGCTAGGACGAAAGTGGTAAAAATGAAGCTTGCAGGCCTAGGTCATTTTTAGGTGTCTACATTTTTCCCCTCTTTGTCATAATGTTGCATGTCGCATTGTGACAAAGAAAATAAGTCGAGAATATGCCCCAGTACAAAATAAGATGAGGAAGAATGACGAGGAGGGTTATGGATGCCCCCTCGAGATGAGTTCGAAGAACATGGGTGTGCTCTCGAAATTAATGAGAAGACTAAAATATGAAGAGACAAAGAAATGTTAGTGTAAAAGATTTGGATGATGATATGAGACGGGCAAGAGAAGATGACATGACTAAAGGAGATGCATGTTAGTTGCCAGACCAAATCCTTCAAAACATTGCCATAGGACTTTAATATTTATTGCTCTTAATCATCATTGGGCAGTAAAAATGACACAAATGGACAAAAAACACCATGATATGACATAGACCAAGGTGTGCAAGGTCATCCACTTGAAAAACAGATAGTCACAGACAAGGAATGTCCTAACTCATACTAAGGGCGAAGTTGCCCCAGTCTTTTTGTCAAGACAATCCACATACAGCAATCAAAGAAAATAAAATAGGCCAAGAGACGTCATCGCACCTCTAAATCCTTCATTGGACATCCTTGAGGTAGCTAGTAACATGACCAAAAAGACAAGATAGTAAAAATATAAGACAAAGTAGCCAAGATAGTCAAAATATAAGACAAGATAGACCAGAAAAATTAACAGCCATTTAATTTTGTTTGCCAATGTTTATTTTCCAAAGATTGATTTCTTGTCGATTTGACAGTTTTGACAGTTTAAGAGTTTTTCCAATTTGACGGTGTTGACAGTTTGACGAAGCCTATTGTCAGGAAGGACACATCTTGAAAAAGGCAAAGGAAATTTTGATGAGGTCCAACTCCAAGAAGGACACATCTTGAAGAGGACCAAAGAGTGACGAAATTGACATTGTTTTGACTAATATGTTTTGGCAAGTTGACTGATGTTGACTGTATGATTGATTGGACTGTGCTGTTTGATTTTGACCAATTTTGACATTGGCGTTTTGAATGACTGTCTTGTGTCTGAGTTTGACTATGTATGACTTATTTGACCAATGTGACGATTGTGACAAATTCCATGATTTTATTTGGACCAACCTAAAATGACTGACCTAATGTCTCGGGGACTCATCGACTGATGGCCTTGCCTACGTAGCAAATGCGCAGAGACAACGTAGTTCGACAATGACACGGACTGACTGACATGACTGACTTTGACTCCATTTTTAGGATTTTGACATTGATTTGGATGTTTTTGTGTTTTTCTTCAGGACATTTTATGATTTTTAGGTCTTTCTTCAGGACATTTTATGATGTTTTTTGTCTTTTTTAGGACATTTTATGATTTTTTGTCTTTCTTAGGGACATTTTATGATTTTTTTGTCTTTTTAGAACTTTTCCAATTTTTTGTCTTTTTTCGTTTGCCAATTTTTTGTCTTTTTTAAAGGACTTTTTGCCAATGTTTTTGTCTTCTTTTTTTTTTTCAAGACTTTTGCCAATGTTTTTGTCTTTTGTTTTTGGATTTTGAAGTTTAAGAGGATCGTGACAAATGCATATGACCGATGCCTACATATGAGAATCCAAGGACAAACATGATTGTGCCCCTAGTCAAGCTGAATACCAATTGACAGGTGATGACAACATTGTTTGACGTGGGAAGGACGCATCCCGAAACAACTGAGGACAATGACGATAATGTGACGAAAGTATGAAGGTCTACAACCAAGCCAGGAATGTAGTCAAGTAATGTTTTGGATAATGTGCTTGTATGGGTAAGACTCATTGCATTTGGAATGACTTGGTTAGGACTAAATGGGATGATGATTATCCTTAGACTGTTTGACAAGGGAAAGCCAAGGTGGGTGACAGACATGAAAGGATGAGAGGTGGCCTCGGTAAAGGATGGGAGACATGTGACTAAGGGAATTGTCATATGATTTTCAAGGACTATGTCACATAAGAACAATGAGACTATGACGGTCAATGACATGATGTTACGTGAATCATGTATAACCGAAGGATAGACATGTCAAGAGTTTTCCCAAAGCATGATTTATGTGTGCCAGTTTTATGTCAAGACCGACGTAGGTGGGAATGATATGGATTAAATGGTCGGATTCCAATGTCAAGAGGAAGGCCTAGGATATGAGACGACTTGCCCCCAAGTGTAAGAGTCCACATAGATGATTTATTTTACACATGATGCCTGTTTGCCAGGTTTTCATCATGGTACTTATCCAGGGTGCCTATTTGCCAGGTTTTCACCATTGGATGAAATTTTTCTCTTTACTATTTTCTTGACTTTTTGAATTTTTTTGGGGTCACCAAGACGCCTGTTTTCCAGGTTTTCATCAGGGCGACGATGTTTTACATTTTTCAATTTTTTTGTATTTCTAATTTTGTGGATAGCTTGGATGTTTTAGATGACCACTGACTGTTTTGAATCCACTGACGGTGCCAATGTAGAGACTGGTGCCATGATATGCCAATAATGACCTTGCTGAAGGAGTTGTCTTGTCAGGATCGTAGCACTTGTATACAACTGATCGATGTTATTGTGATCCTTTCTGATACTAGAGTTGGCCTTATCAAAATACACACATCGCAATAGAGTGCCATGAGAGTCCTTGTGGTAAAGAGTTGCTGTCAGGATGTGACAGATTTGTGATGTAGGATTTTTGGACTTTAGGCGAGATGTAGGATTATGACAAATGATGGTAGATGTGGAAAGGTTGTTTGGACATTTGGATGAATGACTTTTTATTTTCCAAGCTTGGGATGGTGGATGACGAATTTTGGAGGGATGGTGTTTGGAACCAACATTTTTAAATGCCTTGATTGATTACCATTTTGAAGGAGGTGGACATGTGTTATATGTGGGAGTCCTCTTGTATTGTGGCTCCATATTGTGATTGACTTGTATTTGACTTGGTGTCTTTGTTTGATCCATCTTTCTTTGGGATCCATTTTAATTTCATTTGTCCACTTGTCCTTTTATTTGATTCAATGGCCTTTGACATTTGATTTTGATCTTTTGACTTGTAAGACTTTTGTTTTTGTTGGTTCCAAAGGGAAGGTTTATTCATAATAGAATGATGGTTTATGGTGTGGGTGGATGGGGTGTTGGCAGCAATCTTATGACGAGGATTTCTCATGGATTCCATTTTGACATTTGTATCTGACAAGGTTGCCCCGAGTATCGAGGAGGTACCACTGGCATCGTTTGATTTGCTATCTGAGGAATAACCAAGACCTTGATGTCTGTAATTTTCCTGAAGTTGTATTGGTTCTAGAATGCCTTGCTCGTGTATGCCTAGTCCTTTTCCCTGATATTGCATGCTTTGAAAAATTCTATTTGCGATGGGGTATTTGTTGTTTTGAAAGCAAGATGCTAACCCATCATTAGAGTTGTGGATACCGTCACTTATAATATTTTCATCTGCAAGAAAGCCTGCTCTGACAAAGATAGATGAACCTAGTTGATAAAGTGTCTTAGCTTCATTGTCATGTTGGACATATTCCTGACTGATATCTTTGGTCTGATCGTGTGACATGTTAGGTTTAGATGATTTTGTTGGTACTTCCAAGTCAATGTCGAAGCCATCATTATTTTTAGTGTCATAGAGCCCAATGGTTTTAGCTATAGCTTGATCATATGCAAGCATGTCCCTAGTGGAAGATTCTTGTTCTGGAGGAATATCGTCTGTGTCCCATGAAGGCAAGTGTCTCATCGTGGGAAGTGTCAATAGTCGAGGCCTTTATAGGGTCGGCAAGTGTTTGATCATGAATGGCATAAAGGTCAAGGAGTGGATCATTTTGGACTTCTTGTTCAATGGTAGGGTCTTGGACGAAGATGGTGTTGTCATGGATTTGAAATTCTTGGTCAATGGTAGGGTCTTGGTCAAAGATGGGGTTGTCATGGATGATACAATCGGAAATAAGGTCATGGGATGGACTACCTTGTTCTTGACCTGAGGGTGACACTATAAGGTCATGCTTTGGGCATTCGTCTTGACATGTATCCTCAAGTTTAGAAAATGGGATTTGACTTTGAGCAATGACAAAATTTTCATGACTAGATGTGGCTTGTGAGGGGATGCCTTGAAAATGATTAATGGATGAAGGACTAGGATAGGACATGGAGACTTGGACTGGACTAGTATATGAAGGACTAGGATAGGACATGGGTACTTGCATTGGACCTGTATGTGAAGGACTAGGGTATGACGTTGAGACTTGGACCGGATATGACATGGAGTCTTGGACTGGATTAACTATTGAAGGACAAGGATATGACATGGAGACTTCAGCTAGATTGGTGTAAGGTTGATTGAAATAGGACGTGGAGACTTGGACCGGATCAGTATGGTATGATGTGGGGACTTGACATGAGTTGGTAGATGGCTGATAAGGGATGCAGACTTGGACGGGATTAATAGGTGAATAATTAGCATATGATGTGGAGACATGGAATGGACTAGCGGATAATTGACTTCCCTTGTCAAGGTTAGGATAAGGGTGATAAGTGGATGTTTGTTGTGAATTACTGGTAGGAGTTATGTCAAGCGACTGTTGATGGTGAGGGTAGACTAATGGAGGTGGCAAAGTATTTATGTCAAAGCCTTGTGGTAACTTAGCCCCTTCGTCCAAAAGCATGGCTAGATACCTTTGAGGGTCAGGTAAGACTGATTTTTTTACAAAGGAGAATATATTAGGATTTTGCACTGCAGCTTCTATATCTTTAAAATATACTCGTCCATTTTGGTCTCTTTGTATGAATGGTTCAAAAATGTTTTGTGATGAAGATGGCATGTTCATGGGAGATTGCATGTTCATGTTGTGAAATGGGTCGGAAAAAGTCCAATGTTGGTTTGTGTCATAAGTGTTATTATCGATGTTGGGATAAGAATCTTGTCCAAAGTTTTCCATTTGTCATTGTTGTCTTTGAAGCCTAGTCTCAACCGTAAAAGGGATTTGTTCAAATGAGGACGATGAGAATGACAAGTAAATGCAAGGATGACACTAGCCTATGTTTTTTGATTTTTTGGATAAATGATGACAATGCAAGACTATGTTTTTGAATTTTTGACAATAAGGGATGCAATATGACAATGTTGTCTAAAGAAAATGACTAATGCCAAAGGACAATGAAGACTAAGATGACAAGTTATGCCACTAATTTTTTATACTTTTGGAATAAAGGATGACAATGCAAGATGATGATGACATTTTCCTAAGGAAATGATTAATGCAAGATGACAAGGTTGTCAAGGCCAATATGAGGACTAAGATGATGATGTTTGACTAAGGACTTAATGTTATAAATGTCAAGTCTAAGTTCAAAATGATGACTAAGATGAACAATGCAAAGTCTAAGTTCAAAATGGGGACTAAAATTGTTTCTTGTTGTTTTGCTGAAAAGTTTGAGTTGTCTAAGGTCGATTGTTTGTGTCTAGATTTGTGAATGTTGTATATAATGTTTGAAAATCTAGAAAACACTTGACAAGCAAGCACACATGAGACAAGTACAATCCTTAAAGGCCAATAGGCCAAGGGTTTGTATACTTAGTATAGCCCACCGATATACCCCGGATTGGTGATAAACACCTTTCCTTCTCGAGAGCGGATAGCTTAGAATTTTGGTGGCATTGGCTCCCCTCCATGGCTCATTAACGTCATTCGAGCACACCAAATTCGAATTCTTGGGTAGTGACTTACCAAGAACTGCTATCTCTACTCAAGGGGATCAGTAGTGAGTGTCTTCAGGCATGATATTGTACCCTATACTATACCAAGCAACGGCCAAAGAACGGTTGGACACTAAGACAAGAGGTTTTTAATTCGGGCATTCCGTTCGTGGGGCATGATCCATGTGGCGAGAGTCCCCTTTCGGATCCATCTCGTCAGAACCACACTCGTGATTCTTGGGCTTTCCCCAAGAACCCACTTTTATATACCAGCTGGAAGTCCCTTGGTGTCAGGGTGCTACCGGTCTGAGTCATCCGGGTGAGTACTTTTTCCCACCGTAATAGGCTCAAGTTCTAGAGTTAGTAACTGTTTTACACCCGGATCGCACGAATGCGCAAGGGAGAAGATACTCTGATATACCAAATCGTGAAGGGTAAAAGTAAATAAAAAGCGGTCTGGCTTTACGATCAGCGAGTTTTCACAAGGTGAGAGCATACTACCACCGTTTTGCAAACACATTCAAACATGATCAAATAGATGTTTGTTTTAATTGCACCAAAATAAAATGTGTGTTACACTACTAAAAATGCAAGCACATTGTTTTGATGTTTCGTTTTTGACAGTCGAACCTACAAGACAATCTGTTAGTAGTTTTAGTGTTTGTATTTAACCCATGAAAAAATCCAATGCCACATGCTGCCAACAAAGATTAGTAATAAAAAAGAAGAAGATAAGATTGAATGACAGTAGCAAATTAAAACAGCGATAACTTGCTCAAAACTTAATGAAAATTTAAAGCGTAGATATCAACGGAAAACTAAATAATAGACCTTCAAAACCTAGAAAACATTTTTCATGATTCTGCACAAAAAAAATGTTATAGACAAAAGAAGATTCGGGTTTTAACAGTTAAAACTTAAAAAACTGCGATCACTAAAATGGCCATAACTTTCTCAAATCTAAATGAAATTTAAAACCGTTTGATGTTCTGGAAAGCCGAGAGTGAGATCTACAAAACCTACAAACCATTTTAAAAAATTTTATTCGCCCATTTTTATATGCTCAAAAGAAAGTGACGGGATTTCGTATGACTTCTCGGCTGTAACATGCAAAACAATGAAAACAAACAAGAAAACACACAATTTTTTCTACAAAATGTCAGGTTCACCAATGTAACTGAGGAAATTTAGATGGCGTTAGCTTATCAAATAATAAATATCAAAAATCCAAAGAGGCTATCAAGAAAAATGGAAAATCAAAACAAAGAACGATTATACCTTCCTTTCCTTCCATGCTTCACCTTCATAGCACCTTCTTGCTTGCTAGATGATATTGTGCCCTCAAATTCGTTGTTCGAGCAATTTGAAAATAAATAAGTCCTACAACAAGCCTTGAAGAATTTGATAAATGCCTAAAGTCTATGCCTATGACTATGCCAATATAAGTGAAAATGCATATGCCTAAGCAATGTTAAGATTTGATCAAAATGACAATAATAAATGCTATGAGAAATCTAAGTGTAAAAGTGAAATGCCTATATTATGTGCGTGTGTAATCAAAAAGTGAGAGGAAAATGCCATTTTATAGAAAATGTCATTTTGAGTGAACGGACGAGATTAATTGATGATGAGAACCTAAAATGAGAGGTCTAGATTAAATATGAGAATCCCTAATTAGGGTTAGGGAAACTTCATTAATCAGACAGTCAAGAAAATGTCTCAGATAATCGGATCAACGATGGAGAATAAATGAGACAAATTAATTAAAGAAATAAAGATTTCGAAAAATCAAGAAGATAAGATTTCCTGATTTGTGAGATTCAAAAATCAATAAGATAAGATTGTATGCGATTTGTGAGATTCGAAAAATCAAGAAGATAAGATTTGAACCGAAGATCATATTTGGAAAATCAAGAATCTACCGATTACTTGATTTTTGAAAGATAATTACTATTTTGAATTAAATTAATTCAAAATATGGATTTTATGAGATAATAAATAATTCTTTTCAGATTATTTATCAAAATATCAGTTAGATTGTGATGACATTTTAAATAATTGGATTTTATTTAAATGAGAGGAATATTATTTGGCAATTAAATAATTAAAGTTTAATTATTTAATTTAGAAGATAGATTAATTAATTAAATAAATTAATCAATTTATTTAATTAAGACAATTAGTGACATATTAAATAAACAAATAAAACTTATTTATTTAATAATCAGGAAGAAATATATGACAAAGGGGAATTAAATAAATTAAGAAATTTATTTAATTAAGGGAAGACTTAGACAATTAATGACGTATTTAATAAATAAATAGAATTTATTTATTTGATAATCATGAAGAATACGAAGACGTGAATTAATTAAACAATTATAAATTATTTAATTAATAGTCGAATGTGGACCAAGGACATAATTAAATGTCATAATTATGCTAGGACGAAAGTGGTAAAAATGAAGCTTGCAGGCCTAGGTCATTTTTAGGTGTCTATAAGGGTAAATGTCACAAACATTAAAATTAGGATAAATGGCAACATTAGGAGGTAGTTCTATTTCATAGGAATTTTCTCCAAACTTGTGCACCACTATGCATGGCCCTATCTTCTTCATGCGCAACTTTGAATACTATTGTGTAGGGAACCCCTTCTTCCTCAGATGAGCCAAGACTAGATCTCCAACTTTGAAGTGAACCTTTCTCCTTTTCTTATCAACATTGTACTTGTATTTGTCTGCACTCTTTTGGAGATTGGCTTTGACCTACTGGTGTATTTCTTGCATGGTTACTGTAAACTCTTGGCCCGCAACACTCTTTTCCATTCCAATCACATCTTTTAGTTCAAACACCCCTCTAGGCTGCAATCCATACACAATTGCAAAAGGGCTTTAACCAAAACTCTTGTTCATAGAATCATTGTATGCAAACTCAACTTGGGGTAAGATTAGATCCCATTGTGTTGAGTGTTCTTTTATCAAGAATCTAAGGAGGTTTCCAAAGCTTCTATTCACTACCTCATTCTACCAATCAGTTTGAAGGTGAAAGGAAGAACAAAAAACTCAGATTTGTGCCTAGTTTCTTCACTATGGTTCTCCAAAAGTGACCCACAAACTTACTGTCCTTGTCTGAAACAATGGTCAAAGGTAATCCATGGATTCTAACCACCACTTTGAAGAAAAACTCTACAATTTATGAGGCATCATTGGTACTCTTGCATGGTATAAAGTGTGCCATCTTTGAGAATCTGTTGACCACAACAAACACTGAATCAAAGCCTCTTTGGGTTCTAGGAAAACCCATTACAAAATCCATACTTATGGACTCCCAAGGCCTATTTGGGATTGGAAGTGGTTGGTATAAACCTACATTATTACTACAACCTTTGGCCCTTTGAAAAACAACACACTTTACCACAAACTTTCTCACATCACTTTTCATCCTTGGCCAATAATAGTGTCTTCTTACCTATTCCAAAGTCTTGTCAACACCAAAGTGACCTGCAAGGTTGCCACTATGCTTTTCCTTAATCAAATTATCTCTCATAGAGAACTTGGGAATACAAATTTGGGCCCCCTTATATAGTAAACCTTCTTGAATTAGGAAATCAGAATTTTCTTTATGAAAAGTTCCATTGAATTGATTACAAGAAGCATAAATCTCTTTGAAATCATCATCCTCTACATAGATACCTTTTATATCATCAACCCCTACACTTTGTAACTAAATTTCTTGGACCAAGAATTTCCTCTTGTTCAATGCATCTACCACCTTACTTGACTACACCTTCTCATGCTTGCTAGTGAAGGTGAAACTTTCTAGGTATTCTACCCATTTCACATGTCTATGTTTGATTTTATCCTAGTTGTTTAAGAACTACAGAGCATGATTGTCAGTAAAAAAATGAATTTGTTAGGAAGGAGATAGTTTCTCCACTTCTTCAATGACTGGACCATAGCATACAACTCCAAATCACAAGATGAATAATTTTTCTTTGCCTCATTGGGTTTTTCACTGTAGAAGGAAATAGGCCTGCTCTCTTGGCTCAACATTGCCCCAATGAGGTACCCACTAGCATCACATTCAATGGTGAAAACCTTGTTAAAATCAAGAAATTCTAAGATAGGTTATTGTGCTACCCTTTGTTTCAGATATTGGAAACTCTTTTTTGCCTCTCCATACCATACAAACTTCTTTCTTTTTTCCCCTTTTATTGTGTTAATGATCGGAGCACATATGTTACTACTATTGAGAAGTTGTTCTAATGGCTGGGAATTGGTTATTCCAACCCCATATGACATGTTAAAGCCTTGGAGAGAAGATTCAAATCGTGGTGTTAAGAAAACCATGTTGCTATGTAGCCAAGTCAAAGAATTAGGCCTGAATTGAGCGAGAGTAGTCCAAAGTTGAGGGCTTCATTACAAAGTCACCCCATCTACAAATTGGATATGTTTTTGAATGGACTAAATGGTATATATAACAATGTTCATATTTGGGATGTTAGGTATGCCCTGAGAGTTATGTTGGAAAACCCCTGCTTGAAGTACTACTAGAGGAATTGAAGGATTATGAGGGAAACCCACCAAGTTATTTTCTAGGATTACAAAGGTTGTTTGATTAAGGTTGCGTTGATGTTATCCACCCCTAATCTACAACATTGAGAAAGAAAAATACACTCTATCTACATCCATTCCACCGAGTTTAAGGCCTTTTCACCAGTGGAATGGAAAGGAAACCATTTTTTTCAATCCAAGCTCACCCTACCTAGGGTTTCAGGCCAATTATGGTAAATTTTCTCTAACTCACTCCAAAATCAATGAAAATAGATGAAATAAAATGCAACATATAGAGAATTCAATACATTATCAATTCCAATTAGTTTTAGATCATTGCTAGGATGTACAAAGCCGTACTAAACTGTGTCGCAGCAAAGAACAACTTGAAAATGTAGAAAACAGAGTACTTTTATTGCTCAATCTCCAAAATTCAACAAGAAAACCTTGTACCAACCTCAACAAGGACTATTTAAATATTTTCCAACAAAACCCAACAATTCCCCAACTACTTTTCAAATACCAATGGTTCATCTTCCCTTTAGACATGAAATGCAAAAGTTGCTTGTGCAACTTTTTGCAATAGTGACATGTTTTAACAAACTAACCCCAAATGACTCAACCAGCACACAATGACATAAAACATGGTCTTAAAATACCTTATTACAAGAAAAATGAATTAACACCACAAAATACCAAAACTTGACCCCTTTTGATAGAAAGACCTAGGTGTCTTGCACCAGAATGGTACTCCAAACTTGGTAACGAGATATTCGTTAAGGAACTTGATAATGACTTCAGTGGTACTATTCTTACAAGGTTTTGATTTTGTCCAACATGTGCAATAATTTGTTGCAGTTAAAATAAAATTGTGACCTATAGTTGAATTCAGATTACTTACCCCGACAAAATCTAATGCCCATTGGGAAAATGGTCTTACCTCCACTAACTCATTTGACTGCAAAATCTAACGAAATATGTATAATTTGATGTATCGTCGGGTGCTTGTAAAATTTGATGTGTAATTTTTAAGTTTTTGAAAGTTTATCCCCAACGTTCATCAAAATTTTGATGAACCTAGTGTTCATCAAAATGTCGGCTATCATTTTTGTCGAATTTGCGACAAACATGAAAAATAGAAAAAAATCAAATTGTGGATGACATAAAGAAAAGTGAGTTCATGCTTGATTTATTGTGGCAGTGTTTTGCTCTACTTGAGACAGTTTGTGGAGAACTAAGGACAATTTTCTTGGGAAAAATTAGAAAAAATCCAAGAAGATATCGCCAGGTTGAGGGTAGTCATTGTCTTTTTGTAGAATTCAATTGTGAAGTCAGATTTGTAGTTCTAGGTTTGAAAATCATATTTTAAAGCAACATCTCATCAGATTTCATTTTTAGAGGTTTAGGAGTTTGAGAATTTCATGTCTAGATTTTGTTGTGTGGAATCACCATAAGATCACAACCAAGGAATAGATTCTTGTGACTGTAATTATGTGATCCATAACTCTATTGGTCATGTGGCACAATTTGTATAACAAATACATGATGCATTCATGTGTGACCCAAGTTTAATGTGGCTATGTTGTGATAGAAATGGAGGCACTCATCTAATGTAGTTAATTCAGTTGTATAATGTAGGTGTCAATCATTGGGTGCATTCAAGTTGTCTCAAGTTTAACAGGTTAGGATGTAATTATAGCATGATCGAAGAGTGATTACCTCTTGCTGCAATAAAGAGCCTATAACTCTAGTTGATATGCAAAGTGGTCATATCAATTATGTAGTGTATTCAAGCACAACCCATGTTTAATGGGCTATTCTAGAGAGTGATCAAGATTTTCTAAACCTTATGAATGTTACTTGACATATATTTGCATAATCTCAAATTCCTTCAGAGGCTTTTGAAGTATCAATGTATCCTATATAGGGTTTAGAATGATTTCTTTTAATTAAAAAAATAAATAAATGATGTATTTCCCTATAATTAGATAATGTAGAGATCTCCTAAATCTACCCCAACACACTATCCTCTTTGGCACTGTATTCATTACTCCATCTAGTAGGGTTTTGCATGTGACATCTTTAATATCTTCATGACCGTGGCTTTTAAATAGATCTCAGTCTTTGCTTTAATCATTTTCATGGTAACCCTTAAGTTCCATAATCCACCTTCAATGTCTTCTAAGAATGTTGTCTTAAGCTAGACTGAATAGTATGCATATAAAGCAAGTCCTTCATACCTGCCATTGTTCCAAACCACTACTCACTTCCTTGCTTAAAATGTTGCCTCCATAAGCACAATATCATGTTTTAAAATCATGGTTGCCAGTGATTGACCATTAAGGTCACCACTTTCATCATGAAGATACAATGAGATTTTTGTCTTCAAACTCAAGGCATTATACAAGATAACATTGTGAATTGTTTGTTGTGTACGATTTGATTTTCTTGCACATTTACTACTTTGCTAACTTCCTTTAAGACTGGGTATTGCACCCTTAGCCGCAATCTCAAATAGCTCACTCACTATCACTTGGAGATTCCTTTCATGAGTATCCTTCTATAAAATCAAACTATGCCCTATAGACTACCTACTTACTATACGAGACTCATTGTTTCATGGTATTGTAGTTCTTAAGATCCTTCAACCTTATTGACACTACTTCATAGTCCATAAGGTATTATTCACTATTCTCCCATCTTTGATGAGTCTCAAAACACTGCTCAAACATGCAATCCACTACCTCCATTATACATTAATGGCTAAGAAGAAACATCGAACCTATGGTTACCACTGTTACTTCATTTGGACAGTCATTCCCTGATTGCATTTGTCATGTCTAACACTGCCAAAAGCATTTGAAAAACCCTTAAGGTCAGCAAGGGGGTAAGGAATCTCACGGTTAAAATCTCCACTTTACTATGCAAGGTTTGAGCTTTATTATCTTGTCACTGCTCAACCTCTTTTTGACTATCACATCTCAAGTGAATATCATTCTTACTATAGATTGCATTTACAAATGTCACTAAGCTACATAGTGTGCTTGTTATTGGCTACAATCTTTAGATTGCAAGATTTTGTTATTACCTACAATGTCTCAATCTTTCTGGTATTGCAACCTCACTAATCTGGTATAGCTTTTGTTTATGTTTCTACGAAGGCCTAGGGTTTGTACCCTAATCATGCTCTTACCAATGCTTATGTTGTTTTTTATTAGGGCTCTCCCAATGTTGAGGGCCCTAGGGATAAGATCGTCATAAGAACTGACACATTACATCTTTAACTAAAAGGATAAATCCGTATTGACATTAGCAATGATGATTCTAACTTGTTGCTCCTTAGGAATGGGTTACTTGCTCTTACTAGCTCGCTACCTCTATCGTTGTAGGAATTTTGCGATCAAGTTCAATATTCTAATTTTTGGTTGGAAATCATAGTAAAATTAGAATTTAATAAGTTTTGGAATTAGCATTTTAAAGTTTTTTTTGGGGTCATTAACTTCAAACTATCTTCTCTTTTGTAGGGGTGGTTACATGCCAGATTTTTTTGGTGTAAAATAGCAGAATTATTAGATTATGTTACTTGTCTATGAATAAAAATTATTGGAGTGTGAGTTTTATATTTTTTGAAGATCTAAATAGTCAAGCTTGGTAAAGAAAAATCATGTCAGATAATATTAGTCCAGAACAAAATGAAGAGACACTTGATAGATTGTGGGCTAGATTGAAAAGAAAGGGTGATGGGAAATGTTATTGTCCTTGCAATAATTGCAAGGGCTTAAAGATGAGACAACTTTTAATCACAACATTTGAGAAACATTGTAGGAAACATGGTCACATTGAATGGGGGCATGATTATCATCCATTGGTAAGTTCATTATATGTGTTTATATTGATTGAATTTATAAATGTTTATATCGTTTTAACATTATATATATATATAATCACTTGATCATGATGATGGTTTATTTGTGTCTATCATTATTATAAAGGTGGGGTGCCCTAGGGAAGATGATATGGATTATCATGGCCCGAAGAATCTGGTTTTGCAAGTGGACGAACATGGAGCTATGAATATCAAAGATGAAGTTAATGATCCTATGGAAGAAGATTATCATGCACTAGAAAACACAGTTGAAGATGATGGTATGAATGCATTGATCCATGACACATTTAGTGGAAAAACTGATCATGATGATCAAGATGACTTTGATGATGTTCATGATTTACCTGTACTAGAGAAGGCATATGAGCCCCTTTATGTAGGCCCCCAAACAACTCTTCTCTCTGATGTATTGTTGCTGTTGAACTTGAAGGTTATGAATGGTTTATCAAACATAGCAATCTCATTGATGTTAAGGTATGTCATATATGTCATCTTTTTTCATCTATTTTAATTGTTGTTAGTTCATCACTAGTAAATAGAGGATGAAATATGTACCATTAATATTCTTTATATGAAAAAAAATATTTTTTGTTGCAGATTGATTGGTGAATTTTTGTTACCACTATCAAATATTTTACCTCGCTCATACCGAGATTTATGTGCCATTATGAAAGATATCGGAATGAAGTATCAAGCAATAGATGCATGTTCCAATGATCATATTATATATCATAAACAACAGGAATTTGCAACAGAATGCCCAGAATGTCATATCAGTAGATATCAAACAGATCAACTAACAAAAAAGGTGTCTCACAAGGTTCTTCGTTACATTCCCATTATTCCACATGCAACGATTATTTAGGTGTGAAAGCTTAGCACAATTTATGGATTACCATGCACGGAATAGAAGTGGAGATGACATTCTTCAAATGATTGCGGATGGTTCTACATTTAGGGACATGGAGGAAAAATGGCCACACTTTAAAGAAGAACCTCGTAATCTCAGGCTTTCATTGGGAGCAGACGGTGTCAATCCATATGGAGAGCTAAGATCTATTTACTTAGTGTGGCCTGTTTTTGTTATCAACAATAGCATTCCTCCATGGATGTCAATAAAGAGGGAGCACATAATGTTGTCAATGATTGTTCCAAGTATTTATTTACATCAATTTTCTTTAACATAGTAGCATCTCATTTGTCTTATTTGTTGCATAATCACTTATATTTTTTTCATTCAATAGTCATATACATTAATTTATATCTATTGCAGTAAAATGGTTATATTAATTATGTAATGTTTATGTTCATTCAACTAGGTAAGTACTGAGTTAAAGATATGAATGTATATATCGAGCCTCTTATCGACGAGTTACTAAAGTTATGGAATGGCATCACTATGTATGACGTCTCTAGACCAATAAGACAAAGACAATTTCAATTCCATGCAATGCTTGTATGGACAATTCATGATGCCCCAGGGCTAACACATTTTTGTGGTATGTTATAACGTTCGACTGTACTTTAAAAATATTTAATTTGATGAAGTCGATATCATGCATGTTTTTAAAATAATCTATTCATTATATATAATTAAAAAATTGACATATTTAATCCAATTATATATGATCTTGCAAGTCTTCAAACAAAGGGAAAATTTGCATGTCCAATTTGTGGTCCAAAGATGAAATCTCTTCGTTCAACAAGTTTTGGAAAGTAGGTGTTTGATGAGTATAGGCACTTCCTCCATAGAAATCATAAGTATTGAACTACTGAAAAATATCTTTCAATGGGAAAGAGGAGACTACATCAAAACCACGAAGAATGAGACCTCGCCTATGGAAGTTGTAATATAATAGAATTAATCGTCAAGGTTATACATCGGATCAAATTGTTTATCTATCATATATGATATGTTTTGAATTTATATTTTTATATTTGGTTGTATTTACTCATGTTGTAATTGACAATTATTGTTGTTGTTAATTTGTTTAACTTATATGCTTCATGAAGGTCATCAAGGCATTAATGGTCGGCTTCCATAGGGACTGAAAAGTTATCCCAGACAATTTAGTAGGTTGCCCTTCTATGAGCAGCTATAAATTGTGCATTTGTTTGATACAATGCATATCAGAAAACATATAATAGAAACGTTATGGAAAATATTGGATGGAAGGCATGACAAAGAAAAAATTGTCAAAATTTGTAGTGACATTCAGGAAGCCAATCATGCAATGAAAAATGTCATTCAATTAAATAGCGATGGAGACCAAATTAATATAAGTGCCCTTCCTTGGTTATTAACAGAGCAGCAAAGCAATGTTATAAAAGAAGTCATACAAAAAATTCGATTTCCCACAAGATTTGTTGTGAACATAAACAATATAATAACAAAGAAAGGTGAATTTGGGTCAGGGATGAAAACACATGATTGGCATACCTTCATTAAGGTAATTATTCTGGTATATTATGTACACTTGTATAAGGCATGTACTTTTCAGTGTATTGTGTTTACTACTTTTGGAAAAATAATGAAAAGATCATTTTATAATTGTTGCAGTACGTTCTACCTCTATCTCTCCTAGACAACTTTGACAACAATGTCAAACAAGTTATATATGATCTTGGAAAGTACATGAGGTAAGTAGAGATATTTTTTCAATTCTTTGTATACATCTTATAATTTACATTTGTTTTACTTTTTATGTAATATACTGTATATTTTTGTTAAATCTCGTTAATATATTTGCACCTTGAATCACTTGTAGATGGCTGTCATCTAAAGAAATCCATAAAGAAGATATAAATTATTGGAAGAGAAAAATTCCTCGTCCAATGTGTGAAATGCAAAAGTGTCTACTTTCAACATTTTTCAATGCACAAGAACACTACCTCATACACCAAGTTGAGGAGATTGAATTGTGTGGACTTGTACACACAAGGTCAATGTGGATGGTTGAGAGACACTTGAAATTTTTGAAGGTTTTGGTTAGACAAAGAGAACATCCTAAGGGTTCTATGGTGGAGGGATATATGGTATACCAAACCATGGTGTACATTAGTGAATATCTTCTTAAGTTTGCAGCAAAGATCCATGTAGATCGCATTTGGGATCCCAAATCCATTAACAAATTCAAAGGGGAGTACCTAATGGGGAAAGGTAGATTGAGGAAAGTGAGAGGTAATTATAAGATGGTCATGGAGATTAATTGGAATACATTTTACATATGGTTTTTATATATATTGTACTTATTTAGTTTTTAATCTTCAATATAGATCAATTATAAATTAAGGTCGTATACTGTGGTATTTAAATAATTATACGCCGTTTGTGAATTTCAAATTTTTTTTATACAGTTGGTCAAGAGTGGGATGCACTACATTTGTATGTTGCCAACAATCTTGATTGGATGATGGTATGGATTGAATGATGTCAACAATCTGATCGCACATTAACATGGGAAGGTGTGGCTTCATTGGTTAAAGCAGCTCATCGTAATGGAGATTCCAATGTTACACAAAGGGAAATTGATTTAGCATATGGTTTAAGAGATAAATAGGTATGTATAAATATATTAATCACCCATATTATTTAATTATTTTCAAGTATATCGATGTATATATATGTAGAGATTTTTTTCTTTGCATACATTCAACCAAGAATGAATATATTTATCAACTAATGATATTGCAATAATTTTTACATGTTTGACATATTGCAGGTGAAACACCACAAGGCTATGTGGTGGAATGGTCATAAATTTTGAATCAAAATGTTGGATGACATGAAGAAAACTTGTGATTCTGGTATAACTGCAGTCTTTCAGGTGACTAATGTTTCATCTAGAAGTGACATACATCCAGAAGTCTCAGAAAATTGATACTATGGGATTTTGGATGATATACTTGAGTGTGACTTTAAGTCCTTCAAATTAATTTTGTTCGTCATCCTATGGTACAAGCTACAATTGAATGAAAATGATCCTGAGAGAACTGTTATTGAACATGATAATGGATTTACCATGGTTAATACAAGGTTGATCGAGCGAGCTGAAATGAGCCCTATGTTCTTCCAAGCCAATGTGAGTAGGTATTTTACTCAGAGGTTCCAGTAAACCGGTTGGTCATTTGTTGTTAGATATGATCCAAGAGGAAGGTCCTAAAGTATAATGTGGTGGAAGAAGAAGATACTCAAAGAACTAGAAGATGATGTAGATGATGATCAGATCAACAGTTAGTTGATGATGTCCCAACGAAGATGTTGAAGAGAGGAACTAGATCATGATGATGTAGGAGTTAATGTTCATGAAGATGATATCCGTGTGGATGATGAAATTATCAAAATTGATATCGATGATGATGATGATGATATGACCAATCCTTACAATGTCGAATCTGGATCAGATGATACAGACAAAGAGTTGGATGAAGAAGAAGATCAATGACATTAAAATGTATAAGTTATGCGATTATATTATCTATTTGATATTAATTTCTTGATAGAATTATATTTGACTTATGTGGTTACATAATTAATTCATGATGTTTTTAATTTTTATGCCATTACATAATTAATTTAATGATGTACTTTTTAATGTTTGAAAGGTCAAAAAATTAAAACATTTCAATAGTGATGTTAACCTTGAATTTAATGTGTTTTATGTTTCATGTTATCATAAAAGATTAAAAAATCAGTTGTGGAGGTTGTTGTTCAATGGCTAACATGTATGTTGGTTCTTTTTACAATGTAACCAGGTTTGTCTTCTAATCTACCTATGAAATTTCCAATTCCAATCGAAGGCAGCTCGAAGGACCTAGACCAACTGACGAGGACTTTAAAATCCTCCTACACTTCGGGTTCTGCAAGACCCGGGAGGGTGATCCCTTAATGTGTTTACAACCTCTACACCATTATTATAAACAACATTAACAATAGCAGATGATCTCACTTAATAGCTCAACATGATAAGATAATATCAACTAGAATGGGCTATTCATAGACAATATAAACTATTTGGAGCGTGAGATAACTAAACACAATCCATTGTATAAGATAGTCAATGATTTACAATTTGTAGCAAGCTCTAGGAAAATACAAACAAATATTGAGCTACACTAATAATTACAACTTAGATCAGTGCCATATATCCATTGCAAGAGTCAAATTCATAAGCATCTAGAGGTTTATAATAGACTTAATACATCACATATAAGATCCTTGACAATATTGTATTACAATTTCATCAGTATGCATTCTAACCTAGGACTACTTATCAAATCCTTATACAACACATATCTGCCTATAATCCCATTCAAACATTTTAATTAATTCCTTGAATTAAAGCTAAAATAGAATCATACACACCACAACAGTGAGATGGATAAAACAACCCTTAGTTATTTCATTCAAAGTTTAGATATGCATGTACAATAGAGATACATGAGCTCAATTTTTCATTTCAACTCAAATTCTAGTACTGTTATACAACATTAAATCTCTATGAACTCAAAACCTGTTACAGAATGACTCAAAACCTAAATTGCATTTCTCTAAAACCATCAAACTTTACAATTCGTTCTGCAACTTCACCTAGACTAGACAAAAATTATCTAACTTGATAACCCATACTTTTGGCTTTGAAATCTTTCTTATAGAAAATGAAGGAGCAAACAAGCACCGGGCCAGAAAGTACACCTGTCACTAGTCAATTGGAGCACCTGGTGATATTCCAAAATTTGTTACAATAGCCACCACCTTGAAAAGTATTCTTGTTCATCATATCAGCTAAGGAATGTTGATGCAAAAAACCACAAGAAAACCTCACTAAGAAAGCCGTCAACACAAAACTAGAACCGTTGCAACTACAACATCTGATCTGCCACCTATTAGTAGTTCACTCCTTTTACTCCTCCTCAGTCAAATATTTAGTTACCCAATTCTGGTACTCATCATCAGTTAGCTATTCAAAATTAAGTACCTCATCCACCTTGGTATTATAAGGTGTGTATTTTACCACTACCTGATTCACATCCCTTTCAAAAGATTCCAAAAATGAGCTGGTACTAATGATTTTTTCCATACAGCTCACCAAAAAATCATAGTCTAAGTCATCACAAATTGAATTGATTTGATCATTGATGGCCTCACTTGCTTGATCCTCCCATTGTTGAAATGACCTGATTTTCCCCTGCTCATCAATTATATTAGGTAACAATGTGTTACCCCAATCATTGAAATTCTTCACTAGCTCCCTAATCTTCCTACTCAAGTCATTTGATAAGGTCTGAAAACCTTGCAATGATTTTACTAACACATGAGTAGGATTTAATGATTGGGGCCTATTATTTATATCAAACCTTGAGGCCTTATACATGATATCTAGATCACTGGCCCTAGGGATCCAATTTTCAATTATTGGTATCACTACTTTCTGATCTCTATCAGTATTCTTTATTGCTGCTAACAAAAAATAATATAAAGAATGTATAAATACCAATTTTCTATCAACCTTTTCATTTAAATGCCTCAAAACATCAGTAACAATTTATTTTTTCTTTAAGAGAGACCCCTCCTCACTTTTCTTTAATGATGCATGCAATTCATCAATTTTTTGCAAGAGTTGCTTCTTTGTAGGATCGACAGATCACTCTATTTCTTCTTCAACTTCCTCTAAAGAAAGGGTGAGGACATGATTCTGACTGGGATATCCTAGTGTGGAAATAATTGGAGAAGCAGGAGGCACTGACCCTGCTATGGAAGGTAATGTACTGGTTCCTAGAGCACTTGATGTCTCCCCAATCTGCTTATACCTAAACCTCTCCACTTCAGTTTGCAACTCAACATTTTCCTGGTGCATCTTGTACTCCTCAATCAAAAGGTTATATTTTTCCATTAAGCTCGTCCTTTCAACTTCCTCCCTTTCAGCAGTCTTTTGGGCCAATTTGGCCACATTCACAGTCAAATTAGTGGCCTCAGTGGTTGAGGTCTCTGAAGCTCTCTTTATTATCAATCCTCCCTTGAAATTTGGATTAATATCAGAAACATTTGGTTTTCTCCCTTGTGGGGCCAATGCCCAAATTGCTAGAGTTTCATATTCCTCACTGAAAGCAGAGTTTTGTAATGCTTCCTTGACCTCTTTTTCAGAGTCTTGAAAGGGATTCTTAGAGTTCATAACAGCATTAAAGGCTACTGCATCTGCAATGTCCCATTTAGGAAGAATTAATACACTAGCTAACTCACTAGTTTTCTTCCTTCTTCAGGAGTGATGTTCTTGAATTATTCCATTAATTCAGCTTTTACCTCCTCATCATTCTCCTAGTTTGACCTGTCGGGCCTTAGATCTCTTCTCTGCCTTCATTTATCTTAATACTCTTCAAACTTCATCCTCCATACCAATTGCAAGAATACAGGAGTTTTTACAAATGTATTGTCATCTAGAAACTCCTTGCATACCTCCATTCTTGCATCTTGTACACTTTTACCTTTCATATCTAAATCAGATAAAACTAATTTAGTTGGCCTAGGAGGGGAAGGCATACCAACTTGCATGTCTTGATCAGTAACAATAATCTCATCCATAGATCCTCCTATGGTTGATCAATTCTTTGCTTCTTAGGGCTTGGCTCAGATGGTGGTGATGAGGGATTGTCTTCTGGTGATGATTCTAAATCAATAATTTTGATTGCCCTAGGCACTTTGAATTTTGGACTTGGTTGTGGAGGCACTTTGATAATCTATTTCCCTTTGCTATCCACTTCTTCTTCATCACTGCTACTATCCTTTTTCCTCCTGTAAATGGGTCACCTTTCTGTAGGCTGGTATGCTGGCCTTGTTTCAATTGGTCTGGCACCTTGCTCTTGTACACCCAGACTCAATTCTAAATTTACCTTTTTTTTGCTCAATTTGCCCATAATTTCCTTGAAGTTTCCCATAAGAAAATCAATTTTCTTATGGTGGGGACTGAACTCCAACAGTGGATCATATTTCGGATCCATTTTGTGCACAACATCTAGTAGCTTACCATAAGCTATCCATTTCTCCTTGTTGAACTCCTGTCTATTCAAATCAAATTCATTTCTAATCAAGTCTTCAGGGAAATTGAACTCATGCACAAATTTTTCAACTTTTATTCTTTGTCTGAAAAGAGCAAAGAAACCCTAAGGATCATGCTTCCACTTTGGTCCACACCTCAAATGGTAATCATCAAAGAAATTATCAAAATGCGTCCAGCCTCCCTTTGAAAATACAAAATCGGACACCACTATATAACCTAGGAAAAATGTTCCCTTACCCCTTCCAGTGAGGTTGTCCTCATCAATACAACCTATCTGCCACATAACTTCTGCAAATCCCACTCTTGGTGGCACATTGTATGGAAGTATATGAGGGGCTCCCTGAAAACCATATACTCTCAAGACAGTGTTGACTGGGTATGGGATAATGTCACTCCAGTTATGGTAAACCTTCAATTCTGGCTTCCTCTCCTTTGGCCCGAGGAAATCATGTAATTCCTCGGGGATCCTAGGTATATTCACTATTAATCTAGCCCTTAATCTGGAAGCAAAACAATTATCAAATTGCGCATAACTAGTGCTTTCTTTATTACAAGATAAATCTGCAGCCCATATCTGTACTAGCAATCTTTCTCCATCAACTGATTGCCTTAATTTCATCCTCTTAGAGAAAAATTCAGCATTCTTAAACAAAAACATATGCATTAGGATAGAATACCAAAATAATTGAGTGTTAGTATCATTTTTTTGCAGCTTTCACAGCCCTTCATGCATCCTCTCAGCCAAGAAAGAAGTGAAGTCATAGGTCATAGAGAAGTTAGGGTGTTTTATTTGCACCCCCATGAACATATAAGCAATGGGAATTACTGTACCTGAAACCCAAAATCTGACATAAAGAATATACAGTGGCCAATAAATGGTTTGCAAAATAGTTTAATTTGAAAGGTTCCTGGTCACTGGGGCTGATATGAAATTTTGTACCTCCTGCCCTAGCCAGATGAGGTGGAAGCAACCTTGTTCTAAAAAGAGATTTCAGCTTTGCATACTCCTGCTTCATTTCCTCAAGGTTGATAGGAACCAAGTCTTTGCTCGGTTCACTCAATTCAAAAATATGTTGGATCTCTTCTCTATTAATGCTCAATAGAACCTTTCCATCATTGTCCCTAATTATCCGTGTAATAGGGTCATATCTTGCAGCCACTGCCCTAAGTAGGTTTACATCAGGGAATACATTTGGTACCACCAGCTTCTCCATATCATACATCCATCCATTTGAAAAAGGTGAGGAAAATTCCTCTGTCCATACCACAATTTGAACAATTCCAAGCTAGTGATGGGAACCCTAATGTCGACAATGTTAGAGAAATTATACACTAACCCTTCCCCCGGGATTTTCCCTCGCATTAGGACCAATCCCTTCCTCATATCATCCGTTGACAAGGGCAATTGATCCAAGAAATCAACATAAATGTTTCGTTTCAAATATTTAGTATGGCTAGAATGTTGCTTGGGTGGTGCCATCTCGGACAAACTAGGGCTTCTTTGCAACGTTATAATTTAGATAGCTAGGACTAACCAGAGATAGAAAATTACAGGAAAAAACACTACAATTTCTCACAACTATAATTAAACTATAGCCCTAACACATTCATCAACAAGCTCACAGCACATCCAACTAATCCTTTCCCAAATTCAAATACAAAATGAGCGGGAGGCACAAAAAATAAACTCACGGCTTTGTTTGCAGAACTCCCAAATTCTCGCTGTAGAAACTCGTAATTCTACCTTCGGCTCTAAAACTGCTCCGCAAAATAGTTGAATGCTTTGTGATACAGACCAAGTAGGAAAATTGATTTTATTGTCGATCAAATCATGCCAGCAAGTGTCTCATCCGCCATTAAAGCTCAATTTCGTATTGCACGAATGACTCCAACCATATTTGATGCAGATTTAAATTCGAGCAGTTGATTCTTTAGCTTGATCAAATCATCGACGACCACCTTCAAAACAAGTTGACACAATTTCCAACACGGCAATAAGGGGCCCACCTTACCATACACTATGGAGGAAGTCCACGTCGCGGTTTCCCATGATATCGCAATCTTGAAACTTTTGATCGCGCGATGGTGGGAAACCGTTGATCATGAGCATCAATGATCTCATTCCTTTAACACAGTCACCAACCATGTCGTTAAGCTTTGAGCAGCTTTTCCAGCGAGATTAAATCATATCCATCGATTTAGAACATGTGCATCTCGAAAACACTTTAGTAATCTGCCCCTTAATACATTTAAAGTCGGCTAGTGTTTCCTTTACTCTTTAGGCTTCATCGGATGAGACACATGGTGCCCACCCATTATTTTGTAATCAACCCAAGCACCATCATGGGATGGCAAGGAATGACTTAGATCAAATGGCAGTTGGTCAGTGATAGCAAAAATTTGATCCCCCGGATAAGAAATGTGGCGCCCGCCCGTGATTTTGTGATCCTTCAATTCCCGATCATGGGATGGTGGGCACCATTGATATCTACAGGAAATAGATCAACGGAAGCACTAAATCAACCCTTACAAAATAAAACATTCATTAAAAGGAGAAGTGGGCATTACTAGGTGGATTACAAACAACAACATAAGTTGTTTTAAAAATGATGAAGCATCGGGTTATCCAAGACTTAGGGAAAAATAAAACCCATCAAGGAATAAATTAAAACAAAGGGGCCTGGCCTAGATGAGCCAATAATACATAAGTCATTTTAAAACCCTTCAAAAAGGTAACAGCGAAAAAGATCCCAACCCAGGCGTAAAGTAAACATAAGGGTTTTACATATAGGAAAAGCTAAAAACCCAACCTTAGGAATTTTCCAACACCATGAAAGACCAGAGACATAAGGTAGGGAAATTTCATCCCCCAGAAGGACACGTGGCACCTGCCTGCGATATTGCAATCGGTAAAAGTACTGCAGCTTTCGATCACACGATGGTAGGCAACCGTTGATATCCGAAGGAAATTTGACCAACGGTAGTGTGAATTCGATCCCTTCTAAAAAATAAAAAATTCATTAAAAAGGACGAGGGGAAATCACTAGGCCAACGGTAAACAACGACATAATTTTTTTTTTTAAAGATGAAACACGAGGCCAACCGAGACTTAGGAAATAAAACCCTATAGAGGAAATCAAGTATTAAAATAAAAGTTGGGTTTTAATTTTAATCCGATGATGTAAGCCTAAGCCATTAATCCCATTGGTCATGTCACCGACGGCTTAGCCAAAGCCTTTCATTAAATACTAACCATGCAATGTGTAGGTTTTTCAGATTCGAATATATGGGAGAAGATCTTGATCGTACCCTGCCCACTCGCAGACCTAAGGTGTCGCCCTATTATTTGGCATGAGGTCAACAAAAGGAAGATGTGTGTCCTGTATGGAATGTGGGGCCCAATCTCCACTATTGAGCTCATAACCCGTGGTTTTAGATCGACAACCAAGATCAAAAGCTAATGTAAATCTATGTTGTTCCTTGCTAGCTTGCAGGAGGAAGATGAAGGTTGGTTAAAAGCCGCGAGGTCAACGAGATTGTGATGCATAGCTCCAGTCGTTCAGTTTGCAAAGTGCATAGGACCTACCAACATGGTAGTTGGTTTCTAAGATGGATTAATGTTATTGGTCATGAGGAAGGTGAACGATGCTTCGTTGGATGTCAAACCGAGTTAGCCCGAGATAAATCATTTGATCTACCAATTCTTCAGGAGATCAGCGGGCAGTATTCAAAGTTGGAAAATGGCACATGGTGGTCGTTTTATCATACAACTGGTGAAGCATTAATGAATTATTCCTTGCTTGTGTAGTCACGTCGATCTCAATCTATGTGAAGATGTTGTTGTTGGAAATCATGAAAGGTGATCTATAGATTCTCATGCAGCTCAAGTTAAACGGTGACAGTACATACACCGCCAAATTGTCATGATTTCACATGCATTTTTACGAAGCATTGATGAAGGTTGCCATTACCTCACACAATAAATACAAGAGGAATTAACTGCTAATAGTGTCATTCTTGTAGCAGTTAGGGCACTTTGTGGGATGATTCTAATCAAGTTTGAGTGCTTGTTTGACAAGATAAAATGAGTAAGTCAGTAAGGAAGTCTGTTCGTTTGAGCTCACAAAAGCTCGGTCCTGCTATTCAAGAAGGTGCTTTGGTTGACAAGCCCAGGCTTGTGCCCACTAGATGCAGTAGAAGGTTGCAATTCTAGGATTTTGCTACTCAACTGGTAGATGACAAAGGCAAGTAGTCGGTGTGCTCTATTAGTAGTGTCAGTAGGAAAATAAGGTATGGGCATGGCTCCTTTGGATGCCAAAACTTGACCATTGACCTTATGAGCAACACTTTTGATGATGTAACTGATACCGACTCCGACTATTGTCAGTATTTACCTCGCTTCAATCACGGTCTGCCCTCTGATGAGGAAGTGATATCTGTGGTGCCATTGGTTGTTAAAACCCCAAGCAGACGGACTAGAACTGTATTAGGCAAGGACAAGAAAGAAGAGGAGGCTAAGGGTCTACCATATTGGGAAACAACTAGGAGCGGGCATGTATACCGAGGTTTGAGTGTTGGTAAGGGCAGGGTGGCTGGTAAATAAGATGTTCCTATGGTGCCTTCATGGCAATTTGGTTGCCTGGTTTTTTTGTGTGGATAGCGACAAAGGGGATTTTGATGACAATTTGTGTTCCCTTTTCTGATGGTAGTTACAACTTTAGCTTTCCTCAGTTCATGCACTATGTTTTGCAGATTCAACGTGTGGGAAGTTTTGAAATGAAAGTCAAATGCAATGGAGATTTTGTTCAAATGAAAATTTGTGGTGAAATTACATTTGAGCTTGAAGCTTGTTGCTCCCTTGTCAAATAAAAGGGAATTCAAGGCTCATTTGTAGGGAGAGAACTGATGAAAGCTCTAGCTAGGTTTTGAGTTGAATATATGGGTAGAAAGATATTTGTCCTCTGATGAGGAAGTGATAGTTGTGGTGCCATTGGCTGTTAAAACCCCAAGCGGACATACTAGAATCGTATTGGGAAAGGACAAGAAAGAAGAGGAGGCTGAGGTTTCCTCTCCTCCTCTAGCAACAACTAGAAGCGGGCGTGTATACCGGGGTCTGAGTGTTGGTAAGGGCAGGGTGGCGGGTAAATAAGAAGTTGTTGTGTGGGATGTAAAATTTTGTGTTGATGATGTTGTTGTTGTTGGTGGTGTTGGTTCTACGTGTGCGACACATTTTGATGTCGATTGTGTTCCTTCATGGCAATTTGGTTGCCTAGTTTTTTTGCGTGGATAGTGACAAAGGGGATTTTGATGACAATTTGTGTTCCCTTTTCTGATGGTAGTTACAACTTTAGCTTTCCCCAGTTCATGCACTATGTTTTCTAGATTCAACGTGTGGGAAGTTTTGAAATGAAAGTCAAATGCAATGGAGATTTTGTTCAAATGAAAATTTGTGGAGAAATTACATTTGATCCCGAAGCTTGTTGCTCCCTTGTCATATAAAAGGGAATTCAAGGGTCATTTGTAGGGAGAGAACTGATGAAAGCTCTAGCTAGGTTTTGAGTTGAATATATGGGTAGAAAGATAGGAATAGAATAGATAGCTTGTTTTGAGTTTTGGATGAATATATGCAAATTATCTTAAATTGTATACAGATATGACTTATAAGCATGAATAAATGTATAATTCTAATATATTTTCTCTCCTTATGTGGATTTGAGTGAATTTTGAATGAAATGTTAATGATGTTGTCATTCTTCTTTTGATAATTTGTTCAATTGTGTGTCTATGTTTTTTCTTTGATTCAAGAAAATCAATTAAATTCTTAAATGGAGTCATAAGTTTACAATTATTTACAAAGGATTTGATAAGTAGTAATATATCAGAGAATTGAGCTCCATAATGCAATGTATTATATGAGTAGTCCATTCTATTAAATTCTTGGGCCAATCGGTTAACGATAACCGATTAATTGATTATTTATCTTTGGACTCGAATCTGAACCCGATTTTCGAAGTTCTTCCGAGACGATTTTCGCGACGATTTATTATCTGATGACGATTTCGACTTTTTCTTTTCTCCTGACTTTTTTGACGACGACCCTTTTCGAGACCCGAATCCCGGACCTCCTTTTTCCGATTCCGACTTTTTTTTTCCTTTCCGGATTTCTTTGTCTTTACTCACGTCTCTCTATCTCTCTCCCCTCTACCCTTAACCCTAAACCTTAAACCCTTAACCCCTAAACTCTAAACCCTCTACCCTCTATCTCACTCCCAGTACTTGTATCATGACCTTGATTCAACCATTGCTCTTCTTTTGTTATGTGTAATAAATACACATAGTCTCCTCATTTTATCTTTTGGACAACCACATTGTAAGGAAAATTAGATGCGGAAACAATTCTCCTAATGTCAATACCTCAAAAAGAATGCAGATATACTTTTAAATTTTACAATTATAGTTCAACTAAGATGCACTATGAAACATATAACATAAATAGAGTATTTGACAATCACATATGAACACCAGATATACGTGGGAAAACCCTTATGGGAGAAAAACCCACCACACCAAGAGAAGTCACTTTGTATTACAGTAATAAAGTTTACATACAAGTTTTAGACTTATCTTTCTACTGTCTGTTTATAGCAACATTCACCATGTACAATTTGTTTCAGGAACCTTCATGTTACAGTCCATAAAATAGAATTCATCCACTGATACAATCACTCAACAATCTGTCGAACCAACCAACCAATTACAATAAGAAATCATAGAGTATATCTCTGTTGTTCCATGACCGTCAAGATTCCTCACAAAGCTATTCAGATTCGACTTCTCCTATTGGTCCACGAGACTCCACATAGGACGTTCAAACTGTCAACAAAATTTGCACTGTGTTGGCATCTTAGTGAGACACTAATAGTGTGTTGCCGATGCCACATAACCTTCATATCGATATTGCCAAGAGATATAGTTATCGCCAAGATGTTCTATCGAGCTTTCAGTGTTACGCCGAATCACCAAGAAGTCGCCCAGACCTATCACTTTCGCCAAGAGATCATAGCGAGTCACCAAAGGTTTTACGGAAGTCACAAGTCATATCGAGCTCCAAAGAATAGTCGGCAGGACTTACATCTTCGCCGAGAGAACATACCGAACTCCAAGACTTACTCTGAAGGCTTCAACACAAAGCACTGTCGGTGAGACATGTTACTTTCGCTATGACATCACACCGAGCTCTAGGACTTACCCCGAAGTATTATATCACCAAGAGTTATACCAAAGATCCCTTATCATCAGTGAGACTTACATTCTTCGCTGGGACTTCTTCCCGAACCATTTGGGTTACCCTGATAGCCATTGGCTATTGCCAAGACATCCTTTAGTCACTAAGACGTTTCTCCAAAAGCCTTTTTGTTACACCGATGAACAAAATTTGAACCTCGGTCGGTGAGACCTTTTTACATTGGTAAGACTTCTTACCAATAGACTATAAGCTACACCGAAGACCAACATGTAACATACTATCGGTGAGACTCTAACACTTCGCTGGGACTTCTCACTGAGCTGCTATAAGCTACCTTGAAGCTCATGGTCACCATGAGTCTCCCCGATACACGATTATATGGCCTAACATCTAGAGGTCTCCCGAGCGCTAAGAGGTCATACCGAACACTCCTTGTCACAGCGATAGCTCCATAGTGAAAGCATTCGGCAAAACAGAAACTAGGTCATAGCGACTTGTACAAAACATGATGCTACCAATCTACTAGTCGGCCAGACATAATAGATGTCATACCGACTTGGCTCCAATTGAGGTTTCAGCCTATATTGATTGAGGAAAAATTCCAACAATCTCCCACTTGACCAAGATCATACAGACACCTCCAAAGCACAACATAACTTACTAAAAATTATGGGCACTAAGGCCCATTGAACTGGCACACCACCTAAACTTGTCTGTGCTCACTGGCTTCGTTAATGAATCTACAACATTCTCCAGAGTATCAACCTTTTCCAAACTGACATTTCCATCCTCAACCATATCTCGTACAAAGTGATACTGTACGTCTATATGTTTCATCCTGGCATGGAAAGTTGGATTCTTTGCCAGACAAATTGCACTCTAACTGTCACAGAAAATAGTTATTTCCCCTGCATCAAAACCAATGTTAGAACAAAAATTTTTCAACCAAACTGATTCTTTACAAGCATGAGTAGCTGCCATGTATTCAGCCTCCGTAGTGGACAAAGCGACTATAGCTTGCCGCTTACTCATCCAACTCACTGCACCACCATTCAACATGAAAATGTATCTACTAGTTGACCTCCTGCTGTCAATGTCCCCTGCCCAATCAGAATCTACATATCCATGAATGCTGAGATTCCTCTGTGATTCAACCAAATTTCTATGGTAACACAGAGAAAAATCTGAAGTACACTTCAAAAATCTAAACACTCTCTTCATAGCATCCCAATGCGTTCTTCTTGGATTAGCCATAAATCGACTAAGAACTCCCACTACTTGGGAAATTTCTGGCCTTGTACAGACCATTGCATACATGAGACTTCCAACCACACTAGCATAGGGTACACTAGTCATGTCCTCCATCTCAGTAGGAGATTTTGGACAGTCCTCAATAGATAGCTTCGTTCCCTGCATGACTGGAACCACTAGCTGTTTGCAATCATTCATACAAAATCTCTCAAGAATAGTTCTGATATACTTACTCTGACTGAGCCAAAGCTTTCTATTCTTCCTATCCCTGGTTATCTCCATCCCCAGAATATACCTTGCTGCACCAAGATCTTTCATTTGGAACTTAGCAGACAACTGAGACTTAAGATCATAAATCATTAGCTTACTATTGCCTATGAACAACATATCATCAACATAGAGAGCAATAACAAGTACTTGATCACTTTCAACTTTATAATATACGCAGTGATCAAATTTTTATCTCACAAATCACAAAGACAATACAAAAGTATCAAATTTCTGGTACCACATTCTAGGTGATTGCTTTAACCCATACAAAGACTTCTTTAATTTGCATACCAGTTTTTCCTTACCTTTCTCAATGAAGTGCTCAGGCTGGGACATATAGATTTCTTCTTCAAGATCACCATGAAGAAATGTTGTCTTCACATCCATCTATTCTACCTCTAAGTCATATGCTGCTGCAAGTGACAAAAGAAATCAGATAGATGTCAGCTTTGCTACAGGAGAAAAAATTTCCCCATAATTGATTCCCTCTACCTGGGAATAACCCTTTGCAACCAATCTCGTCTTGTACTTTTCTACACTGCCATCCATACCAATTTTCTTCTTAAATACCCATTTGTAGCCAACGGCCTTTTTGCCTTTAGGCAAGGGCACCAGATTCCAAGTTTCATTCTTATCTAATGATGCCATCTCTTCACTCATGGCTTCCAACCAAGAGTCTGAATCAGACATTTTAAATGCCTCCTTTACAGTCCTAGGCTCATCAGTGCTAGAAATTAAAGCATAGGCACAAATAGAATCAATCAAAGAGAACCCATACCTATCTAGTTCTTTTCTTTCATGGGTTGACCTCCTCACTTGCTAAGGTTGAGGTTCTTCTTCTTCAGAACTTTCAAAACTGCTTGAGCTCTCTTCAGTTTCAGGTACATTTTGAATTCTCAATTCCTCTTTCTCTTGTGTAGGAGGAATTAATGCTACATCCTTATTGTTATCTGACTTTGTCTCTTACTACAAATCCAAAGTGGAAGGTTTCAGCTCATGAAAGATTACACTTCTGCTGTATACAACCTTCTCTGTATCAAGATTCCAAAGCTTGTATCCTTTTATGACATCGCTATAGCCAATAAAAATACACTTGATAGCCTTGTTCTCCAATTTAGATCTTTTCACATCCGACACATGAGGATATGCCTCACAGCCAAAAACACGAACATGTCTAAGTGAGAGCTTCTTACCAGATCACGCTTCCAAAGGTGTTTTCTCAACAAGAGCAGAATTTGGAGAACGATTAATTAGGTAACATGCAGTAGATACAGCCTCAGCCCAGAACTTCTCCTCCAAGCCAGCACTACTGAGCATACTTCGTGCTCTCTCCATCACTGTCCTATTGAACCTTTCTGCAACTCCATTCTACAATGGAGTATAAGGTGTAGTTTTGTGTCTTTTAATTCCACGGTCTTTACAGTACCTCTCGAATTCATCAGAACATAATTCACCGCCATTATCAGTCCTTAAGCATTTTATTTTTCTTCCAGTCTGATTTTCTACAAGGTTCTTAAATTCCTTAAATCGACTAAACACTTTTGATTTACTTTTAAAAAAATAAACAAATGCTCTTCTTGAATAATCATCAATGAACAACGCGTAGTATCTTGACTTAGACAAATAAGGAACATTCACTAGACCAAACACATCCGAATGAATATAATCTAGCAAACCAGAAGATTTATGAGGACTGGAATAAAATGAAACACGGTGCTGCTTTCCATATATACAGTGTTCACAAAATTCAAATTTAAGATTACAATCTTTGAGCCCCTCAACTAGGTTTTTATTCTTCAAGGTTTTTAAACATTTTTCTCCTATGTGGCCTAACCTATGATGCCAAAGCATAGTCTTCTCTATAGGAAGTTTTACTTCCATGGAGTTTACATAATTAGGGACATTTCCCTCTTTACCTCCATGAGCAGCTTTCAGTGACTTTCCAGAGACATTGTTACATTGAACAACATGTGCATCCAGCTTGTACAGGGTACCAATACGAGCACCTCTAGCCAGCACCATTGAACCTATAGTCATCTTGCAACCATTTCTAGAGAACAAGACTTGTACTCCAATATCATTCAGCATACTTACAGAAAGTAAGTTTCAAGCCAGACCTGGTATGTACATAACATTATTGATTCCCTTCACTCTGTCATCAGGGAATTGTATTCTGACTCTTCCATGGCCAACAATTTCTAAAGTTGAATCACTCGCCAAGTACACCTTTCCACCATTGTATTCTTCATACTTTGTGAACCATTCTCTATGAGATGTCATGTGGAAAGATGCTCTAGAATCAATCAGCCAGACATCATCTGATGCCTGAGTAGCCAAGGCTACAATGAAGGTGTCACCATCACTATGAGAAGAACCATTATCAAAAGAGCCCTTCTTCTTCTTTTTCTCCTCTTTATAATCCTTTCGAACATGACTAGGTTGCCCATAGTTCCAACACTTCACCTTGGACTTCTTGCCAGGAGACTTTGATATCCCAGGATCTGATTTCGATTCGGACTTCTTGTCCTTCTTGCCTTTCTCTTTTGGTCTTCCTCTGATAGTAAGAGCTTCTTTCACCATCTCAGAAGATTTTCTTCTCATCTCTTCTGATAGTAAAGATGCAACAACATCTTCCATCTTGAAATTCGATGTTGTACTCCCAATAGCCATCACCAGATGATCCCATGAGTTTGGAAAAGAACACAACAATAGCATAAAACGATCCTCTTCTTCAGTCTTCACACCAACAGATGTCAATTGAGCAATCAACATATTAAATGCATTCAAATGATCAGCTACAGACCCTCCTTCCTGCATTCTCAACGAGTACAACTTCTTCCTCAGGAAAAATTTATTCACCAAAGACTTCCCCAGATAAATAGACTCCAGTCTCTTCCACAAAGAAGAGGCAGTCTTCTCCTCATGCACATTCAGAAGTACTGAGTCTACCAAACAGAGCCTTATCAGCCCCTTAGACTTCCTATCTGCAAGGTCCCAATCTTCTTGCTTCATGCCTGTAGGTTTTCACTCCAGCCACAACAATCCAAAGATCACGATCAACTAGAAGATCCTCCATCTTTAGTTTCCACAACTCAAAGTTACTACCATTGAACTTCTCTATTTCAAACTTTCCAGACGTGCTAGCCATCTCAACCTGTAAATAGAAACAACAAACTCTACAAGACTCCCACTAAACATAATTGACACAAAAAAAAAACCCAACGTACCCACAAGGATAACACAACTGGCCATGCTCTGATACCACTTGTAAGGAAAATTAGATGCGGAAACAATTCTCCTAACGTCAATACCTCAGGAAAGAATGTAGACCTACGTTTAAATTTTACAATTACAGTTCAACTAAGATGCACTATGAAATAGATAACATAAACAGAGTATTTGACAATCACACATGAACACTAGATATACGAGGGAAAACCCTTACGGGAGAAAAACCCACCACACCAAGAGAAGTCACTTTGTATTACAGTAATAAAGTTTACATACAAGTTTCAGACTTATCTTTCTGATGTTTGTTTACAACAACATTCACTATGTACAATTTGTTTCAAGAACCTTCACATTATAGTCCACATAATAGAATTCATCCACTAATACAATCACTCAACAATCTATCGAATCCACTAATACAATCCCTTATCATCAGTGAGACCTACATTCTTCGCTGGGACTTCTTCCCGAACCATTTGGGTTACCTTGATAGCCATCGGCTATCGCCAAGACATCCTTTAGTTGCTAAGACGTTTCTCCAAAAGCCTTTGTGTTACACCAATGAACAACATTTGAACCTCCGTCGGTGAGACCTCTTTACATTGGTAAGACTTCTTACTGATAGACCATAAGCTACGCCGAAGACCAACATGTAACATACTGTCAGCGAGACTCTAACACTTCACTGCAACTTCTCACCAAGCCACTATAAGCTACCCCGAAGCCCATGGTCACCATGAGTCTCCCCAATACACAATTGAATGGCCTGTCGTCCAAAGGTCTCCCGAGCGCTAAGAGGTCATACCGAACACTCCTTGTCATAGCGATAGCTCCACAGTGAAAGCATTCGGCAAGACAGAAACTAGGTCATAGCGACCTTACAAAACATGATGCTACCAATCTACTAGTTGGCCAGACATAATAGATGTCATACCGACTTGGCTCCAATGGAGGTTTCAGCCTGTATTGATTGAGGCATAATTCCAACACCTGTCACATATGTGGGTGACCTAACAACTCACATTCCTATGTGATGTGTGACTGTCCAATAGGGTTATGGTGAGACGGGCTTGAAAATAATTTGAAATGCTTCCTGATTGTTTAAAAGATGCATAATTGAACTTGATGCATCTATGAAGTCACTTCCTTTATAAAAATATCATGGATCTTCTTGAGAAGATTGAATGACATATAAACACAGTATGTTGCATCTTTTGAATCTATCCTTTCCTATCATGTCTTATGTTCCTTTCCTGTCCTGTCGTATGTTACTAATCTTTTATGGTATTGGTAAAATCCTAAGGTTTGGGTTTTGTCTTTGACTGAATCCCTCTATCTCTCTCCCCTCTACCCATAACCCTAAACCCTAAACCCTTAACCCTTAAAATCCAAACCCTTAAACCCTCTACCCTCTACCCTCTCTCTCTCTCTCAAATTCTCTCCTCCTGCCCATCTCCCTCTCTTGGTCTTTATCTATCTCTCACTCACTCCGTCTATGTGTCTCCCCTCTACCCTTAAACCTAAACCAAGCCCTTAACCTAAACCTAAACCCTTAACCCTTAAACTCTAAACCCTTAAACCCTCTACCCTCTATGTTTAACCCTCTACCCTTATCTCTCTCCACTCCCTCCTCCTTTCCCTCTCTCCAATTCTCACCCTCCCCCCCTTCTTCCTCTCTCTCTCTCACTCACTCTTATCTCCTCCCTCTACCCTTAACCCTCTACCTTCTACCTCTACCCTTGACCCTCTACTCTCTATCTCTCTCTCACTCCCTCCCTCTCTCTCTCACTGAATCCCTCTATCTCTCTCCCCTCTACCAATAACCCTAAACCCTTAACCCTTAAACCCCAAACCCTTAAACCATCTACACTCTACCCTCTCACTCTCAACTCACTCTCTCTATCTCTCTCCCCTCTACCCTTAACACTAAACCTTAAACCCTCAACCCGTAAACTCTAAACCCTTAAACCCTTAACCCTTAAACTATAAACCCTTAATATTAGGAGTGTATTAAAACATTATAAAAGTATAAATTTTTGGAGTTCTATTAGGAATCTGAATGATAAATGATGATGAATGGGAAAATCTAAGGCACTTTAATATTTTCAACTAAAAATTTAGAGTTCAGTAGGATTAGTGTTCACTTAGGGTTAGGTTTAGGGTTCAATTAATTTTCAATTTGGGTTAGGATTGAGGATGAGGTTGGGTTTAATTAAGGTTATGAATTCAATAAGAGTTCAAATAGGGTCAAGGTTAAGGTTAGGTTGGGGTTAAGGTTCAATTAGGATAAGAATTAGTGTTAGGGTTAGGATTAGAGTTCAACTGTAGTTCAAAGTTAGGGTTATGGTACAATTAGGACTACTGTTCAATAAATGTTCAATTAGGGTTAATACTTAATTAAGGTTAGTTTTAAAGTTCAATTAGGGTTTGGGTTAGGGTTGGGATTATGAATCAAGTAGGTTTGGGTTAGGGTTTGATTAGAGTTAGGTTTAGGGTTTAGTTAGAGTTAGGGTTAGGGTTAGGGGTAGAATTCAATTATGCTTAGTGGTCAATTACAATTAGATTTAGTGTTCAATTAGGGTAAGGGTTAGAGTTTAAATAGGGTTAGGGTTTAACTAGGGTTAGGATTAGAATAGAATAATTTTTTTTGTTTAATTATGATATCTAGAATTTAGTATAATTTTAGAAAATGAAATGATTTGGACACAAAAAAAAAAATAGAAAAGTTGATTTTATATCTTGATCTTATTTCTTAATTTATTCTAAAATTCTAATTAATATAAAATGAATATTTAATTTAATTTAATTTAATTGTATTAGATAATTAGTAAAACTAAATAGATAATAAATATTTTATGGATTTTAAAAATTAGAATTTAGTTTAATTTTATTTGTAATGTCAAATATTAAAATTTTAGACTGAAATACTTAATTGATTTTAAAATATTATAATTAATGTTCAATTTATAAACTAATATTAAGACATTAATAAATATAACCCACGACATAATGTATTAAAGATGCATCAAAGTATTTATCATTCCTTCGGCTTCACCGGATGAGACATGTGGCACCCGCCCGTGATATCACAATCAATAAAGAACTCACAACTTTTGATCACGCGATGGCGGGAAACCATGGATCTCAACCATTGGCAATCTTGTTCATTCAACACAATCACCAACCTTGTTATTAACCATCGAGCATCTTTCTATCAGGATTGTAACATTTATGTTGATTTACAACACATGCATCTTATAACTGCTTTAGTAACCTGTGGCATAATGTATTTAAGACCCATCAAAGTATTTACAATTCCTTCGGCTTCACCGGATGAGACACGTGGTGCTTGCTTGTGATATCATGATCAACTGGTGGGGTCATCACGGGATGGCAAGGAATGATTGAGATCACATGATGATTGATCTATGGCCATGCGAACTTTCCCCTCTGCAAAATAAAAACATTTATTAGGGGAGAGGGCCCAGTACACGTGGCGCTCGCCTGTGATATCACGATGAATTGGTGGGGTCATTGCGGGATGGCGGGGAATGGTTGAGATCACACGACGATTGATCTACGGCCATGTGAACTTGTCCCTCTGCAAAATAAAAACATTTATTAGGGGAGAGGGCACACTCAATCGTGATGATAATACCCAGTCTTACCACATATTTACACTATATATTGTAAATAATCAGTCCAAATGTAAATAAAGAAAGATATTTATACTATCCAAGAAAATAAGTTAAAATGTATTTAATAAAAAATTATATATCAATTTGTTTTTCTTTTTTAGATGAATTAAGAGTATGATTTAAAATATTTTAATTCAAATAACATAAATGATAAATTTAAGTGGGAAAACTTGAATATTATTTTAAAATTTTGAGGTTTCATATTTATGTGTGAGATTGATCTAATATTCCAGAAAATGAATGTTAAAATATCATGAAAAAAATAGGCATAGAATGAATGTAGAAGTAAAATTATATTTGCATATATTCATAAAATAAGATCTAATAAACAAAAAATATATGCAATTAAAAATAAAGGAAAAATAATTCAACCTAAATTTAGATAAGAGAGATAATTAGATTATATGATAACTTTAAGGCTAGCGTTAGGGTTTGATTAGGATTAGTGTTCACTTAGGGTTATGATTAGAGTTATGAATCTACAATTAGGGTTCAATTAGGGTTATTATTAGAGTTATGAATCTACAATTAGGGTTCAATTAATGTTCACTTAGGGTTTCTTTCTTGGGAGAAGTTTATTGAATGGTAAGTGTATTTTATAAAATTAATATGTCAAGAATTAATTTTAGATAATACTACATATGATTTTTCATATGGTATTAAATTGTAGATTAAAATTGATAATAGATTTCCTTCCTTCTTTTGCATTGTAAGATACCATAATATATGGCCTTAAAATCCTATTGATATTTTGAGCTTTTCTAAACTATACAATAGAACATCCAACAAAAAAAATTGTTATGCATTTTTTCCAAGTATAAATCCTTAGAATTCTTAATGTGTTACTTAGGTTAATTCTTTATTGCAATAAATAAATACACACTAATATATATATTATGGATTTGATGGAAAATATTAAAATATTTATAGATATAGAAAAATTTAAATGCAAGGGATTCAAGTACATACCTTTGCTTTTGTTAATGTTGATGAAGATACAAATCTTGATGAAGTGCCAAATTTGATGACATGATATAAAAAACTAGAATATCTTTGCTCTATGTGGCACTTGAAATTTTGTACAAACTATAACTAACTCTATGTCAAATTTGTGACTTTGGACCTATTTTGCATCAATAAATATGAACTTTGACACATGCCTCCTAATCTAGCATACAATATGTACTTAAATGCTCAAAATAGTTGGGAGTAGTGTTGAGATTGGTGGATCTTTGGGAAGGTCAATCACTTCACCTTTGTATCTCTCCTATATAGATAGAGGTAGAGATGAATATAGAATAGAGAGAGGAAAAGGGATAAAAATAGATAGAGATTTAGAGAGAGAGAGAGGGAGAAATAAATATATAGAGAGATAGGGAGATAGAGGGGGGATATATATATATATATATATATATATATAGAGAGAGAGAGATAGCAAGATAGAGATATAAGGAGATATAGAGAGAGGGGAGAGA
>VDFB02047230.1:56781965-56793575 GCA_007258455.2 Sequoia sempervirens | reverse complement strand
TTTTCCTTCTCGCAAATGAAATAGTCTATTTCAGAGGCACCAGTTCTAACTGGTCCTGATTATTTTATGTCTTTCTATATTTATTCCTTCGCATCTAATCATTCATGTGCTATTGTTTTAACACAATGGAAAGGTGAAGGAGATGAATGACCCATAGCCTTTATGATTTCTCCATTCAATAATTTTGAGGTTAGGTACCCACTCCTGGAGAAATAAGCCTTTGCATTGGTACAAGTAGTCAAGAAGTTCCAACACTATATTCTCTGTAGTTAGATCACTACCATAGTTCTAGAACTTGTAGTAAAATCCCTTCTAATTCAGAGTGAGCTAGGAGAAAGACAAGGAAAATGGATTGCAATTCTATAGGAATTCAATCTTGAAATTCACCTAATGAAGTTGGTCTAAGGATAAGGCTTATCTAAGGCTATGGCTGATGTTGACACCAAGATTACTTGCCAACAGTATACTGTACAATCATTCACAGATGATCCTTGGTACACATATTTGATGTTATTGCTCCTAAATAATAAATGTCCTGATGGAATGAGTACCACTCAAAGAAGAGAATTAAAACTAAAGAGCTCCCATTATATGCTCAAAGGAGGAGCCTTGTATAGGAGAAATTTTTAAGGTGTCTATCTGTGCTGCTTGGATCAACAACAAGCAAAATAGGCTATTGCTGAGTTACATGGAAGACATGGTAGTGGGAATGGTTCAATTGATTCCATGACACATCAAATTTTGAGATCAAGTTATTGTTGGCCCCATGTGTTTCAGGATGCTCATTAGCATGTTAGGACATGCCATACATATCAAACTTCAACATCTAGAGAATGTAATATGGTGATGCCTGTATAACCAGTGTATGAGCACTACTGAACTTGACACCATTTTTCGACGGATGTTCGTCGGTCATTCGACAAATCTTTGTCGAAAAAGCGATGAAATGACGAAAATATTTTCGTCACTATTTTTTTGTCGCAAGGCTGACGACGAATTAAACATCGAAATAATGACGTAGATTTGTCAGTCGTCGGCATCATAAAATGGCCCAAATGTTCATCAAAATATTGATGAAAAATTCATGTATCCACCGATGAATTACACCAGAAGTTCGTCACCATTTCGATGAAATGGGAAAGGAGTAGCGTCGAAACAACACCAAAAGTTCGTCACCATTTTGACGAAATGGGAAAGGAGTAACATCGAAACAACACCAGAAGTTCATCATCATTTTGACAAAATGGGCAAGGAGTAGTGTCGAAACAACACCAGAAGTTCGTTGCTATTTCGACGAAATGGGCAAGGAAGAGTGTTGAAACAACACCAAAAGTTCATCGAAATTGTGACGAAATTGGCAAGGAGTTACGATGAAGCCTTCGTCACAACTATAGCAACTTCATCGGACCTTTTTGATGATTCGTCAATGGTTTTTGTCGAAATTGCGACGAAACAATTCAATTTTTTTTTTAAAAATATTCGTTGAAATGTACCATCGCGGAGATTGATGACTGATTCAGGGTATAAAAAATCATTTTTCTACCGCCATAGTGAAAAGTTAGCACTTTCTTTCATCTTTGCATATTGGTTTGATGCTTCAAACGATGCATTTCTTATATTGAAAAGTGTATTACCTTATTGAGCTTTTCTTTGTCTCGAGAATAGTTTAATAGTCTCTACTTAACAGGGCCAACCATGTGATGGTGGAAGCTCATTTGGCCCCTCCCCCCCTTCACATCACTCTCAATTCCCCATACCCAATCATATAACATTAATCATTCATTCATCCATTAATAACATATAAAATTCATTCATTAACATATAACATTCATTAATTAACATATTCACATTCATTAATTAACATATAATATTCATTCTTTCAATTTTTACATATTATCAAAAATATGGTTGTCATGATATGATTACAATCACTTTTTTTTTTCTTTCTTTTTTAAAGCTACATAAACCTGAAGTGGAGTATCATTTTCTAAATCAATATATGTCCCCCCTTTAGTTTTTTTCCCTCTGCACATGATCTTAATGTACACCTAGTCATCTACTCATGATGTGGATGCCATTGCAAGGGGGGTCTACTGCAATAAGAAAGAAATGTTAAACTGATATGTCTTATGATTATTGTTACAAGTATTTCATTAATTAAAAGAACATTAGAGTGGTTATCTTTACCTGATGGGTCCACATCATGTTCCTGAACTTTTGTTATAGACTCATGCTCAACATGTTGAACACCCTCTGAATCCTGATCTGTAGTTGAAACATGAAATGTTACATTAATTAATACAACAATTGAAATTAAATATGTTTAAGAGAACATGAGAGTGGTCCTCTTTACCTGATGGGGCCACATCATGTTCCTGATCTTCTCTACCCTAATCATGCTCAACACGTTGATCATGCTCTACATGCTCCAAAGTTGAAACACGAAAGGTTACATTAATTAATACACCAATTGCAATTAAATATGTTTAAAAGAACTTTAGAGTGGTCCTCTTTACCTGATGGGGCCACATCATGTTCTCGGATTCCTTTCTTCTAATCGACTGCTCAACATGTTGATCATGCTCTCTACATGCTCTAGCACCAGATGCACACCATGACCTTGATCCGCATTGTGCTCAATTCCCTCACTAGGGCTACATTCCAATGTCATAAAGATATCATTGTCATGCTTAAAAAATAGGCATGTAATCATTTATGGAAATTATTGAATAGATTGCACAAGAGTTCACCTTGAAGAACTTTATTGAGCTTTATTTACCGTAGGTCGTGATGTAGTGGAAGGTTGTGTTTGCCCAAATAAGACTCTAGCGCTCAAACCACGCCCATAGCCTTGCTAGAAGGAAATCTTCAAGTCATCTTCTGTGGGAACTCTGTTGAATTCAGAGCCCTACATTTTTGCATAGGATCATGAATTTTGCTTCTATGGTGTGACAAAACCAAAATTGTTTTCAATTTATTATTTTGATACTATATTTCATCGGTTGATACTTACAATTCATGTGGCTAATTTACATAACCACCGTGAGCCAAGTTTGTGTTGCCCATGTTTTTCTTAGTGTTGCCTTGCCTTCGATGTGTTGGCAGCCTATGAAAAAGTTTGAAATACATTAGATTATGTAAAAAGAAAGAGTAATCAGTATATAATTACATTCTTGATAGTTTCACATACCTTCCTTGGCCCAGTGGTGTCTTTCCTTTTTCTTTTTAGCCTTCTCCTTTCCATCCCACACCAGGTCCTTCCACTCCCTCTCCGAAATCATGGGGGGACACTCATACCTTTTTTTCTTCTCTAAATGTGACCTATATTGGTCCCTCACATACTTTAGATAGGTACCAACTTTTTTAAGAATCGCCTTGGTTTAGTTGAATGTTTTATCACCCAAGAGCACAACTAAACAGTTAATGAGCTCATCTTTTAAATCTTGATTTTGGGCATTCCACCGGTAGGTATGGTGGCCCGAAGAGCTCCAATGTAATAATTAGATGTTTATAAAAACATCATTTCCTGCAAAATGATCATGGGATTAATATTCTAAAAAGAGCGATCAATAAGTAAATTTCAATTGGATTATATAGAATAATAATTAAAACATTTTAAAGTACCTGGGACCTTCTCTATCTTTATGGGAATGAAATCCTCGGTCACCACAAGTGTGACCTGCAATGTTCAGACTTGTAATATGGGAAGATCTAGGAAATGCTACTAAAATATCACTAGTACTAGTGGCCTATGCATCTCTAGGTACATGTCCTGATGTATGTTCTGGCATGTGTTCATTGCCAGAGGGTGCATTAACGAATGCCTACATGGTATGTGTTACCGACATTTCAGATGACAATATAGGCACAGATGATGGGGTCAGATGATGTGATGTATGCGTAGGAAGATTAGGATGGACACTTGTACCAACCCTTACTCCTCAGGAAGCACTTGTAGTACCCTGCTCATGGCCAGGAGCATCACGAGGAGGAAAATAACCCTATAAAAACAACACATATTTTAGTTCATGACATAAAAGAGTACAAAATATAAAACCATGAATGAACTTATGTTATAATTAAAGACCTCATGATAGCTTACTTGCAAGTTTTGTAATCTCTTTGTTAATACTTTAACCCTCTCTCTTATCTCATCCATTTGAGGCACCATCAACTTAACCATTTCTTGGATTACATTTTTTTTGATCTTCTTTATCATATCTAGATGGTTTTTTGAATGTTTATGTCATCATCACAAAATATCACTACATATGACTATATGGATGCTCTCCCTACTACCTGGTGCCTTTCCATCAGCCGACTACAAATAAGAATATTAAAATATTATTGAAATTAACCCAAAAAACTTATGAAAAAAACATAATAATAAAACATTTTGTTCATATCTAATTTGTACAATTACAATGAGGTAAACCTATCAGGTAGAAGTGCCCTAAGATACATCACGATCTATGGTCTAGGCTAGAGCCTTCTCCGTACGATCAATGTCCTCCTGTGACAAAAATTAAATATAAAAAAACATTACCAAATGAAACCAATAGACTTATGAAAAAAAACATAAGAATAAAATGGCATATTGGAGTCATTAATTGGAGGTTGGGTAAAATGGTACATAGTACGTACCACCCCCATAGTAATTGTGTTTGTAACTAAGCGATTCAAATTGTAATCAATTAGCAACTCTTCCCATACTTTGATTTTATCACATACAAATACACAAGCCTCGTATGCCTCTCTAATATGCAATTGTTGTTTATTTGTTGACCTAGGTTATGTACTATTTATAAAACCTACAATATTCTTTGATGCTTTTGGCCTTCCATCAATGTACATAGCCACTCCTTTATTTTGATCCTTATCTTTTAGTTGTATATAATTTGCTGACAGTGCATACCTACACATACTTTGTGTATATCGAAATAGTTGCATCCAATGTTTGTAACTATAATAGGGTCCAACATACTTCATCAATTCAGTAACTTTGTCATAACAAACCTTTATGTCGTCCATGCAAAATAGGCCCAAACCATGTAATGACTTATGATGTGCTATGCAATATATCCCTCCTCATCACACAAAATCGCTAGTTTATTGGAGGAAGTTCCTTGTACCCATTATTTCTAGAGATGTTTATACCTCAAGGGCACCTCGACGTCGCCTATACTCTCATCATCATAAGAACATGACTCCCCTTCAGCAAGAAAAAATTCCATGCGTTTACGAAATTTTCTTCTAATCTTTTGACCTCTAGTTGATCTCCCTCTTTTAGACATACTAAATGTCTCGCTTTCCTCTTCTCTTCATGAATTTCCCTCACTCAAGGAAGACAGATCTGACAAATACCTATTTGGTGGTACCTGCACTCATAAGGATGTTGGATGAAGTTCTTTCATGGTGATGTGATCCCAAGGTGACATTATCATTAATCTATCATTTCATCGCTAGAATTTCACAGGTTATAAGGTAATCAAGTCTTGATAGATTGCAAGCTATTGTTACTACCATCCAAATGTGTCCATCACAAATCAAATCTACTTAACATTTTAACTCCAAAACTTTGTAAAAAGTGTTAAATGTGACTATGGTCCACCAGTTACACAACCAAGGCCTCAAATGTATTCTCTAATTGTAATCAAAGGACTTTTTCTCTTCATTCAACAAATCCTTTGAAGGGGAAACACCACCATGGTTTATTGGACACCTACATGACTAAAAAATAGCAAAAAAATTACATTTCACTTCCATATGTCTAAGGGTTATCAAGGGAGGGAGTGTGTACTAGGCCTAATTAAGTCATCATAAGTTTATGCTTTGCACAAATTTTTTTAAGTCATATTAAATCTTCCTATGTCTAATTGCTGTGAGACTTTTGGTATGTTTTAAGGTAGGATGATTGGATGAAAGAGCCCAAAGACTAGCCTTTCTCCATGGTATCCAAGTACACATAGCAGTGGTCTTCTCTTATATAGTTAGACATGATTTAAAGAACTTAGCTAGGAATTATTCATTTAACCTAAGGTTTTTTCATAATGCCATCATTGGAAAAGTATGATCAAATTCTTCTATTATGAAGAATTGGTCTATGTGCCTCTATTAATCACTATAAATGTTTGTAAGGATAAAATGACTAATTGCATCAGGTAGGAGAGAATCAACTTTGAGTTCTTTAAAGATTATATTCCTCTATTCATAATTTTTAAGGGTTGTGTGTGGAGGAGGTTATCACTACCAAGAAGGGAGGAGACCTTTCCTTGTATTCTTTTATAATTTTCATTATTCTTATTTATTTTACACTTACATTTACAAATACACATACATATGCATTTACTGTTTTCATTTATTTTTCATGTAGTTTAATAGTTTGATCGATTTCATAGTATATGTGTTGAAGACTTTAGAATTTCAATTACATTAATTTATGGATATGTTGTATCTATAACACGAAAAAACCATATGCTCTTTGCATTTACACCTGCATTTAAAAAAATACACATTTATACATAGTTATAGATTTATTTAATGATATGTTGTGCATTTATTGTTCTAGGAGAGCATCCAAGAATTGCATTACATTTACATTTCTTAAAATACATATACATTACATTATTACATACATACATATATATATATATATATATGTGTGTGTGTGTGTGTGTGTGTGTGTGTGTGTATCATTTATATTTAGTGTTCAGAAACAACCCATTAGGTCTACACATGGATAAAAATTCATAAAATCAAATCTCCCATACATGTTTTGTTGAAACCTAGGCTTGAACCTCTCATTTCACATGCTTTTCTTCACAAAACTATTGAGTACAGCAGCTATACCTTCTTTATTTCTCATCCTACGCCCTATTCATGCATCCTACAATTACAATAGTATCCATGCAGCCTCTTACACAAGCTACAGTAACCACAAAAAGTGTAAGAGCCCCTTTATATCATGTTTCGACTACAAAACCCTAAAAAACAGGGTAACTCATATTATGATTTGTTGGTGAAATGTATGGACAAAATCATTAGCACCAGCTCATTCTTGGAGTCTTTTGAAAGAGAAGCGAATCAGGTGATAGTTAAGTACAAACCTTATAGTGTCAAGGTGAATGAGGTGATCAATTTTGATTGGCCAACTAATGAAGAGTACTAGAAATGGGTAAATGTATATTTAACTAAGGAAGAGTGAAAAGGAGTAGGCTACTAACGGTTGAAAAATTAGCTGTTGGAATTACAACAGATTCCAGTTTTGTATTTTGGTGACAGTCTAGGCATGAAATTCTTGAATTTTTTTGTTGTTGCATCAACCATTCTCAGCGGGCATGATGAACAAGAAGATTCTCTAGGGAGAGTGTTGTTGTAACAAATTTTTGGAATATCACAAGGTGGTCCAATTCGCTGGTGACACGTGTGCTTTATGGCCCGATGCTTGTTTGCTCCTTCTTTTTCTATAAGAAGGATTTCAAGGCCAGAAGTACGGGTTAGCAAGTTAGATATTTTTGGTCGAGTCTAGATGAAGTTGCAGAGAAAATTGTAAAAGCCCACTGCTTAGGGAAAATGCAATTCAGGTTTTGAGTCATTCTGTAGTAGGTTTTGAATTCATGGGGATTTGATGTTTTATGACAGTACTGGCATTTGAATTGATATGATTAATTCAAACTCATGTCTCTCCATTGTACAAGCATATCCGAATTTTGAATAAAATGATCAAGGGTTGTTTCGTTCATCTCACTATTGTGGTGTGTATGATTCTTGTTTTAGCTTTAATTCAAGGAATTAATTAAAATGCTTGAATGGGATTGTAGGTGGATATATTCTGTATAAGGATTTGATAAGTAGTATTGGGTTAGAATACATATTGATGAGATTGTAAAGCAATGTTATCAAGGATCTTATATGTTATGTGTTAAATCTGTCATAAACCCTTAGATGCTTATAAATTTGACTCCTCCAATGGATATATGGCATTGATCTAAGTTGTACTTATTCGTATGGTTTAGTATTTGTTTTCCTTTACCTAGAGCTTGCTACAAATTGCAAATAAATGACTATCTTATATTGTGAAATGTTGTTCTAGTTATCTCATGCTACAAATAGTTGATATTATTGATAAACAACCAATTCTATTTGGTATTATCCTATTATGTTGAGCTATTAAATGAGATTATATGTTGTTAATTTTGTTTATGATGATGGTGTAGAGGTTGTAAATGCATTAAGGGATCACCCTCCCATGTCTTGCAGAGCCCAAAGTGTAGGAGGTCTTTCAAATCCTCGTCAGTTGGTCTAGGTCCTAAGAGCTGCCCTTTATTGGAATTGGAAATTCCATAGGTAGATTAGAAGATCAACCTGCTTACCGTAAAAACAACCAACACCTTGCATATGTTTGTGGTGGAGGTATTAAAGAAGAATTGTATGCCTCTATTTCCATTCAATAGATCTACCTTAGCCTAGCATATACTTGGGCTAAGTCTGCCACTGTTTCCATCTACATGAAGGCTATGTGTGATGGAAATCCTAGACCTCAACCAAGATGTGGGTAGGATTATGGGATTTTTGGGTAAAAGAATTGGAGGGCTGGTGGATAAAATGTGAAAGACTGCTTATTTTATTTTTATGGTCTTATCTTATACCATTTTACGAGAATGGGGGTGCCAATGTACGAGAAGATCTTTGGAAACTAGGCATGAAAATTGAAGGTTAAAGAGAGTGGGGGTGCCAAACTTACAATACTCATTTCCCCTTGGTCGTCGATTTTCCCTGAGTGCCCTCAACCTCCTCCTCAGAGCTGGTATTAACCTTGTTTTCACTCCTCCAAACTCTTCCTCGGAGTTGATATTGACCTTGTTTTCACTCCTCCAAACTCTTCGTCGGCGCTGGTATTGACCTTGTTTTAATTCCAAACTCTTCCTCAACATTGGTATTCACCTAGTTTTCACTCCTCCAAACTCTTCCTCGGCGTTGATATTGACCTTGTTTTCACTCCTCCAAACTCTTTGTCAGTGCTAGTATTGACCTTGTTTTAACTCCAAACTCTTCCTCAGCATTGGCATTGACCTTGTTTTCACTACTCCAAACTCTTCCTCAGCGCTGTCATTGACCTTTCACTTCTCCAATTTGACGAGCTACAACCTAGTTTCGTTAGGTTTTATAGTATGTTAATTAAGTTCAAAATTTTGTTTATTGTGGGGTTTTAATATTCTACAATATAGTTAAGTATATATTAGCTATTTACATAATAAATAATATAATTATTCAACTTATTATAATTATATATTATATTCTTTTAACAAAATTATTAAATATGTATAAAAATTATTATAATTATTAATAATAAGAATTATATTTTTATATAATACAAAATATAATTAATATAATATATATTTAATATAATAGTAATATATATTAATATGAGAGAGAGAAACTAAAATTTGATTGGTTTTTTCATGTCAACAATCTAAGGATGGCATGTGTCCTTGGGGAGTTATGCTCAAGGTATCATGCCTTTTGATTAAAGATATGATAATTCTCCCTTAAGACCTCTTCAATGTACCCATTGCACACTTAAGGAGACAAAGATAAATATAGGGAAGAAAATATAGAGAGAGAAGGAGATAAAGAAAAACATACAAATAGAAAGGGAGACAAAGAGATAGAGAGGGGTAGAGAGATAAAGAGATAAGGATGAATAGATAGAGATATAGGAGGGTGATTGATATATCCCCCCCTATTTCTCTCTATATCTCTATATCTCCCACTATCTATGTCACTCCCTCTTCCCCCCTCTATCTGTTGAGCTATCTCTCCCTCTCCCCCCTTTCTCTCTCATTCACTTCATCTCTCCCTCCATCTCTGCTACTCTATATCTCTATCTCTATTTCTCTTTGTCTCCTCTACTCTTCTCTATCTCTTTCTATCTATATCCTTTCTTCCTCCCTATATCCCCCTCTATCTTCACATTCTCCCTATCCCCCTATCCATCTAATTCTCTATCTCCACCTCTTCCTTTCTTCCCATATATCTCCATCTCTTCTTCCCATATCTCTATCTCTGTCTTTCTCTCCCCATCTATCTCTATCTCCCATATATTAACTAAGAATCCATGCAAGCATACAATAGTATATGTTGGTAAGACTATAATAGTGTTTTATTAAACTATAAGTAACACTTATCTTTCTAATGTCAAGCCTTCTTATAAAAATAGTGTTTTATTAAACTATAAGCAGATTATTGTCACCACTCTTCATTCAACATGAAATGCCAAATGTAGCAATTGTTTTGTTGCTTTTGTCAAGTTTCATTAACCAAGCTATTTACTGGGTTGAATAAAGTTGTGTTATGACCCTTCATCTCTTTAAAATAATTAGACAATATTAGCTAGATCAGGAAGGGGAGAAAACTAAACTCCTTCAAAATAGGGGTAGTTGTGGGTTTGTTGGTTTTCTTTGTATACTATATAATTAGTTCCTCTAGGATAAATAAGTCACTTTAGATCATTTTCTTAGTTGTGTATCCTAACTAATATAGAGTAAGCTTTTTTATTTTAATTGACTACTACATAATAGTTTATATGTTGAAAGAATTGTTTCCATTCTTTGTAGTTTTTACATTGGAATACAAATCATATTTAATTTCATGCCAATATACTTCTTTCATAAAGATATTTTTTTTTTTTTTTTCTTCATAACCCATCTAATCAAATCATAATTAACCTATCAAAAGGCAATAGGAATTTTCTAAAGAAAAGAACACTTGACCCAATCATAAGTGTATGGCCTTCGAAGAAAGGAGTGATCCACCTTAGCAATAACAACTACCTGATTTAGACCTGGGTATGTGCAGGATCATGATGGGCCAAAAAGTGGCAACATGAAAAAGTAGCGTTTTAAACTCGCCAAAAAACACGAAAATCCTGAGTTGACTTTTTTTTTGGGTTGGCTATTAGTACATTGCTCCATAGCAATGCCCAAGCCAAAGCACTACAAATCAGATATCTGATTTGTTTTGGATATCAAATTCATGTCTAATATCTAATTTGTAAAACATTTTTAAAATGTAGTATTTTGGTGTTGTAAATCGGATATCCGATCTAAATCGGTTATCCGATTTTTGCACACATATACCCAAGAGTAATTAGGAGGTGGAGGGTGGGAAAGAGAGAGAGAGGGGGGGGGAGGGATAGCGAGATATATATAGAGAAAGAATTAGGAGGGGGAAGGGAGAGGGTAAGAGGGGAAGAAGGGGAGAGTTAGAGAGAGAGAGATAATTAGGAGGGGGAAGGGGGAGGGAAGCAGTGTTTGGCGGGTAGAGGATAAGGTTTGTGGTTTGCGGTTGAGGAGGTAGGAGGGAGAGACTTGAGAGAGAGAGGGAGGGAGGAGAGAGAGACAAAGGAAGGAGGGTAAAGGTAGAGGGTAGAGGGTTTAAGGGTTAAGGATTAAGGCTAATGGTTTAGGTTTAGGTTAAGGGAGAGATAGAGGAGGAGAGAGAGACCTAAGAGAGGGAGAGAGGGGTGGATATTGGAAGATACTTTGAGAGAGAGAGAGAGAGAGGGAGGAGTGGGAGACAAATGGATGGAGGGAGGGTTAAGGGTGGAGG
>VDFB02047230.1:56679831-56781865 GCA_007258455.2 Sequoia sempervirens | reverse complement strand
GGCTCGTAAGTATGGAAAAGTATCCCCTAATGCATTTTACAACCTCTGCACCATCATCATAAACAAAATTAACAACATATAATCTCATTTAATAGCTCAACATAATAGGATAATACCGAATAGAATTGGTTGTTTATCAATAATATCAACTATTTGGAGCATGAGATAACTACAACAACATTTCACAATATAAGATAGTCATTGATTTGCAATTTGTAGCAAGCTCTAGGTAAAGGCAAACAAATACTAAACCATACTCTAATAAGTACAACCTTTAGATCAATGCCATATCCATTGGAGGAGCCAACTTATAAGCATCTAAGGGTTTATGACAGATTTAACACATAACATATAAGATCCTTGATAACATTGCTTTTACAATCTCATCAATATGCACTTAACCCAATACTACTTATCAAATCCTTATACGTAACATATCCACTTTACAATCCCATTCAAGTATTTTAATTAATTCCCTTGAATTAAACTCAAAACAAGAATCATACACACCACAATAGTGAGATGAATGAAAACAACCCTTCATCATTTTATTCAAAAATTCAGATATGCTTGTACAATGGAGAGACACATGAGTTTGAATTAATCATATCAATTCAAATCTTATTATCATAAACATTAAACTCATGAATTCAAAACCTACTACAGAATGACTCAAAACCTAAATTGCATTTTCCCTAAAACCATTAGACTTTACAATTTTCTCTGCAACTTCATCTAGACTCGACCAAAAATATCTAACTTGCTAACCCGTACTTCTGGCCTTGAAATCCTTCTTATAGAAAAAGAAGGAGCAAACAAGCATCGGGCCATAAAGCACACGTGTCACCAGCGAATTGGACCACCTTGTGATATTCCAAAAATTTGTTACAACAACACTCTCCCTAGAGAATCTTCTTGTTCATCATGCCCGCTGAGAATGGTTGATGCAACAACAAAAAAATTCAAGAATTTCATGCCTAGACTGTCACCAAAATACAAAACTGGAATCTGTTGTAATTCCAACAGCTAATTTTTCAACCGTTAGTAGCCTACTCCTTTTCACTCTTCCTTAGTTAAATATACATTTACCCATTTCTAGTACTCTTCATTAGTTGGCCAATCAAAATTGATCACCTCATTCACCTTGACACTATAAGGTTTGTACTTAACTATCACCTGATTCGCTTCTCTTTCAAAACACTCCAAGAATGAGCTGGTGCTAATGATTTTGTCCATACATTTCACCAACAAATCATAATATGAGTTACCCTGTTTTTTAGGGTTTTGTAGTCGAAACATGATATAAAGGGGCTCTTACACTTTTTGTGGTTACTGTAGCTTGTGTAAAGAGGCCTATTGGATACTATTGTAATTGTAGGATGCATGAATAGGTAATGAGGGATGAGAAATAAAGAAGGTATAGCTGTCGCATCACTCCAATAGTTTTGTGAAGAAAAGCATGTGAAATGAGAGTGTCTGCCTAGGTTTCCAAATGAAACATGTATGGGAGATTTGATTTTATGAATTTTTATCCATGTGTAGACCTAATGGCTGTTTCCTAACACTAAATATAAATGATATTGACATTAATATTAATATTGACATTATCATTACCACACAGATATATATATATATATGTATGTATGTATGTATCTTTGTATATGTATTTTTAAATGTAAATGTAAATGCAATTACTGATGCTCTCCTAGAACAATAAATGCAACATATCATTAAAGAAATCTATATCTATGTATATAAATGTGTATTTTTAAATGCAAGTGTAAATGCAAAGAGCATATGGTTTTGTAGTGTTATAGATACAACATATCCATAAATTAATGTAATTGAAATTCTAAAGTCTTCAACACATATAATATGAAATCAATCAAACTATTAAACTGGCATGGAGAAATAAAATGAAAACAAGAAATGCATATGTATGTGTATTTGTAAATGTAAGTGTAAAAATAAATAAGAATACTAAAAATTATAATGTAATACATGGAAAGGTCTCCTCCCCTTCTTGGTAGGTGTGATAACTTCCTCCACACACACACAACCCTTAAAAAATTATGAATAGAGGAATATAATCTTTAAAGAACTCAAAGTTGATTCTCTCCCTACCTCGATGCAATTAGTCAGGCTTATCCCGGCAAACATTTAGTGATTACTAGAGGCACATAGACCAATTCTTCATAATAGAAGAATTTGATCATACTTTTCCAATGATGGCATTATGAGAAAAACCTTAGGTTAATTGAATAATTCCTAGCTAAGTTCTTAAATCATGTCCAACCGTATAAGAGAAGACCACTACTATGTGTACCTAGATACCATGGAGAAAGGCTAGTCTTTGGGCTCTTTCATCAATCATCCTACCTTAAAACATACCAAAAGTCTCCTAGCAATTAGACATAGGAAGATTTAAGATGACTTAAAAAAAAATTATTGCCAAAGCATAAACTTATGATGACTTAATTAGGCCTAGTACACACTCCCTCCCCATTAACCACTTAGACATATGGAAATTAAATGTAAATTTGCTGCTATTTTTAGTCATGTAGGTGTCCAATAAACCACTTGGTGGTGTTTCCCTTCAAGTTTATTTACTTGAATGAAGAGAAAAGTCCTTTGATTACAATTAGAGAATACATTTGAGGCCTTGGTTGTGTAACTGGTGGACCATAGTCACATTTAACACTTTTACAAAGTTTGGAGTTAAAATGTTAAGTAGATTTGATTTGTGATGGACACATTTGGATGGTAGTAACAATAGCTTGCAATCTATCAAGACTTGATTACCTTATAACCTGTGAAATTCTAGCGATGAAATGATAGATTAATGATAATGTCACCTTGGGATCACATCACCATGAAAGAGCTTCATCCAACATCCTTATGAGTGTAGGTACCACCAAATAGGTATTTGTCAGATCTATCTTCCTCGAGCGAGGGAAATTCAGGAAGAGAAGAGGAAAGCGAGACATTTAGTATGTCTAAAAGAGGGAGATCAACTAGAGGTCAAAAGATTAGAAGAAAATTTCGTAAATGCATGTAATTTTTTCTTGCTGAAGAGGGGTCATGTTCTTATGATGATGAGAGCATAGGTGACGTCGAGGTGCCCTTGAGGTACAAACATCTACAGAAATAATGGGTACCCAAGGAACTTCCTCCAATAAACACTGATTTTTGTGTCAATGAGAGGATATATTGCATAGCATCATCGTCATTACATAGTTTGGGCCTATTTTGCATGGACGGAATAAAGGTCTGTTACAACACAGTTACTGAATTGATGGAGTATGTTGGACCCTATTATAGTTACAAAGATTGGATGCAACTAGTTCAATATACATGAAGTATGCGTAGTTATGCACTGTTAGCAAATTATATACAACTAAAATATAAGGATCAAAATAAAGGAGTGGCTATGTACATTGATGGAAGGACAAAAGAATCAAGGAATATTGTAGGGTTTATAAATAGTACATGACCTGGGTCAACAAATAAGCAACCCAATTGCATATTCGAGGCGCACGAGGGAAACTGTGTATTTGTATGTGTGATAAAATCAATAACTATAGAGGAAGAGTTGCTAATCGATTACAATTTGAATCGCTTAGTTAAAAACATAGTTACTATGGGGGTGGTACGTACTATGTACCATTTTACCCAACCTCCAATTAATGACTCCAATATACCATTTTATTCTTATATTTTTTTCGTAAGTCTATTGGTTTCATTTCGGTAATGTTTTTTTATATTTAATTTTTGTCACAGGGGGACATTGATCATACAAAGAAGGCTCTGGCCCAGAGTATAGATCGTGATGTATCTTCAGGCACTTCTACCCAATAGGTTTACCTCATTGTAATTGTACAAATTAGATACGAGCAAAATGTTTTATTATTATTATTTTTTCATAAGTTTTTTGGGTTAATTTCAATAATATTTTTAATATTCTTGTTGTAGTCGACTGATCGGGGAAAGGCACCAGTAGTAGAGGAGAGCATCCATAGTCATATGTAGTCAATATTTTGTGATGATGACATCGCTTATTCAAAAAACCATCTCGATATGATAAAGAAGATCCAAAAAAAATGTAATCAAGAAATGGTTAAGTTGATGTTCATAGTGCCTCAAATAGATGAGATAAGAGAGAGGGTTAAAATATTGACTGAGAGATTACAAAACTTGCAAGTAAGCTATCATGAGCTCTTTAATTATAACATAAGTTCATTCATGGTTTTATATTTTATACTCTTTTATGTCATGAACTAAAATATGTGTTGTTTTTATAGGGTTATTTTCCTCCTCGTGATGCTCCTGGCCATGATCAGGGTACTGCAAGTACTGCGCGAGGAGTAAGGGTTGGTACAAGTTTCCATCCTGATCTTCCTACGCATACATCACATCATCTGACCCCATCATCCATGCCTATATTTCTGTCTGAAATGTCGGCAACACATACCATGTAGGAATCTGTTAATGCACCCTCTAGCAGTGAACACATACCAGAACATGCGTCAGGACATGTACCTGGGGATCCAGAGGCCACTAGTACTGGTGATGTTTTAGCAACATTTCCTAGATCTTCCCATATTACAAGTACAGGAACATTTCCGGTCACACTTGTGGTGACCGAGGATTTTGTTCCCATAAAGATAGAGAAGGTCCCAGGTACTTTAAAATGTTTTAATTATTATTATATATAATCCAATTGAAATTTACTTATTGATCACTCTTTTTAGACTATTAATCCCATGATCATTTTGTAGGAAATGATGTTTTTTATAAACATCTAAGTGATATTACATTGGAGCTCTTCAGGCCCACCATACTTACACGGTGGAATGCCCAAAATCAATATTTAAAAGATGAGCTCATTAACCATTTAGTTGTGTTGTTCGGTGATAAAACATTCAACTAAACCAAGGTCCTTCAGAAAGATGGTACCTATCTAAAGTATGTGAGGGACCAATATAGGTCACATTTAGAGAAGAACAAAAAGTATGAGCATCCCCCCATGATTCCGGAGAGGGAGTGGAAGGACCTGGTGTCGGATGGAAAGGAGAAGGCTAAAAAGAAAAAAGGAAAGACACCACCCGGCCAAGGAAGGTATGTGATACTATCAACATGTAATTATATACCGATTACTCTTTCTTTTTATATAATCTAATGTATTTCAAACTTTTCATAGGCTACCCAACACATCGAAGGCAACAAAGGCAACACTAGAAAAACATGGGCAACACAAACTTGGCTCTGGTGGTTATATGAAATTAGCCACATGAATTGTAAGTATCAACAAATGAAATATAGTATCCAAATAATAAATTGAAAACAATTTTTGTTTTATCACACGATAGAAGAAAAATTCATGATCTTATGCAAAAATGTAGGGCTCTAAATTCAACAGAGTTCCCACAGAAGATGACTTGAAGATTTCCTTTCAGCAAGGCTATGGAGCCGTGGTTGAACGCCTAAGAGTCTTGACTGGGCAAACACAACCTTCCACTACATCTGACACACAGGTAAATAAACTCAATAAAGTTTATTTAAAATTGAATACTTGTGCAATCTATTCAATATTAATTTCCACCATAAAGTAATTACATGCCTATTTGTTTTAAACATTCAAGCAATGATAATACTGCACATGACATTGGAATGCAGCCTAGTGAGGGTGGAGCACAATGTGCAGATGAAGGTCATGGTGTGCATCCTGGTACTTTAGAGCATGTAGAGCATGATCAACATGTTGAGCATGATCAGGCTAGAGAAGATCAGGAACATGATGTGGCCCCATCAGGTAAAGAGGACCACTCTAAAGTTCTTTTAAACATATTTAATTGCAATTGGTGTATTAATTAATGTAACCTTTCGTGTTTCAACTTTGGAGCATGTAGAGCATGATCAACGTGTTGAGCATGATTAGGGTAGAGAAGATCAGGAACATGATGTGGCCCCATCAGGTAAAGAGGACCACTCTCATGTTCTCTTAAACATATTTAATTTCAATTGTTGTATTAATTAATGTAACATTTCATGTTTCAACTACAGATCAGGATTCAGAGGGTGTTCAACATGTTGAGCATGAGTCTATAACAAAAGTTCAGGAACATGATGTGGACCCATCAGGTAAAGATAACCACTCTAATGTTCTTTTAATTAATGAAATACTTGTAACAATAATCATAAGACATATCAGTTTAACATTTCTTTCTTATTGCAGTAGACCCCCCTTGCAATGGCATCCACATCATGAGTAGATGACTAGGTGTACATTAAGATCATGTGCAGAGGGAAAAAAACTAAAGGGGGGACATATATTGATTTAGAAAATGATACTCCACTTCAGGTTTATGTAGCTTTAAAAAAGAAAGAAAAAAAAAAGTGATTGTAATCATATCATGACAACCATATTTTTGATAATATGTAAAAATTGAAAGAATGAATATTATATGTTAATTAATGAATGTGAATATGTTAATTAATGAATGTTATATGTTAATGAATGAATTTTATATGTTATTAATGGATGAATGAATGATTAATGTTATATGATTGGGTATGGGGAATTGAGAGTGATGTGAAGGGGGGGAGGGGCCAAATGAGCTTCCACCATCACATGGTTGGCCCTGTTAAGTAGAGACTATTAAACTATTCTCGAGACAAAGAAAAGCTCAATAAGGTAATACACTTTTCAATATAAGAAATGCATCGTTTGAAGCATCAAACCAATATGCAAAGATGAAAGAAAGTGCTAACTTTTCACTATGGCGGTAGAAAAATGATTTTTTATACCCTGAATCAGTCATCAATCTCCGCGATGGTACATTTCAACGAATATTTTTAAAAAAAAAATTGAATTGTTTCGTCGCAATTTCGACAAAAACCATTGACGAATCATCAAAAAGGTCCGATGAAGTTGCTATAGTTGTGACGAAGGCTTCATCGTAACTCCTTGCCAATTTCGTCACAATTTCGATGAACTTTTGGTGTTGTTTCAACACTCTTCCTTGCCCATTTCGTCGAAATAGCAACGAACTTCTGGTGTTGTTTCGACACTACTCCTTGCCCATTTTGTCAAAATGATGATGAACTTCTGGTGTTGTTTCGATGTTACTCCTTTCCCATTTCGTCAAAATGGTGACGAACTTTTGGTGTTGTTTCGACGCTACTCCTTTCCCATTTCATCGAAATGGTGACGAACTTCTGGTGTAATTCATCGGTGGATACATGAATTTTTCATCAATATTTTGATGAACATTTGGGCCATTTTATGATGCCGACGACTGACAAATCTACGTCATTATTTCGATGTTTAATTCGTCGTCAGCCTTGCGACAAAAAAATAGTGACGAAAATATTTTCGTCATTTCATCGCTTTTTCGACAAAGATTTGTCGAATGACCGACGAACATCCGTCGAAAAATGGTGTCAAGTTCAGTAGTGCTCATACACTGGTTATACAGGCATCACCATATTACATTCTCTAGATGTTGAAGTTTGATATGTATGGCATGTCCTAACATGCTAATGAGCATCCTGAAACACATGGGGCCAACAATAACTTGATCTCAAAATTTGATGTGTCATGGAATCAATTGAACCATTCCCACTACCATGTCTTCCATGTAACTCAGCAATAGCCTATTTTGCTTGTTGTTGATCCAAGCAGCACAGATAGACACCTTAAAAATTTCTCCTATACAAGGCTCCTCCTTTGAGCATATAATGGGAGCTCTTTAGTTTTAATTCTCTTCTTTGAGTGGTACTCATTCCATCAGGACATTTATTATTTAGGAGCAATAACATCAAATATGTGTACCAAGGATCATCTGTGAATGATTGTACAGTATACTGTTGGCAAGTAATCTTGGTGTCAACATCAGCCATAGCCTTAGATAAGCCTTATCCTTAGACCAACTTCATTAGGTGAATTTCAAGATTGAATTCCTATAGAATTGCAATCCATTTTCCTTGTCTTTCTCCTAGCTCACTCTGAATTAGAAGGGATTTTACTACAAGTTCTAGAACTATGGTAGTGATCTAACTACAGAGAATATAGTGTTGGAACTTCTTGACTACTTGTACCAATGCAAAGGCTTATTTCTCCAGGAGTGGGTACCTAACCTCAAAATTATTGAATGGAGAAATCATAAAGGCTATGGGTCATTCATCTCCTTCACCTTTCCATTGTGTTAAAACAATAGCACATGAATGATTAGATGCGAAGGAATAAATATAGAAAGACATAAAATAATCAGGACCAGTTAGAACTGGTGCCTCTGAAATAGACTATTTCATTTGCGAGAAGGAAAACTTAGCCTCATTACTCCATTCAATCCTCACATCCTTCTTCATCATTTCATTGAGGGGTTTGATGATCTTCACAAACCCAGTTATAAACTTTCTTACAAAATTTATCTTCCCGAAGAAATATGTCATTTCCTTTTTGTTGCCTGCCATGGTCAGTTTTAGAATGGATTCCACTCTATCAAGGTCAATTGATATCCCTCTGTCTAATATTATGTTACCCAAAATTTTACCCTCTAAAAACCTAAACACACATTTCTTTGGGTTGAGGATACCCCATAACATACATTTTCTAAGAACTTTTAATAACAAATCTACAACATGGTCTCCCTTATTCTTGGAAAACACAGTTAGATCATCCATGTAAATGATAATCCATTTACCTACTAGGTCTTTAAATTCCACATCCATTGCATGTTGAAAGGTGGATCTAGCATTAATAAGACCAAATTGAATCCTCTGGTAGGAAAATGTCCTCCACTTGGTAGTGAAGGCAATCTTCCTTCTATCTTCATAATTAACCAACACCTGATTGTATGCTAAATAGGCATCTAGGAATGACATCATCTACGGGCCATTAACTATCTACAACACCTCATCAAGAGAAGGAAGTTGGTAGTTATCCTTTTCTAAAGTTTTATTAAGGTTTCTGAAGTCGACACACAATCTAATTTCCCCATTCTTTTTATGAACGAGAACTACATTTGTAACTAGGTTGAATGCCTTACTCGAAAAATAATTATTGTTGAAAGCAACTTCTATACCTATTTAAGAATTTTAGGTTTAAGAAAGGAATTCACTGGGAACATCTTTTGATGGAATGGCTTTGCTTCAAGTTTCAAGAGGATAGTATGTGTTATTACTAAAGTATCAAAAGTTTTCAAATCTTCATACCCCCAAGCAATCGCTATGATATCTACTTTCAATACTCTCAATATTTTGTCCCTAATTTCCTTAGGACAAGTCTTTCCAATGAACATGCTTCCCTCTGGGCCTAAATCTACCAAGTTGACTGACTCATATTTTCCTCCATCAGTATCAGTAGGTAATTTCTCACGATCCTAAGGATTAGAATCAAATATCATTTCTAGTGCTACCATCCCCTTAGGAATGCTATTTGTTTTCAGATTCATTATACCTTCTACATCACATTTTGTTGGATCCCAATCTTCCTAATCTTTATCAGATTCATCAATAATTTTCCCCTCAAAGGCATCTGAACTTTCCAAGAAGGCAACTATATGTTGGTCATCATAAAAAACTTGGAAATTCTAGATGTTTTTCAGGATGACTGGGATCAAGACTAATTCCACTGAGAATCTCTTCAACTTGAAATCTTGCATGGGTTCCAAGGTAGGAGCAACAACAACTAGTGCATCTGTAATCTGGTTATCTTCTCTAGGAATCAATTTGATTCCAAATGCATTGAAATCTTCTATTAAATTCCATATCTTATTCCTATACGCAGCCAACCTCTTGTTATGACATGTGTATTGGCTACAAACCTGCTTAAAAATTACCACAAAATCTCCCATGATTGTGAAAGCTATAAATTTATTTTGATTTGCAAACATCAATCCTCTAGCAAGTGCTTCAAACTCTGTGACACTGTTAGTGCAGCCAAACTATAACCTGTAAGAAGAAAAGTAGGTTTTCCCTTTCAGGTTTGTTAGTTCAACTCTAGCTCCACTCCCTATTGTAGACTTGGACCCATCAAATTTGAGGGTCCACAGTTGATCTTGGGTTGGGATTTATTTCTTTAGGTCAGCTATGAGTGATTGCTTGCGTGAAATAGGTGGCGGCTTAAACTGGTTCAAGATATCAAGATCGAGAGACTAGTGTAAATGATGATCATCAAATATTTCACTCAAATTTAAAACATGTGTAGAAACTATTTCCTGCACCTCATCTTGATCAACAATTTTATAATTGGTTATCTTTTTGGGCAACCCCTTGGGAATTGGAAGGTTATTAGGGGCGGGTGTGTCAAACAATTTCTAAGATTCCTCAAATCTTATTTTGTAGATTAGGAAATAGGATCTGATTCTATCCCATTTGGGGGGAGACTTCTTCCTGGTACTAATGGTCCTTGTCAAAATAGTCGTGTCTCTAGCCTTAAATGGAAACTAATTCAGAGATGTGTGGTGTTCATAGTTCTCTCCTAACTAACAAGCATGGTTCAAAATGTCTATACAACATTGCCATGTCAGCTCATAATGATTTTGGTAATGGACCCTGCATTAGGTCGGGAGTAACAAACTCCATAAATCAAAATTTCCTTATTGTTTGCATTCTTACAATTACTTTATAATCTTTTTAGTTATTATTTTCTAGTTATATTTTTATGGTTTGGTCTTATTGGATAGTTTTTGTTTATTTTTATTTTTATTTTTGTTCTTTTTTTTGTACTTTTTCATTTATTAATATTTGTTGCTTTCTTTAATCTATTATTTTATTTCCTTATTATATTCATCATGGTTTTATTTTTCTAGTTTTTACTAAATTTATTTATTTTTATTTATATTTCCTTTGGGCCATTTTTTATCTTATTACTCTTTATCCTTAATTTATTTTTTATTTGGTCTTATTCTATTAAGTTTCTCTTAATTTTCATTTTCATAAGTTATTTTTTCCATTTATTGTGTTTTTCATTGCTTAGTCTTCTTTCTTTTTTTGTCTCTTTCCTCACAGCTTGATGGTTTGGTTTTATTTATTCTTTTAGTCTTTTAGATAGGTCTCTATGTCCTTTTCAGTTTTGCATTGTATTTTAATATTCTGCATTAATATTCTTCATTTTCTTTGATTTTTTCTTGATTTATTTTATTAACAAATTACCTCCTCTTAATTAAAATATTTTTAATCTTGTATTTTTCCTTCCCAATAGATTCAATATAGGAATTTTCATTTAATTAATATTTTTTTTTGTTTTAGTTTTTCTTGGTCTTCCTTATTTGGCTTTTTTGTTGTTCTTCTTTTTTCTCCTTTGGTTTTTAGTGATGTCTTTGGTCTTTTATGTTGACTTTTCTTTTTCTCATTTTTTATATATTTATAATTTTTTAATTGTGTTTCTCCCCCAAATTCTCGCCTTTCTATTTAACCAAGTCTGCTACATTCATTCTCACTCTTTTTCTCTTACTACAATCTTGATGATAGATCATGGAGTTTGATCTGAAACGTCGATGCTAAAAATCACACAGTTTCAAAGTAAAAATATTAGCAATAAAAATTCAACCCCCTCTCCCAAAACCAACCTATGTTGTTACAATTTTATGATTAAAACTTTCTAGTTGACAGTGGTCATAGGGTCACTGTACTCTAAAGGTTGTGAGCAATCAAGATTAAACATCGAAGAGGTCATAATTTCTTCCCTCCTATACACTCCTATCTTGGTTTCAAAATAGGCTACCTCATTACCTAGGACAGTCATACTTTGTGATCATATGTTTCAGACAAGATTCACTTTCAATCCTAAGCCAAGTTGCTACCACTTTCCATGGAAGCTACATGTGTGAGAAATCCAAGGAGAGATAACCTCCAATACTCTTCATCAACTCCTAGCTTAGTAGCATGTCATATGTTTCAGGGATATCAACAACCTAAATATTCATATGCTTCTAGATTTGTGGGTCTGATCCAATCTGCACATGCATGATTTTTAGTTCTCCAACAACATTAACCTCAGTTTTGTCTAATTGTATTACTTTCTTATGAGTCTGAACTAGACTTAAACCTAAATTTTTACAAATAGAGAAAGGAATAACGTTACCCGAGGCTCCAAAATAAAAAAGGAAATTATAAAGATTCTTTCTAAAAATTCTCAGACTTAAAAGGAATGGGGGTGTCCCCATCTTACCTCTATATAGGACTGTGTTCATGTCATTAGCTGGAGTGACCTTATTTTTTCCTTTCAATCAATTTGACTCTTTCATGGCCTTTAACATGATGTTGCATTGGGTAGGGCACCACTTTAGAATGCCAAATAATGACAGAGAGGTCTTTTGTTTCTACATTTTTGAAATGAAATCAAATTCCATGTTATCATTCATCTGAGATTTAGGAATGAATGCAAAATTATCTTTGTTTATAAACTTCGGTGGGCCTTTTGGTGGAGGCAGATTGTTGTCACCATTCTAATTAGGTGGAATCATATTGTTGGGAGGGTTAGATGTGGTAAATGGCCCCTCATTCTGATTTCTTAGAAAATGGCCTCCCTTGGTTTGGAAAGCTTGAGTATCATATGTATCTACTTCTAGTTCATTTTCCTCTTTCCTAGGGAAGGGAGGTCCCTTGTGATAGGTCTCAAAAGTCATGGATATATCCACAGATCCACTACCTTTGTTGGGAGTACCCTGTAATGGTTGGGAATTAGCTTGTACAATTTTAACCATTTCTCCATCTCTGGGTAATTAAGTTTAGAATGCACTATAGTGTCATGCAACTTGCACCAATTAGTCATGAATTTCAGATCTATAATGTTTATAGTGTGTGGTTTATCTTTAGTGGCTTGATAGTTATGGGGAACTCACCCATTGTTTGGTCTAGTATTCCACTGCCTATTGTTACTGGGTCTCTAGTTATATCCCCTATTCTAGTTCTGATAGTTTCGGTTGGGGAAGTTTTGATTGTAAAATTTTCTTTGATTTTGGTTGGAATTTTGGTTGGAGTAGTTATTTTGATTGGAATACCCTCCCTGATTCTTGGTAATTGTGATTCTGATTTTCATTTTGAGGGGGGTTAAACTTGAATTGTGACATCTTGTTGGTCACTTGGGATAAATTTTTCTTTAGAGTTTCTAACTTTGTTGTCAAATGAGCAGTACACTCACTTTCTATAGTAGTTACAACCAATGGGTGAGTCATGGGGTTAAATAGTTCTCCAACATGATTATGGAAATTTTGAGTTTGCTGGGAGGAATCTAAAGTCCCACCATCAACCCATGGTTGTAGGGGTGGAGGTTGTAACTCAACCAAAGGCCTATTGGTATAGTTGGACATACCTGGGGCTATATTGAATAGAGGGGTTAGATAAGGAATCTAAGGATATCCTAGGCAAGGAAAAACCCCTCCTAAGCCACCTGATTGTGAACCTATTTGATGCTACAATTTGAGATCCAAGTGATACACCTTTGACAAGGAATTAATGTCTAGCACATGGTAGGTTATTTTATGAAATAAGCTGATCAACGGTTCTATGGATTTTAGATATGCCTAGATGGTGATGTTCTTAGCCACTAAGTATCATTCTTGTAACCTCTTGTACATCCTTTGGAATTGTGTGTTAAAAAGAGGTAATGGTTCATGTGGTTCCTTCCTTATTGTGGAAAATTGGTGGTATAAGATGGCGGGGTTGACATAGACCTAGAATTGGTTGATAAAAACATCTTCTAAATTTTCCAACTCAGGATGGATCAAGTAGGCAAGTTTAGATACCAATTATAGGCCATATCTCCTAGTGAATAGGGGAATAGTCTACATGCAACATTATGATGAGCTATTTGAGCCTAAGTACAAGAATTTTGAATGCCTTTATGTGCTCTTTGGCACTTCATGACTCTCCATGGGTGTATCTAGGGTAGAATTTATCTAGATTCATAGGCATTTCATGTATGCCACTAGGAATAGTTCCCAATGGTGAAAGATTATTTTCAAATAATTCCATGGGTGGTGATGGATTTGGTTGTGCCAGCTATGGTATTGGAGGAAATCTAGGTGGAGTAAGTGGTGGTGTTAATGGTGGTAGGATCAAAACTCTACGAGCCATGGGTCTAATTGGGGTTTGAAGTTCAACTAATGATGGTGGATTAGTAGCAAATCTAAGAACTCTATCAAACCTATCTAGTGAAAAGGACCCAATTCACTCTAGTTTGTTCCTCTAGGCCCTCCATCTAGCACCAGTTCTACTAATGGTCAAAATTAACACATAAATGTTAAAATAAAATATCTCTAATCTATTTCTCGTGAAAAAGAAAAATGATCTAAAACCACCTACCTTCCAATATCTGTATTGTTGGTTCTCAACTATGATAATATCATTCAATGTTCCTTTCAACAAGAATATTCAAGGGTCGTATTGATAAACAAGTACAAACTATATAATACAAAGTAATTTAAGGTTGGGGGTTTAAATAAACAACAAAATATTGATCAAGGCTTGGGACAAAAAACATGAACATAGATTTCTTTTAATTCAGACATGTAATTCTTATGATGAGCACTTTTCCTAATAAACTAAAACTATAGAACAACATAAAAAATCCATACCATTGCATCCATTCATGGTGTATATTTAGAGCATACAACCATTAACCATCACTTTTTTAAACCTTTTCAATAACAAAATACCACAAGCTCATTACCAGAATTAAGAAATCAACAAATATCAAGAAAATATCATCCATAGATAATGCAATAAAATGGTTTCAAATTTGGAGTCTTCTATTGATTTTCATAAAATTAGAAACATTTATGTGAAACAAGATGCACTAGCATATGAATTACCATTGTTTATCAACATCATTGTTAAACTAAGAAAATTTTGAAATAAAACTACTTGCATTAAAACTGTAAAAATGTTTGAGTGTCTTCCATAAAAGCTGTAAAGATTGTAAATTGTATCTAATCTCTTTAGTTATCCAATCTGACTTCAATCAGCTGGGCCATACAATGAGGAGATATTTCTAAATTATAGAGAAAATTAGCATCAATCTCTCCTATCAAAAACGAAGATCCGCAGTCTACGACTAAGATCCATAATTATAGGGACACTCGAGTTAACTCTAAGTGTTCTCTTTACTGAAACTATAGGAGCTAAAAAAAGATACGCCACATGCTTCTTCAATCAAAATATTACTGTGAGTTCCAACTCTATCCTCTACTGAGCAACATGCTTTATCTTTGACTCACCAAAATTGATCACAAGTCATCCATTTTCTTATAAACTATCATGAAAGTGTTGCTATCAAAAAGGGTACCTAAAATAGTTTCCTTTACTTTTCATCCTCATGAGGAATCTCATGATACTCATCATAATTCTAGAAATTATATTTCAATGTATCATCATAAGGTCCATCAACCCAGTTAGATTTAAACTTTGAGTCTTCAAATTTCTTCTCCACTACAAGAACAATTTCCCTCAACTGACCGATGTCTTTGATTGCCCACCACATGAAAAAAATGATGTCCAACAACCTATCCATGAGTGTTGACTCCTTTCATTATTTTATCAAGTATTGCCTCCCAAACATCCTTTATTTCTCCTAGTGATTCAAGTCTTTGATTTAGAGTTAATTTTTTATCAATGATTTTTGTAATAATATCCTCAAAGATGCCTTCCTGTTCCCATATCTCATGAATTCCCTTGAGCATAGCTATTATTTTTTCAATTAAATTCTATGTTTTGAAAATATACACATTCATAGCCTTTGAAATATATTCAGGGCTCTCATCACCTAAAATATGTGACTGGACCAACTCTTCACTTGAAATTTTAGCAATCACCTTTAGCTTTCCCAAGTAATGCCCAAGATTTTCTTCCTCTTCCCTCCATTTCCTTATAGATTCTTCTATCATTTTGACCAAAGAAATACCTACATAAAAGTGTTTAAAACCTTCATCTAGATGCTTATCCATGTCAGAATTGAAAACTTTGAACCAATTGTCAAACCAGGTGGCCTTCTTTTTCATTTCATTCAACCCATCCACCTCCTTCTAGCTCATCAAATAGGGGTCTCTAATGGTGTGGAATGCTTAAGAGTTGATGTAATTAACTCCTTCAAAAAAAATTCATCTTTCCAACTTGAGCCTTAATATCATCATTAGCTTTCTTATCCTTGATTAACCTTGACTTGTTAGTGGTGGCAATAATATCAATCAGGTTTATCTGTTCACTTGTATTTTTTCCTATGTTGACAATGCTTATCTGATAATCTTCATCCTATAATTCTCTATCATTCTTATCAACAATAGGGGTAGCAATTTATGCTATCAAATCTCCCTCATCTTTCAACTTTGTGGAATGCACAACATGAGGTTTCTTCTTTGATTTCACTTTGTCAATCTCCACTACCATCTCATCCCATGTCACTAGCTAAGCTTGCACTTGTTGTCTCTTTTCTAGATTTAGCTTGAGCCAAGTGGTAGTAGTTGGATAAGTAGTCACTTTTTGAACACTGGGAGGTGTTAAGGATAGAGGTGTAGAAGAAATCTCCTCAAAGGTTTGTTGAGAAGAAGTATTTTCTTGATCCTCTTGCTCTTTTTGTAACCATTCCTACTCTAGTCTCTCATTTTGGGCTCTAATATCTTCTTTCTTCTTCATTTCTTCCTCTTTCCATGTATCCTCCTCATCTTTAAACCTTTGTTCCAACTCTTTTGGATGGAGTTCTTCCTTTGTAGCTTTTCCTTGTTCAACTTTCTCATGTGGTTCTAGTTCTAGTGTAAGAGCCTCTTCTTTAGCTTTCTTTAGTCCCTTAGTAGCTTCCTTTTCTTAGGCCGTCTCTTTAGTTTTCTTCCTTTTCTCTTCTTCTTCTTGAGCCAATTGTTCAACAACTAGTGTTTGGGAACTTTCCATTATTTCCTACTGCTCTTTTTCAGTAAAAACTTCATTCATTTCTAATTCCTCCTCATATAGGCTTTCAAGTGTGGAACCCCTTAAACATTTTTCATGTCCAATCTCCAGTCTTGCTCAAACTTGGGTTGAAAATTGTATCTGAGGGCTTAGGGTTTTATTTCTTGTCACTATTTAAGGGTTTTAGTTACTCAAAGTCTTATTTTAAAAACCCCTTTGAGTTTGTATTTTGGCCAAGGTTTAATTCTTAGTTGACCCCTTGTTGTCGGTTCTCAATCCTTTAAGTCACATCTTGTGTCATTGAAACCTGTTGAGCAATCAACCCTCGAGTCTTTTTTTACCAATTGTCATGTGTTGGAACATTACTTTAATTTTTCCTAAGTTGGGATAGGTATATCCCATTAAAATTTGAAACATCTTTTATATAGTTGTTATGTCATCATCCTAGTCAGGTCCCTCTTTTAAGATTAACAGTTTCAACATGTGCAAATATGAGAACCCCTGACTACCATTCAATTGATGCAAACAAATCTTCATAGTTCCCCATGCACTCATTTGAATGTATTACTTGTTATTTTATTCCCTCGAGCTCATAGGTGAAGGTCTTGTGTCTAGTATGTTAGCAGGCCTAATGTCTTTGATAAGGGATCCGGTTGGTTGTCAAAGGAAATCAAAAGTGAGCGATGAATGATGTGGCTACATCTGGACCATTCCCCACACACTCGTTTGTCTTTCTTGCCCATTAAAATTATCACATGAGCTGGTAGGTGGATGCCTCATGTATGGTCTAAATTGTGGGCCCAGTGGTTTCAAGTGGTCTATCTTAGAGTTTTCAAATGAACACCGGTAGACATCGGGTGACATGGATTAATCTTAACTGCTCCTCGCTATCCCATATGGGTCTCACCTTTATTGCCAGAATCTCAATGATGAAGAAGGCATTTTCCATGTGGAGTGATCCAGAGGACATGGAAGCATTAGCACAAGGGAAAATATTAATTAAATACTCCAACACGAAGCATGGAAAATAAACTGTGTTACTAATGTAGATGTATTGCACGTGTTTTAAGATATTTTAATATGGATCGTGGATGTTGTAAGAAGGATAAAGTTGTGGGTAATTAAGAAGTGTCTATAAAGAAGCTGGGATATTTAATCTAGACCTCTCTCCATCTCGCCATTGATGAAAGTTTCACATGAGTTATGACTCATGGGGGTGAGGGAAAGAAGACACATGGATCCTAGTTACGGTGACAAAGAGATGGTGGAGCCCGCATACTACAAGTAAGTGGTTCCATGTGGCTTTCTATCATTTGGTAAATATTGTGGCTATGTACAGTCAAATATTTCATAATAAGTTGGCTAAATATGGATTGTGAATCAATTAACAGTCCAAAAAGATCAATGGCTGGCATTGAAAACTCAGTTGAGGGAAAGTGAGCCATTTTGGTTTGCGTGAGTGAGCCTTAATAACTGAAAGGACATTGAGCTAGTGAAGTAAGGAGTTGCATAAATATTAATACCTATCTTAAAGGAATAATTCAACATTGTGTTGTATACTCTATGCACTCAAGAAGCTCATGTTGTAGCTTTTCCAATATTTTTTTGACGTTGGAACTAGGGTTGTCAACTTGCAAAGAAAACTAGTAAGTGAATTATTTCCCTCCCATTAGAATTATTGATAACTTGTTCTTTTTCAAACTCTTGAGTCTGTCAGGGTTTTCTTGGTTTAGAATTTTTAAGGTTTGACGTTCATAAAAGAGAATTTGTTGAGTTCTGCATTGGATAATTGATTTCAAACCCTTACAAAATCCGTAAGTCTTGTTTGAACAAACCAAAAACCCTACCTTGTAATACCTCTTATGTTATGGCTCCTAAAGTAAAAGTGTCGTCATCTAAAGGGGAGGCTTCTGCTCCCAAAAAACCTTTGAATAAAGAATTAATGGACCAATTACCACCCTCAACCATTGATAAACCTAAGGGCCAATTGCTTCTTAGAGGTCCTCAAGTAGTAGAGGGTTTGATTTACAAGAACTCCTTTATTAAGGATTCCAAATTTCCTTATACTAGATGGGAATTGTTTTATAGCAAGTTCAGGAATAAAAACATGGGTATCCTAGTAGGTAACCCTTGGAACTGTGACTTGGGAAAGTTGATTGTACCAAATGTTTATATGGATGTTGACTTACTGAAGGAAATGGCTACCAATTATGACACAATCACAAGAACTATAAGAACATATGATGGGAAGGAAATGGTCAAAATCACCAAGGAGGAATTAGGTCTTGTTTTCAAGCTTACTAAATAGAATGATGAAATGTATAAGATAAATGGAAATACACTTAAGCAGGAGTATGATAAAACTAAGATTACATTCAAAGTCCACATCCTACCGAGATTTGTAGCAAAAATTGCAGGTAAAAAGATCATAATAGTGCCACATGATAAAGAGCCTTTCCCTATTAGCTATTTTATTCCCTACTTCCAAAAAACCTTTTATTTTATTTTCCAAATAATTGGTTATGATCTTGTCACAAGAATGCCAATGCCATGGCTATCATGCCTTCCCATATTCAACATCCCCAATATTGTGCATTGTATGATTATGTGGGGTTTCTTTAAGAAAGAATGCATGAATGATTGATAAGGTTGAAGAAAGGTGAATTGGGAGTGAGATTCAATTGGTATTCATTATTTATGCATATGTTTTTATACAAATTTGTAGTTTTCTTTGGGCCTAATATCACTTTGGAAAGAAGAAAGGGTGACTCAGAGTTTCCTGTGCAATGTTGGAATACTATCTTATACAAGGATGATAGGACATTTGATTATGTGACATTTCAGAACCCGTTTGCTTCAGAATTGAGGAGAATCTTAATTGTGAATGTACCTAGAATTCCCATAGCTCTACATGATTTCTTAAGACCTAAGGAGAGAAGGCCTAAGCTTGGAGTTGATCATAATTGGGGAGATGTTATCCCATACCCTAATTACACTATCTTAAGAGTATATGGTTCCATGGTAGCACCTCATTTGCTACCAAAGTTTGTGCCAGAGAGAATTGGTTTCCTAGAGGTGATGTGGCAATTGGGAAGTGTTAAAAATGGACACTTATTGAATCAAGGAAAATGAAATTCTTTCCTTTGAACACTTGTTTTTCTAATTTTGTAATGAACAAGGGAGGTTGGAATAATATTCTTGATATACTCAAAACCTATTGTATGCAGAGGTCAATTGAGAGGGTCAGATATGACCCTAAAGGTTTTATGGCTTGGTTGAAAGAAAGAAACAAGATATCCCAATTTATACACAATATCCAATATCCAGAGGATGTGATAAGAAATGTGTTCAAACTTTTGGAGTAGGAAAAAAGAAGAGCAAGGTGGATTTGCTTCAATAAGATGCAAACAAAGATAAAGGAAGAGGAACCCAACTTTAAGGTTCTCCCAGAAATTGAAAATGTAATATAAAAGGTGGAGCATGTATCAAGGAATTTTGATTCAATAGTAGGCCATCTTGAAACTAAATGGGTAATAAGTAAAGATAAAGGGAAAGCTCAAATTGTAGAAGAACAGGGTGGAGGAGAAATCCCTACTATGGGAGAAAATTCTACATCTCAAGCCCCTAATGAGCCAAGCATAAAGTTCTTTGTAAGGAGAAAGGGTAAGGAAAATAAAATTGATGCAACTTTTGATATTTCTCAACAAGAAGAATATAAGCCTCCTTCTCCTATGCCACAAGAACCACCACCATCTCCTCCAAGGCCAAAAAAGCCTAGAATTATAGACATTGATTCTCCACCACCTAGTGAATTCCCATCAAGGGAGCCACCATTGAAAGGACAAAGGGTTGAAGTGACTGGTATGGTGGAATATGTTGATGAAGGCTCTGATGAAGATATTTGGGTATTAGAGTAGGAAATGAAAGGAGTGTCTACTACACCAGTAGTAAGGGAAACACATCAATTGGGTATGAGAATGAGTAAATCTACTCTTACAAGACTCAATGGCAGAGATGATATGTTAGTTGAAGCATGTGCAAAGTTCTTAGATGATGAATCATATATAAAGTCTTAGGATTTTATGAAATTTTCATATAGAGCTAAAAGTGATGAATATGTCAAAAGATTGGCTACAAAAAGAAGCCTTGAACCAGAATTGTCATATGTTATCATCCAGAAAAAGGTTTTAAATGAAATAAGAGCTAGATTCCAGAAGATGAATTCTACAAAAGAGGGTTTAGAATTGATAAGGGATAGTGGTATTTTTCTGCTCCCATACTGGGATTTAGCTTCTATGATAGCTTTCAACACAATAAACAAGTGTGACATGCCTCTCTATCATATAGAAGAAGAAGTTGCACTTGCACTATAGGGGTCTACTTTTAGTGAGGAATGGGAAGCCCTATAGCCCTAAGCACAAGAAAGCCTTATATTGTTGAGCCTACATCTAACTGCAGTGGAGGCCTAATAATAAAAAGAGTGTTAGAAACATCAGCTCTAGAGGCAGGAAATATGTCAATACATGTTGCACAATTTACAAGGGCCACTGTGGAATCTATGATTGTAGAAAAAGATAAGCTCAAGATAGATTACAATGATTTGATAGTCAAATATGGAAGGCTTGAGTAGTATAATATGCAGATGCAGACAATGGTAGCATTATTGGAAGATAAGTTGTAGAGATAGCAACCTAAAAAACCTAAGCAAAATGATGTTGACTCCCCCACCACTTCACAAGAAGCGATACCCCCAGAGTTTACTACTGAAGTAATTTCTTCATGGGAAATTATGCCATATAACATGGGAAGTGTGCCCATTTCAATAGTGGAGCTTGGTACATCAAAGGGGCCACAAGCTGAAGAAGATGTCAATAGGGAAGAGTTTCTTAGGAAACTAAATAAATATAAAGAGAAATGTGATAACAATGATGAGGATCTTTTCCATAGAAACATGAAGATTGTCACTATAGTATTGGAACATTTGAAGAGAAGAGTGAATAATAGGTTGAATAGTGACCACTGCAGTTATTCATCCATGGTGGTTGCTATCAGTAATTTTTACATTGACGTAGAAAGAGCTATTCCACTCATGGAAATTTGGATCCCTAGGAATAATGAATTGGTATAGAGGTCAATTGGAGTTAAGCAAGATGCCAATCTTCCTGAAAAGTTAAAACCTACTATGGTTCTTGTAGGTAAAATTGAAGGATACAGGGGAAATATTGAACCATTCAACAACAAAATAAAAGAGCTAGTAAAATCTTTCCATAAATCACATCATGGCCTTCTTCTATCCATTCTAAGGGATGATAATAGCATCAAAACTCTACAGGAGTGGCAAAATGAAACCAATAAGGTTATTTTAGATCAAGTAATGTCAATTTTTCAAAAGTTTGATATGGATACATTAAAGATAAATATGGATATCTTAGCTCATGATGAGTTTGTCTTACTAGAATTTAATAACGAGGCTAACTAGATTTTCACCAACTATGCACCTTATAGAGAAAGGGTTGATGAAGTCATGAATTTCAATTGGCCCACTGAAGAGGAATTCCTAGCTTGGAAAGGTAGATACTTGGAGGGAGTGGTGGACTGATATGAAATGGCAGGGTGAGAATTTGAAATTTTGAAATCTACAACCATGAAGAATAACAGATAAATGAGAATTGCACTGCATAGCCTAGATTTAGTATAGATTAGGATTTTGATAAAGTATGAAAAATATAGTGCATCTTCTTCAAGTTGAATTGATGACAAGGCTGCAAACGTTGACATATCTTTTATCTTTTCTTTTCATTTTCTATCATGCTTTCCTTCTTTCACTTTGTGTGTGGGAAAAAATTTTGAGGTAGCTATTTGAAGATACCTTTTTGAAGATTGGACCAGATCTCCAACAATGAATGAAGACCACTTTCTGTTCCCCACATGTTTCCCACCTCTTGGGAATGCACTACAACTGAATAGGGGAATCTTTGGTATAGGTGGTCCAATTGGATGTTGACATGTGTACATTTTATCCCAAGGCTTGTTTTGCTCCTTCAGTTTTATAAGAAGGAATTTAGGGCTAGAAAGTAGGGGTTCATTGTTTTGCATTCAACACTATGAATTGTAAAAGGAATATCAAGCATGTTTTAGAGTTTTGTCTTAATTTCATAGTTTTTTTATTATGTATGTAATTTTGATAACAATATAGCAAATATAGTACATCTAGTAATACCAATTTCATGGATATTTTCTCTCCTTGTACTCATTTTATGAGTTATGAATGAAAGTAATCTAGGATTCCTTTTGTTTGTCTCTATTGTTTCTCAATAGATGTTTAATTTCATTTCTGCTTATTAGTTCAATGTATTAATGTAAGTGCTTAGATGAAATTGTTAACTCGTAACAATTACGTGCTAGGATATTTGTAAGTAGTGATGATCATGATTGTAATAGGGGAATATTGTAAAGTAGTATTTCTTGAGATTGTAGGTTGCTATTGATAATGTGTTGTCTAGTTGCATAGGTTGATATTGACTGTGTGCTTGGAATAAGACACTGGTTCGCGCAAAGTATTCATAATTTAGTTCCTGAGTTGATTCATTAGCTAATCACCTTTATTTTATATACCTTCAAATGAATACCACTATTGTTGTTTTTTGTTGAGTTTCATCTTCTCATGCTTTAAGTGTAGGATAGCAGTAAATGAGATGCCAACTTATTTGATGTGCTACATTGTTGAGTAAATTTATGAGAATTATCTATTGTCGACTATGTATTTGAGTAGTAGTCATATAAATTCTTGAGTATACATTGTTGGATCACCCTCTCGGGTCTGACAAAGCCCAAAGTGTAGGAGTAGAAGTTTCACAACTTTTACTTGTTCATTGTTCAATCCATTTGGAGTACTAAGTATTGAAAATGGAAAATTCTATAGGTATTTTATGAATTCAATTTGGTTCTTAAAAAATAACCAATAGATAGGCGACTCTACTGGGGAATTATCTAAGTCCAAAGTCTCTAAGTTTAGATCTAGTACAAATAGAGTCAAGTAGTTTATTATATTATTCTTTACTGTCTATAGAATAATTAGTTTAATTTTTTTTGTAAGAAGTCACGTCGTACCCAGTCTTATGCATAAGGTCCTAGTTCATTGTTTCACCCTGTGTTGAGTTATGTTTAAAATATTTTCCGAGGTTACAAATACAAAGTCAAAGTACAATCACTTTCTAATTCCTAGTATTTTGGGTGGTGACTTTTCCATCTATAATACCAGTATAAGGATAAATTCTCAAAAGGAACACAAGAAGAAAGATTATAACATATTTGAAATCATGAAGAGGACCAAAAGTTATGCAAAGAAGCATCCTAAGCATAAGGCAGCATCTGAGCCTATAAAACAAAAAAAATCTACTTGGGTAAAGAAGAACTCTAAATCAAGTAAGTTTGTTGATTCCCCTGTTGATGCATCTCCTACTTTTAATATTGATGTAAGTAGTGTCGGTGCCCAGGAAAAGGAACATGAAGTTGGAGGGTCTAACAAAGACCAAGGAATTTTTCCTATTGATCAAGTGTTTGATAACGAGCTCCACATTTCATGTGAGGAGGATAAGAGGGAGTTTTGGGGTAAGAGTAAGAAGTTTTCAGAGTCTTTAACTCCTGGAATTAGCTCTAGTTTTAATGGAAAGAATTTTAAGCTAAGAGGTGAGTCTCCTGGTGTACAAGTGCACCTTTCTCTTGAGGAAGATCCTATTGGCCAACCCTACTATACTCCTGCACCAAGTGAGCCTAGAGATCTTCTAGAAAATGAAGAAGATATAGATAAAGATATACAGGCTATAGAAGAAGAAGAGCTAAGGCTTAAATAAGAAGAGAATAGATTGATGGTCTTAAAGGAGAGATAAGATAGGATTAGAGCTAAGCAACTTGAGAGAGATGCTCAGAAAAAAATATTGGAAAAGATGAGAGAAGATGCTACTAGGCATAAGGCCTTTGAGGAAAATATCTTTAAATTTGCTGCTAAAATGACGAATGATCCTTGAAATAGCAGTCCCAATGGGAACCTCTACTATTGATACCTATACCACATCTGTCTCAACTACTAGAACCTTAGATCCTCCTGCTACCGCTAAGAAGACATTATTTTAGATCATGGGAAGAGGCCCATTGATCAACCCAAGAAAACTACCTTCAATACGAGTACCAGTACACATACTTCATATTTTGAAAGCCCCACACACAATACCAAAAAAGGTCATATTCCATCCACTGCACCCCTAGATCCTGAACTCTTGAGATTATAGTTGGAGAATAAAAAACTACAAGAAGATTTGAAGAAATATGAGATAGAAGCTTCTAATGCAGAGATGGCTAGGAAAATTACTTTTCATAAAATTTCCACACCCACTCTAGAGGCATCAAGCTCTAGACATACTAATAGTAATTCACAAAAGAAGAATATAAATGACACATTCCTAGTGGAAGTGGTAGTGGGGATCAAGGTGGTGGAGGTGGAGGAAATAATAAGAATAATAATTTTTATTTTGAAGATGATGAAGGAAACAACAAGAGGGGTGGTGATAGTGAATGTGGAAAGGGTAAGGATAGTAGTCAATCTGACAAAAAAAGAGATGTTGAGTAAAGATATGTTCATAGGGATTGACACACTAGGAGGCCACTCCAAGTAGATAGATACTAGTAGTTATGTTTCACCAGAATACTTGGGTGCCTTAACCGATTTCCTAAAGATTTCAAACCTTCTCTAGTCATATTCTCTGGTAATAAATCCTTGAGTGGTGAGGACCACCTCAAATCATTTTCTAATGTTATGGATGAATTTGAGGTAGAGGCAAAATATGTCATGATGAAGTTGTTTATACATTTTCTCATTGAAGATGCTTGAGAATGGTATAGGAGTTTGCATACTGAGAGCATTGGCTCTTGGAGAGAATTCAAAAGGATATTTAGAGAACAATATGGTGACAAGATTGATTCACTTTTTGTATTGAATCAATTTAATAATATTGCTAAGGGTTCTAACGAATTTGTCATTAAGTTTAATACAAGGTTCTAGAAGTCTAGGAAGAGGTTTCCTCCTCATCTACAATTGAATGAAAATGTGTGTTTACTAAATTATTACAATGACTTTGATAAAAAAATGAGTTCTATCCTACTAGATAAGAATCCTTAGACATTGAGAGAAGCATACAAGATGGCAGAGCATATTGAGAATATTATCAGAGCAACTGGTAAATTTGGAAGAAGAGATGATGAAAAATGCCTCAGAAATTCAAAGAAGGAGGACAAGAGTTCAAGAGTTAAAGGGAACACTTTTGAGGATATGATTGATAATTTTATGAAAACTATAAGTAACAAAATTGTAATGCAAGAAAAGGCTCAACCAAAAAATTATCAAAGGAATGAAAGGACTCCTAGGTTACAGGACCACCCATATAATACCAATTGGGATAATGGGAAGCATGTTCTAAATAATCAAAGGAATTCCTAGAACAAGGTCCCCCTAGATCCTCTATAGAAGAATTTAGGAGATTTTGTTGAAGACACCCCTTGGTTCATGGTTTTCCAAATGCCACACTCTCCTCAGCAATATGCAGTTGCATAGATGGTTGAGGTAGAAGATGATATTCCTAAAGACTATGATCAGAAAAATGAGGAGGATATTGATGTACTTATGGTTACGAGTGATTTTGATGTTAACATTGAGTGATTTTCTAATATGGACTCTTATGAAGTGGATGTAGACAATCAAAGGAAAATTGATAGTGCATATCATCAACAAGTCCTCTTTGATGAGGATGTTGATAGTGATAGTGAGGTTTATAATTTGGAAGTGATTGAAGATGGTGTGTCACTTAGAAGGCCTTCAAAGGAGTAGATTGCAAAATATAATGCAACCTTGGTTGCCAAAACTAGAAGTTCCTATCATCTGAGAAATAGAGTAGTTAGTGGTGAACAAGGTAGTCCTACTAGTCTTTTCATAAAGGAGTAGAATTCCAAAGGAAAAGAGCACAGGCCTGGTGGAAAAATGGAAGCAGTCAAAGCTAAACAAGCTAGGGGAGATAAAATCTGGGCTAAAAGGGTAGGTAAACCAAAAGCTGCTAAAGAATTCAAATCTCCTGATGTGAAGATAAAGACATAGAAGAAAAATCCTGAAGTTACGCTGAAGGATGCAAAGCATAGGGCTAAGATACCCAAATATCAACAGAAGGAGAGCAACAATGAACAACTTGGTATTCTCCCAATTGAATTACCCAAATATATTCTTGTTGATATGTTTCAATTACTTATCCAATTAAAAGTATATGTGCCTCTTCTTAAAATGATGAGAATAGAGGAACATAAGTAAAAGGAAGTGTTATCAATTTTTCACCACAACTCAAATTGACAAATTTGGTTAATTCAGACTCATTTTAAGGTGAAGAGTTTCAATTTATTTATGTAGTTACTTAAACCATTGCATTTATTTGAGTTTTTGAGTTTTTTTTAGAAAGGTGCAATGTGTTTCAGTTTTCCATTCATGATTTGTAGCATAAAATATTGCATGAGATGTAAAAGAAAGTGCTTTCATTCTATATTTAGTTATTCATTCCATAATTTTTCGTACATTATTTACAAAAGAAAAGTATAGAATTAAACAAGAATTGCACAAATGTTGTTTTATATTCATTGGGATATAAAAAAAGAATCAAGTGTCTCACACAAGCCATGGGAATAACTGAGACAATGAAACACAAGGAGTGCACTACATTATTGAAGATAAAGAAGGAAAAGAGCACATAAGAGGGAACATAGTCATCATTGCCTGACAGTGTCTATGAGTTGCCTTTAATGTTGTGCATCCATCTTTTCTCTTGCTCTCCAAGTGGATCTACAAAATATTGGAAGAGTTTTGTTAGAGCTCAGGTTATGAATCCTCCTATATGATCTATCCACAATAATGTAGAACATTGCTTGTGGTGCATCAAATTAATTGAGCAAAGACAAGAAGTGTACAAGAGATCACAAAGGAGAAAACATCCAAAGAAACTTTGGATTTATTGTTTTTTAATCTAACATTGTTTGTTTCCTATGCAGGTATAGGAAAATCCATGTGGTTGATCTTCTTTGAAGACTTATAGCATGTGGTGCAAAACAGGCTCACACAAGGGTTGAGCTCATCATGCTTCCCCTTAACATTCAAGAGAGGGGTTGAGCAAGGAAAAAAAATCATGGTTTCCCAAAAGAGATATGCATCTGAAGGAGTATAGTGCAAGTGTCATAAGAGCTCATGTAATTGCCCATTTATGACAATCAAGTCTGAAAATGCAATGAGTTTAAGATCATAAATGATCAATTGCTCACATAGACCATCACAAGAGTACATCATCAAAATGTGATAGTGAAAAGGCATACATAATGCTAATAAAAAAGTGGCCACTGAAGCAAATGGAGAAGCTTAAAAGCACCATCATTAGGTGTTCATATTTAAAAATATTCTATGCAAAGATTAGAACTCACATCAATTGTAGCTGCCCAAGAGAAACAAAAATGCATGAAGAGTATAGAGGGAAAGTTTTTCTCCATCAAGAAATGGAATTACAAGTGGCTGCAAATTAAGCATGAAAGCCAAAAGATGAAGGAAAACAAGGCATTATTGACTGTGGGCACAATACATTAAGTGTTTGATTTGAATGAAACAACATCACTATGTCAATAGATTGCAAAATAAACCAAGTCTTGCTTCATTACTATTGATGCTATAGATATAAAGGAGGATCTCATTGCATTGTTCCATGAAATTGTGGTAAAAGTGGAACTTGAAATGCATTTTTCTGAATATTCAAGTATTTAGAATGGGTGGCAATGAACAACAAGTGACCTATAGAGATATCATGGTGGTTGAATGTGACATTGCAAAAGGTAAAGCAAATAGAATAAAGGCATCACTATGCACTGCATATTGGGGTAAATAGAGCTTTTTCTTTGTGTGATTCATAGAGAAAGTGTGTACAAATATCATGGCAGCCATATTAAATAGTGAATGAGAAAGTGCATGCAGAGTATGAGGAAACATGTTTGTTTGATAAGCAACTGAAAAGTATCAAATGGAGTTTGAGTTTCATTGTGTTCATGCACTTCAAACAAAATAGAAGGAAAGAAATTGTTAACAACCTATGCATTGAAAGGAGAGAATACAAATGTCATTAGAGCAACATGTCCTTTTGAAAGTAAAGAGTACAAATAAATTGGCTTGCTTCATTAATAAAAATTTCTAGGTGAAGTAGAACTTACATTTTGGATAAAAGCAAGTGAAGCTATAGTAACATGTACATGAAAATGAGATCAGTTTGCTTTTCAAAATGGTAAACCAATGCCATAATGGGGGGTTGCAGCTGAATGTTTGATGTCTCTATATGGTGAAGAGAAATAATGCCTCATACATGTTTTAGAATGTTGGTGGATTACAATAAATAGAAATGAAATTGTTATTGTCTATAGATGCATCATGTTCAAAAGTAACCAATAAAGGTAATTAATAGGTATGGAATGAAACAATGATATTAAATTCACCATGACTCATAAAATGCATCTATGTGTGAGTAGAAATAAAAGAGTTCACTTTGCATAGAATGGAAGCAAATGTAGTGGTACCCATTTCAAGTTTTGATAGAAATAAGAGGAAACCCACATGGGTTTATGATGTAAGATTTCAAATGCAGAAGTAATGGAGTAGTTCAATTTTGTACAAGAATGCAAAGAAACCCAGTTGTGCTCTCATGGTTGCGGCTTGGGAGAGCTTTTTTCACCACAAATGAGGATACCCACTTGGTATTTTTTTTCAAAATGCAAATATAGAAGGAAATAACAAAGGTTCAAGCTTATATCAGAAATGGAGCTCTCAAAAAATGAAGATAATGAAGTCAATGGCTATAGCCATGAAGGGTTTTAGAAACCCAGAAATTGGTAAGCAAAAATACAAGAAGTCCTTTCAATCAACATTGATATCACTTTTGCCTCATGGGTCGATCCCAAAGAAGACTATTTTTTATAGAAATAAGAGAATGCATATGTTGAGGATGTGTACTAAGCAAATCCAAACTCAGAAATTTACTCATTTCTCCTACATATTCTCAACTTAAGTTTGTGAAATGAGCTCAAATTGAGCCTTTTAAAGAGGGAAGTGCACAATGTTGAAAAGAATTGAAGCTTACCCTAGTTTGTGAATGAATAAAACTAGTTTAAGTACATGAGAAAATCCTTCAAGAAGGTCTAACAAATCCCTCTCATGGTGGCCAATGTAAACAAGGCAACAATAAAAAACAAAATAGAGAGCAATGCATTTAAAAACCAATCATGGTCATGGCCTAGAGGGTTGATTTTTCCTTCAAAATGGAGTAAAAAATAAATCAAAATGGTAGAAAATATCTTACCATAAAATTTAGGATAGGATTCGACAAGAATGGCAAAGGATGCAACTCGAAATGGAAAAGTTCCATCCTCAAACCCTAGTTCCTCATGGCAGCCAAGTGCAGAGCTTTCTTTCTCCAAATCAGCCAAGTGAAAATGATGTTAAAAATTAGGGATTCATTTTGGGTTTGATGCTAGGGTTTCCTCCATGCCCTACGTCGAATGTTATTTTAATCACATTATTTAAAAAGATAAATGCTTTATTCTTCCCTTGCTGCCCATGATGCCTTGGTCAAAGCCTTGCCTTAGTCATTTTTTCTTGATTTTTGAAGAATATCAAATTGTATTCACATTTCCTTTTGATCATATGTTCCTTTCCCTTTTTCATTTTTCGATGAGCCTTTCTATACATTGGGTGATATTTCATGCCTTGCATAAAATCAAGACAATAACCTTAGGTCTTTTGAATTTTTTCCCAAGTCTTGAATACATTAAGTTTCCCTTGGATCTTCGAATCACCATATTTGATGGATTCCTAAGTTTTTTTTATGATTTTTTATAGAAAAATCAAGTATAGAGGAGCCTTGTTTTAAATATTTTGATTTTTTCAAAGCATTAAATTTTACTCCAAAATTGCAAAAATCTAGAGTATTTGAGCTCGAGATGCAAAAATTAGATGTATTAGGGAGGGTTTCTATTTTTGTTTTCTAAAACTGCAAGTGTTGTAAAACAACATTAAGGTAATGTTTCTATAAATGACCTTAATGTTTGTTATTGTTTAAAGGTAGTTGATGTACTTAAGTCCCTGCTGAAATCTTCTATTTTGAGTTGAGTTCACTTGGGTGAATTTGGAGAAACAAAGGCAAACACAACTTTCCATTTTTAGTTTCCAACTGTTTGTACCTAATTTTATGGGTTTTTTGGATCAACCCTTTGGAGGTGGAAAGTTTCTATTTTTCAGGATTTTTCCTTGACCTCGAAAAATGGGAAAGGTTTCTATTCAAAGATGGATTGAAGTTGATTTTTAGCTATTTTCACTATGGTGACACTTGGAGGCTATAAGTTGGAGGAAATTCTATTTTTCCTCAGTTTAGATCGATGGTTTCTTGCTCTCCTTTTCACTCATAGTTTTGTAAACTTGTTCTTGTACTCAGATTATAAAATTGTCACTCCTTAAGTTCAATAAAACAATAGGGTTTTCTTTCTCATCTTCTTATTTCAAATTTACAATCACAATCTAATGTTAACTATGATTCAAATGCAGAATCCTCTTTATGTCTTGTCATTGTAAGTTCTTTTGCAAGGGTTTCGTGTGATTCAGGCTGCATACTTCATTATGTTTGATTAAACTCTATGCAAATCACTTTTGGATTATGTTTTTAGGGTCAAATTGTGAGAATCAAAATTTTAGACGTATTGTTGTGAGCAAAAACTTTGTCAAAATATTCTCATTGCTAGTGAATCACCTTAGTCTAGGATTTCTATTTTTAGTTTTTCCTTCTACCACTTTTCCCTAAAGGTCTAGTAAATTAGGTGTTTATTAGGGGAACCATCCCACTCTGGAGATTCACTCTCACCTAGAAATTTACCCACAAATCTAAGAGTGTTTCCATGTTGCAACATGAGAGGCAAGTCTAACCTGGCTAAGGGTGCAATGCTTATTTCCAATAGGCAGTAGCCCTTATCAATGGTGCTACTATAGCCTGTAATGATTTAGTGGTGCCCACTCCACCCAAATTGAGTAAAAAATATAAGAAACACAAGGAATTTGAGGGAGTTATCACTGAGATTCCCCATATGTTCTCATGAAATTCAGTAACTACTTGTCCTGAGAAGATAGACCCATTTTTCTCACTTTGATTGTTGGGTAAAATTTTATAAAAAAATGTATTATTGACTCTAGAGCATCAAATAATATCATGCCAGCTAAAATCATGTAGGCACTAGGATTGAAATTTGACAACATTCATGGTAAGTGCTATGGCATGGATTCAAGAGAAGTCCCTATTATTGGTGTGATAAATGATCTTTCATACAAATTAGTAGCCCACCTAGTCAGAGAGTTTAAGATGAGTGTGGTGGTAGTGGATATCCCACCTAATTATAGAATGTTGCTATCCCAGAAATGGAGTGCATCTATGGGAGGTAGTATGCAATGTGACATGTCTTATGCCACATTCCCCATTGATCATAAGGATGTTCAAGTGATGAGAGAACCAAGCGTACCACATATGTTCAAACATGTTCCTGAGGATAATACAATTCTTTTTGTAGACACTAATATCAATGATTTCAAAATGGAATAAGTACTAAGAGAAATTGATAGTGTATCTAAGGGTTATTTTTTGGATTGTTAGATTATCAAATATCAAAGCACAAAACCCAAAGAAAACTATCAAGCACAATGGAAACTAAACACAAATAAAATGATTATACCTATCATCGAAGCTTCCATGATTTACCTTCATAGCACCTTCTAACTTGTTGATTGTTGCGTTGCCTTCAAATTCAATGTGCGAGAAATCTTCGACTATGACAATGTCCTACACAAGCTTTGAAGGATTTGAAGTAACTAAATGAAATCTAAGTGTTTATGCCTATGACAAAATAACTAAAATGCCAAATGAACTCTAAGCATCAATACATCAGAATAACGAAGTTCATGTGTAAATCCAAAAATGTGAGCAAAATTAGCATTTTATAGAAAATGCAATTTTGAATGGACGGATGAGATTGAATTTTGACAAAAGCCTAAAATTAGAGGACAAGATTTAATGTGACAAATCCTAATCAGGGTTAGGGAAAAATTATTAAATGAGTGGTCGAGATGTCATCTAAGAAGATTGAATCGGTGGTGGAGAATAAACAAGATAATTAGTCAAAAAAATAAAGATTTTTGAAAATCAAGAAGATAAAGACTACCTGATTTGTGAGATTCAAAAAATCAAAAAGATAAGAGTTGAACTAAAAAGTGGATTTGAAAATTCAAGAATCTGCTCAATTACTTGATTTTTGGAAGAAGATTGTCATTTTGGATTAAATTAATTCCAAATGTGTGATAATAAATAATCGATTTTCAGATTATTTACTAAAACGAACTGACAGTGATGAAGGTGATATCATTTTAAATAATTTCATTTATTTAAAATGAGGGAAATGTTAAATTTGGCAATTAAATAATTAAAAATAATTATTTAATTTAGAGGATATGATCAATAATTAAATAAATTCATAAATTCATTTAATTATGAGAATTAGTGACATATTAAATAAATAAATGAAATTCATTTATTTAATAATCAGGAAGAATAAATGAATAAAGGTAATTAAATAAGTTAAGAAATTTATTTAATTAGGGGAAGACTTAGACAATTAATGATGTTTTTAATAAATAAATAAAATTTATTTATTTAATAATTATGAAGAATAAAAGAACATGAATTATTTAATCAATAATCGAATGTGGACCAAGGACATAATTAAATGTCATAATTATGCTAGGACGAAAGTGGTAAAAATAGAGCTTGCAAGCTTAGGTCATTTTTAAGTGTCTAGATTTTTCCCCTCTTTGTCATAATGTAGCATGTTGCATTGTGACAAAGAAAATAAGTCAAATCTGTGCCTCAGTGAAGGTACAGAGTATCAATGCCCCCTCAAGAAATTTTTTAAATTTTGGGGTGGCAACAGAAAAATTTGGAAAGGGTCCCAATAAGTCAATTTGATGAGCAGAAAGACAGTGGCGCAGACGGTTTCAGATTCTGACATGTTTAAGGCAACCAAAAGTGTGGTCAAAAGGGCCTCCAGTTATAACCTAGTTGGAAAATGTCATTTTGACTTTATAAATAGGTTGACAAAGGGGTAAAGTCAATTCATTTTCACTATTTACTTTAGCACATTCGAGAACTCAGAGCGAAGAGGACTTCTACGAGGATGGTGATTCTAGTGACTGAGCATCGCAGTGAGATCGTGCGGACCTACAGGCAACTAGAGGGCCCAGAGCCAATAGTATGTAACCCTAACCCATTTTGTCATTTTCTCATTTTAAGTGCCAAAATTAGGGTTTTAGGGCGAACAATGAATGCGTCACAACGCATATGCATGTGCGTAAGCCGCATTTGACTTTGCATTCGACGCATTTGATGCGTTGTGATGCAAGTGTAAGGGTATTTAGGGAAGGGCGAGGATGTGTAACACATTTTCCAAAAAGTGCGACGCATTCATCATAGCGAGTCGCATTCAAGAGTTATAAGGTCACATGTGTCATTTTGTGACACATTCGTCTATTTGAGTGACAAATTTGAGTGAAGTGACGCATGTGTCATATATCATGACAAAAATGATCTTATGCGACACAATTGAGCTACAGAATGATGCAATTGATATTTCACGATGCATGTGAAGTACAAAACGATGCAACCGTTGTTTCACAATGTAAGTGTAGTCAACGCGATGCATTTGACTTTGACTTTGACTAGGGCTGATTCTAATGCTTTTCAAATTTGAAATGTTTTTTGATGATAATGACAATTGTCTAGAAGGTACTGACACATTGTTTGGCTTTGTGTAGAGACAGCTAGCCCCCATATATATGCGAGAGAGCAGACTGTCCACTTTCCGGTTTGGTGATCAGCTGACTCCGCGAGAGCGATGATGATTGATGCGGCTAAGTCTATATTATGCTACCCATATGCCTACTATTCAAGAAAATAGGGGACTATTGATTGCATTATGTGAGTGATGGCCTTCAGAGACATGCTCCTTCCACCTGCCGACGGGAGAGGCGATAGTTACACTTGAGCATGTTTACCGTATTCTACGCCTGCTGATCCAAGGAGAGCGGATCGTTTATGACCCTCGCCATGGCTATATGACTTTCATAGCCTACTATCAGGATGAGAGAGCAGGACTCGACATCCAGGGCTATGAGATCCATTGGGAGTTTATGGCGGAGCATTATGCTCGGTTTGATGCATTCTTGGCGAAACTGATTGGCGGGATACTGATTCCTGACCGATGCGGGCATGGGTTTCCCATTGGTTGGGGAGATGTGATAGTGGGATGAGGCGGGGCAAGACAGTGTATGCCTGGGGGCCCTATTTGTTGGGTAGGCTCTACCATTAGCTTCATGAGGTGGCATACAGGAGGGCAGAGAGCATTTCATGTGGCACCACACTTTTGATGATATGGGCATGGGAGAATATAGTGATATTCCGTTCGCCTATCTAGAGACCACAACTAGCTGAGGGGATGCCCTATGCCTATTACTATGCTAGTGCTCTGCATTAGACAAGAATGGGAGAGACAGGTTGGTGGTACCATTGGATTGATACCATGGTTTCATTCATCTAGAGGTCGTATAGAGACTACCAACAGTGGGATGATGAGGTTGACCATCTCAGCCTTTGTAGAAAGTATCGCTATTTGATTGGTAGGATAGTGCAGAGCCAACTTATTATAGAGATGTATCTTCTGCAATGTGTCCTTAGACAACTTGGAGAGCAGTAGGGTGTACCAACAGGCACAACTGAGTACACCAAATCTTCTAGGGAGTCAGCTTGGGGGCCATCGATTCCTGTAGCTTTTGCTAAGCAGCAGATTGATGGGCTAGTAGCCCAGCAGTGGGGATGGAGAGGTGGGATTGCAAATCCTAGGACCACCACTAACTATGACTTATGGTGGCAGGCATATCAACCAGTGCCACTGACAAATTCAGATGGGCCAACACCTGTTGACAAGAGGTCAGTTATACTACGTGTGTTGAGAGTCAAGCGAGGGGGTAGAGACTATGAAAAAGGTAGAGGTAGGGGGAGGGATGGCGGCAGGGGGATGGATGGAGGCTGGGGTGGAGGGCGAGATGGGGGTAGGGATGGAGGTCAGGGTGGAGATGATGTAGATGACAGGGACGATGGAGGATACAGCCAGAGATGGAGGAGAGATGGCCAGAGGCAGGGTAGGAGGGTACAACCGCATGTGGCCAGAGTCATAGTGGATGCCATCCCTGAGGTGGCCGAGGAGGGGGAGAGAAAGGAGGAGGAGGAGGAGGAGAGACAGGAGGAGCAGCCAAGGCTGGAGTAGGAGCTTGAGGTGGAGGTGGATGTGGATGTGCCTCGGGACAAGGGAGTTGGTGGCGAGGAGGTCATAGAGGAGGAGGATGATGACAGATATGATGAGGATGCCATGGATGAGGCCAAAAGGCTCCTGAGATGGAGGATGGTGGAGGGAGAGGAGATACCACCTACTTCGACATTGCCCTAGGATTCCACGACAGACCAAAGTGTGGCTGATCTATAGAGGAGGCTAGATGAGAGTGTGGCATAGGTCAGGGCACTACAGGCAGAACTAGAGGTGGCTCGAGTAGAGTGGGATCAGGCAGTGATCTGTCAGTAGGAGTCAGCTTAGTAGTGTGTGGACTTTGTAGCTCTATGTTCAACACCTTCTGGGGATATTTCCTATGAGCTTGCTAGGGTGAGCAGTTGGTATGGGTAGTATAGGACCTTATATGAGTAGGCAATGCCTCCCGAGCGATGAGATCCTACATTGTCACGCTCATAGATGAGGACAGGCAGCGGTCATAGATCAGGGAGTGGGAGTAATAGCAGGAGTCACACCAGTGCAAGAGGATCTACCTCCTTAGGGCACACATCAGGGCACAGGTCCCGCCACTCACATAGGCATGCCTCTAGTCATCATTCGAGCCACAGTCATAGGTCCACCAATTCAGTACAGAGGTCAGTACAGAGACAGCCACCAGTGATAGATCCTTCGGCCTCTCAGAGTCAGGCCTTCGTATCAACACAAGTGCCATCAGTGTCAGTGCTAGCAAGTTCACAGACAAAGGTTGTTACTATTCCTTAGTCACCACACTCTTCACCCCGAGGGGATGAGGAGAGGGATTCTTAGGGGCATGTATACTACATTTGGTTTTATGTTATGACACATTATGTATAGACCATTGAGCTTGCGAGCTCTATTTTTGGGATATCTCATGACTCTATCCTGTGACATTGTATATTTTGAGATGATGCTATATGATGCAGTTTTGATGTGGCCTACATGTGTGTTATGCGATGTTATTTGATTTATGCATTATGATATATGTGATGTGATGTTTTATGTATGATGTTGATTTATGATGGATGATGGTATTATTTATATGTCTTGTCATGTATGTCCTATGATGCTTACTTATGATATGATGCCATGATGATGCAATGCTTATTTATATGTTATGTTGATTTTGTGATGATAATGATAATGATATTCCTAATGTATTTATTTGAATGGATGCCATGTTTATGATTATGTTAATGCAATATGTAATGAAATGTATATGATTTAATGCTATGGATGATGTGTGTATGGACCAAATGCAATGTTTATATGATTATGTATGCACTTATGTTTTTTTATGTCACAAGATATCATCGTGAGATGGACAAGAGAGGATGACCAAACCGAAGGAGATGCATGTTAGTTCCTAGACCAAATCCTTCAAAAATTTTCCATAAGACTTTATTATTTATTGCTCTTAATCATCATTGGGAAGACTATTGTTATGGTCAACAAACACCATGATATGACATAGATCAAGGTGTGCAAGTTCGTACCATCACATGAGACTAACAATCACAGACAAGGATGATCATGACTCATACTAAGAGCGTGATTGCCCCAGTCTTTTTGTCATAACCAACCACAAGAAGAAAAGATAAGAAGGACAATTCATGAAACATTGTTGCTTCTCTAAATCCTATTTCCAAGACATCCTTGTGAAACTAGCAGCATGATTGCCAAAATACAAAATAGGACCCTTATCATGATACGTCACTATTTTTCTAAATCCCAAAATCAGGACCTCGCTAAGAAACTAGTAATCATGCGTGTCAAAAATTGAAGACAAACGTCATGATACATCATAGTTTCTCTAAATCTTCTTGTTGGGATCTCGCTGAAAAACTAGTAACATGATAAAAATCCAAAAGACAAGTTCCAAGTGTTTGCCAAGTGTGTCCGGATACCCATTTTTTTAATGTCAAGATGTCAGGTTTGATGACGGTGAGATTTCGGGGTGTCAAAGTTTTGATGATGCCAAGATGATGAATGTCGAAGATTGCCAAATTTAGGAAGGACACATCCTGAATAATGTTGATGTCAAGAGGTTTGATCCCTTAAATGTCGAAAGGATCCCTCAAAATACTAGATGAAAGGAATGGTGATGATTCCTAGGAAGGACACATCCTAAGGCGTAAATGATAGAGTTTGTTCTTCAGAAGGACACATCTGAATAATACTAATGTCGAGAGGAGTGATCCTTAGATGTCAAGAGGATCCCTCAAATGTCAAATGACAGTGATGATGCCTAGGAAGGACACATTCTAAGGCATGAATGACAGAGGTTATATTTCAAAAGGAAACATCTGAAAGCTAACCAAGAGTTGATAGTTTGATAGGTTATGATCATTTGACTTGTGTTGACCATATGTCAATTTTTTTGACATGCTGATGTGATTGTCATGTTTGAATAAATGATTTCCATACTTTGTTTTAGGAGTTTTCCCATTTGGAAAAAAATGATTTGTCTTGACTTGAAGACTTTTGACGTGTGTGCTAGTGTAATGCCATGAACTGTAACAGACTAACCTACTGCGGCCTTGGGGGCTCATCGACAGATGGCCTTGCCTATGTCATACACTCAGAGACCTCGTAGTTTGACATGACCAATGACATTGTCTTGATGACCAAAGATTGCACCATGATTTTATTTTGAAAAACCTAAAAGGACTAACCTAATGTCTTGGGGACTCAAATATGAGTCTTTCCTACGTAGCAAATGCGCAGAGACAACGTAGTTCAGACGAAATGACAAAGACTTGACTAAAATGGACATAATGAAATGTGACTTTGTTTCACATTATTCAAGAAATTTTGGTATTCGTTGTGGTTTCTTCAAGGAATTTTTTGGTTTGTAGGTCTTTCTTCAGGACATTTTGCAATGTTTTGGTCTTTTTTCTAGGACATTTTATAATGTTTTTGTCTTTTTTTGTAGGATATTTTATGATGTTTTTGTCTTTATTTTAGGAAACTTTATAATGTTTTTTTCTTTTTTCAATACGTTTTCTGATGTTTTTATCTTTTTCAGGACTTTATACAATTGCAATGCCATGTACGATATCCACTGTAGCCGCATGATCAAAATTTTCCCCTAGTTAGGTTCAAGACTTAGCCAATTTTTTAAGGGATGCGAAAGAGATATTCCTGCGATGTTGGATGAACAAGATACAGGACTTGGTGTAAACCATTTGTCAACCATGAGAGGAAGGATATGATGTCATGGCAGATGCGACATTGGCGATAGTAAATTTATGTCATCATTGGCCAAGACAGACAAAGTAACAGTAGATGGTCGAGCAATGATTGACTACGCATGGTGCTTGTTTGCCAGGTTTTCACCATGTTACTTATCCAAAGCACCTATTTTCTAGGTTTTCACTATTGGACGAATTATTTCCTTTACTATTTTTGTCATTTTTTCAAAAAAAAAAAAAAATTGGTGCCTTAAAGCCTTTTTGCCTGGTTTTCATCAAGGCAACAATTTTTTACCATTTTTCAATTTTTTTGTATTTTTAAAGTTTTCGGCTCAACTTTCTGATGCTTATGCATAAAACTTTTGAAGATGTAGACTATTGATAGGCTCTGTTAGTTGTTCTCCATCTGGAGTCGCTAGCTAATATGCTCCAGAGCCAAAAGAAGATATAATGATGTAGGGACCCAACCAGTTTGGTTTAAACTTCCCTGGCTTTTCTCTGTCAGCCTGGTTCTTAGGGTTCTGCATGAGGACTAAGTCACCAATGTCAAACTTCTTGACCATGACTCTCTTGTTGTAACTGTGACAAAGACGGTTCTGATACGCTTGTAGATGGTTCAGGGAATTTTTCCTTCTTTCCTCTAACATCTCCAGCTCATGTAGGCGCGGCTATCTATACTCCTCCTCATCAGTCAAACCCTTCAAGGAGACTTGTAAAGAAGGAATTTCAACCTCGATGGGAAAGATGGCCTCAGCTCCAAAGACTAGGGCAAATGGAGTGGCTCCTGTGGGTGTACAAATGCTGGTGTGGTAAGCCCACAGAGTAGGGTTGAGTTGAATATGCCAGTCATGACCAGCATCGTTGACAATTTTTTTCAAGATTTTAATAATGGTTTTATTTGACGCCTCAGCTTGACCGTTTCCTTGCGGGTAATACAGAGAGGAAAAATGATGTTGAATATGAAATCGCTTACATAACTCATGAATGTCTTGGTTTTTAAACGAATGTCCATTGTCAGTGATGAGGGCTTGTGGAAGGCCATACCAGAAAATGATGTAGTTAAGAATGAATTTGGATTTTTTTTTTTGGTTATGTAAGTCAAGGGGATGACTTTGATCCACTTTATAAAATACTTAGTGGTCGTGATAATGAATTTATGGCCATTGGACGAGGTAGGATGAATTTTTCCCACAAGGTCGAGTCCCCATTGAGCGAAGGGCCAAGGAGAAGTGATCGATCGGAGTTCTTGCACTGGAGCGTGCATCAAATCATTGTGGATCTAGCATTGTCAACAAGTCTTGACATATTCTATTGTATCTTTTTCAATGGTTGGCCAATAGTACCCAAGTCTTGTTATCTTCTTGGCTAGAGTAGGACCACTCGAATGAGACCTGCATATACCCTCATGTACTTCATGTAAGGTTGTACGTGCTTCATTAGTGTCGAGACATTTAAGGAGGGTGTTGTCAAAGCTACGACAGTAAAGGGTGTCACTAACAATGGCATATCTTGTGGCTTTTCGGATAAAAGACTTCCTCTGGTTATTGGAAAAATTAGGTGGAAGGGTTTGACACTTAAGGTAGTCATAAATATCTTGGTACCAGGGAGAGTCGGGACCAACAAGTTCGCAGACCATCTCTGACTCTGGAATGTCATAGGCGGGGACCAACAATTGTTCTATTAGGAATTCCAGTTGAGGCATATTGCTTGGAATGTTGAGGAGAGAGCCTATTGTAGCCATTGCATCTACTACTTTGTTCTGTGCTCTTGGAACTTGTTCAAAAGTCACCATATGAAAATACGTCTGAAAACTAGTAACCATTCATTTGTAGGGCATGAGTTTCTCATCCTTTGTGTCGTAGGCATCATTAACCTGGTTGATTACCAACTGAGAATCCCCACAGACATGCAGTGTTCTGATTTTCCATTTTATTGCCATTCTAAGTCCTATAACTAGTGCCTCATATTCTGCCACATTATTTGTGCATGGGAAAGCTATGTGAAAAGACTTAGGAATGGAATCTCCTTGAGGGGTGATAAAAATAGTAAAGGAAATAATTTTTCCAACCCCCATGAAACTCCCATGGCAAATTGATCACCTCTACTAAAGACTGTGAACATGTGGAAGGCTTCACACCGACCGGTGTTGTACTAGCAAATAGAAGGTTTTGGGATTACTACACAAGAGTTTTTAATTCGGGACCCCCGTTCGAGTGGCCATACATGGGGCAAGAGACTAATCACTGATTAGGTGGCACTCCAGCCTGAAGAGGTTAAACTCAATAGGGTTTATGGGAGTACAACTTTGTTCGTATGACACATCCGCACTCGTAATCTTAGGTTTTCCCTTAAGATTCACATTTATATACCGGTTGGGGGTAGCTTGGCTTTAGCTCCGTTGCCGGTTTGAGTCACATTGGGGTGATGAAATCCCTAGGTAGGCCCAATTTCTAGAGGAAATAATCATTTCTCTTACACCCAGGATCAGATTACTGCGCAAGGGGAGAGGATACTTCGGTTATTGGATCAGGGTTTTATAACAAATAAAATGGGTCCAATTTTCTGATCACCAAGTTTTCACAAGGTGAGAGCATAATCACCTACCATTTGTTCAAACATAATCAAACACTTGCAAACAAAGTTCATTTTTAGTGCACCAATGGAAATATTCCTAAACTAAAAATCACAAACAAATGGTTTAAATGATAAATCTTTGACAAATGTAGCTACAAAATCACATGTCAGTAGTTTCATCAAATTCCTTTGACCCGCGAAAATGCTAATGCCACATGCTGCAAATCAAAATTAATAATACAAAAAACCTATGTTATAAAAGAACACCAAAATTCCCAACATAAAAGATCAGAACAGAAAAATAGAAAAAAAAATGCAAAAAAAAAGGATAGAAACCAGAAAGCCAAAGGGAAGAAAATTCACTAGGCAGATGCATTGCAACAGAGTGAATGCGTCACTTTTTGATAGGTAGATGCATCACGTTTTTGTCGAATGCGGCATTTTGTACTGCTAATGCGTCACCTCAGAGCAATTGTGTCGTTTAGGTTATCAAATGCGTCACGACGCATCAAATATGGCTTGGGAAAACTCAAATACATCGTTTCGTACCTGTTCCTGCAAAAAAACACAAAAAACTGTAAGAAACAAAAAAATAATAGTCGGGTTCACCAATGTATCTAAGGGTTATTTTTAGATTGTTAGATTATCAAATATCAAAGCACAAAACCCAAAGAAAAATGTCAAGCATAATGGAAACTAAACACAAAATGATTATACTTGTCATTGAAGCTTCCATGATTTACCTTCATAGCACCTTCTAACTTGTTGATTGTTGTGTTGCCCTCAGATTCAATGTGCGAGCAATCTCCGATTATGACAATGTCCTACACAAGCTTTGAAGGATTTGAAGTAACTAAATGAAATCTAAGTATTTATGCCTATGAAAAAATAACTAAAATGCCAAATGAACTCTAAGCATCAATACGTCAGAATAACGAAGTTCATGTGTAAGTCCAAAAATGTGAGCAAAATTGGCATTTTATAGAAAATGCAATTTTGAATGGATGAACGAGATTGAATTTTGACAGAAGCCTAAAATCAGAGGACAAGATTTAATGTGACAAATCCTAATCAGGGTTAGGGAAAAATTATTAAATGAGTGGTTGAGATGTCATCTGAGAAGATCGAATCGGTGGTGGAGAATAAATGAGATAATTAGTCAGAAAAATAAATATTTTCGAAAATCAAGAAGATAAAGATTGCCTGATTTGTGAGATTTGAAAAAGAAAAAAGATAAGAGTTGAACTGAAAAGTGGATTTGAAAAATCAAGAATCTACTCAATTACTTGATTTTTGGAAGAAGATTGCCATTTTGGATTAAATTAATTTCAAATGTGTGATAATAAATAATCAATTTTTAGATTATTTACTAAAATGAACTAACAGTGATGAATGTGATATCATTTTAAATAATTTCATTTATTTAAAATGAGGGAAATTTTAAATCTGGCAATTAAATAATTAAAGATAATTATTTAATTTAGAGGATATGATCAATAATTAAATAAATTAATAAATTCATTTAATTATGAGAATTAGTGACATATTAAATAAATAAATGAAGTTCATTTATTTAATAATCAGGAAGAATAAATGAATAAAAGTAATTAAATAAATTAAGAAATTTATTTAATTAGGGGAAGACTTAGACAATTAATGACGTATTTAATAAATAAATAAAAATTATTTATTTAATAATCATGAAGAATAAAAGGACATGAATTAATTAAATAATTATGAATTATTTAATCAATAGCCAAATGTGGACCAAGGACATAATTAAATGTCATACTTATGCTAGGACGAAAGTGGTAAAAATAGAGCTTGTAGGCCTAGGTCATTTTTAAGTGTCTAGAGATAGGTTCCCTGTGCCAATAGAAAATGATGTTTTAAGATCGTCTGACAAGAATGGGCTTTGGAAAATGTACTTTGATGGTGTAAGTTCCAAAGAAGGGTCTAGCACAGGGATATTATTATGATCACCAAGTGGCGGTATGTATAAATTCTCTTTTACATTATGTTTTGTCTACATGAATAATGTGGTAGAATATGAAGCATTATTACTAGGATTGAGATTGGCTGGGAAGCATGAAATAAAAAAGCTAATGGTAATTGGTGATTCTGAGCTTGTGATATCCCAAGTAAGAGCTAAGTATGCTTGCAAAAATAACAGACTTAAGCAATATAAAAATGTTGTCTAGGATTCCATTGAGTAGTTTGATGCTTTTGGAGTTGACTAGATGGAAAGAGGACGAAACAGAGTAGCTGAATTACTTGCTAACATTGCATTAAGACCAAATGAGATAAATTTTATAGGAATATCTAAGGTTGAGGTACAAACAAGACCTTCCATTCTTGGCAATGTGCACAACTAGAAAATTTTCAATGATGATGAGGATATTCTCAAATTCTTGAACTGTGTTGATGAATATGAAGGTCAGGAGATTGAATTTGGTGGATTTTTTGAAAATATTAATGGAAAGGACATAGTATTTGGAAAAGAGGTTATCCAGTTGAAGACAAATAAAATCCCCAAAGTCCTTGTGGCAGTTGAAAGGGTCTTTGATAGTCAAGATAAAAGCAAGATTAAGACAATTGTTGCTCACCCAAAGGACCTGTAGCAAGTAAATTTGGGGATTGACAATACCCCTAAGAAAGTGTATGTAGGAAAGAAAATGAAACCAAAGGTGAAGAAAATGTTGATTTCATTGCTTAGAAAATACATAGATGTCTTTTCTTGGTCATATGATGACCTAAAGGCTTACAGAGAGGAATTGTTTCAGCGTGAGATTCCTTTGAAGGAGAATGCTAAACCTTTTAGGGAAAAGAAGAGACCCATCAATCCCTCTATAGCTCCCAAGATGCAAGAGGAGTTGGTTAATTTAAGAGATGTAAACATTATAAAACCCATTAGACACTCTTCATAGGTATCCAATATAGTTCTTGTGAGGAAAAAAAATGGTGGTATAAGGTTGTGCGTTGATTTCAGAAACCTGAATATATCCTCACTAAAGGACAACTACCTATTGCTAAACATGGAAGCCATGTTACAAAAAGTGACTGGCTATGAGTGGCTATCAATGATGGATGGTTTTTCAAATAATAACCAAGTAAAGGTGAAGGAATCTAAGTAGTACTATAAGAATGCATTCACTACTCCATGGGGTACCTACGTCTATGTAAGAATTCCTTTGGCTTAACAAATGTAGGTGCCACCTTTCAAAGGGCTATGAACATAGATTTTTATGATTTTATTGATTCATTTATGGCTATATACCAAGATGAACTAACCACTTACTTCAAGAAGGAGGAAGATCATTGTATGCACTTAGAAGAAGTAATTTTCAGATCTCTAGAGTATGGGATATCTCTTAATCCAAAAAATGTGCTTTTGGGGTCACTGAGGGTAAATTATTGGGGTACATTATGTCTAAGGATGGAATAAGGATTGACCCTAAAAGGGTAGTAGCCATAGATAAAATCCCATAGCCAAAAAAATGTTAAAGGTATATAGTCATTTTTCAGACAAATAATTTATTTAAGAAGGTTTGTGACTAACTTTGCAAAAATCACAAGACCTATTTCCAAGATGTTGAAGAGGGGAGAAAAGGTGCTTTGGAGTGAGGAGCCTAGCCAGGCATTCAAAAAACTTAAACAATCTATCAAGGAGGCTCCAGTTTTGAAATCTCTAGATTTCTCCAAGCCAATGCATATTTTTTCTTTTACTTCTTTTCATACAATTGTTGTTTTATTACAGAAAAATGAGGAGGGTTATGAACAACCCTTTGCATTATTTAGCAAGTCTTTACAACTTGTAGAGCTCATATATGACACAATGGAAAAGTAAGCATATGATTTGGTTAAGGATGTGAATAATTTTAGGACACACCTAGTAGGAACTACTGTCATAGCTTTTGTGCCAAGTGTTGCTATAAAATATATTTTCACTTAGCAAGAAATTACAGGTAGAAGGTGTAGATGGATCATCAAGATCCAAGAATTCAACATTGATATCTAGATTACCAAATTAATAAGAGGGTAGGGCCTAGCTAAATTAATGGTAGAAACTATTTTGGAGGCTAATCAAGTTAATCAAGTAGAAATGGTTGATGTGACACCTATTTGTGATATGCAAACATGCAAATGGTATAGAAGAATTTTCCAATATCTACAAACTTTGCAGTGTCCTATAGATATGGCTGAAAATGAAAAAAGGACATTAAAATTGCATGCCATTAAGTATGTAATTATTGATAATCAACTATAATGGAGAAACCTATATGGTATATTGCTTAAATGGGTGGATGGAAAGTAGGCATTAGAACTCTTGTAGGAAATGCATAATGGAGTGTGCGGTGGTCATTACATGGAAAAGACCATTGCTCACAAGGTTTTGAGAGTAGGATTTTGGTGACCTACTGTCTTTAAGGAAGCTCACCAGTTTGCTTAAACTTGTGATGCTTGTGAAAGGTTTGCAGGAAAACTGAGGTTTTCATGAAATTTTCCACCTAGGCCTATTTTTGTTCAAGCCCCTTTCCAACAATGGGAATTGATTTCATTAGAGAAATAACAGAAAATTCTAGTGGAGGGCACTCATGGATCCTTGTTGCCCCTAATTATTTTACAAAATGGGTAGAAGCAATACCCACAAAAATGTAAACAAGAAAGGTGGTGGTGGATTTCTTATTAAATAATATTCTCATTAGGTTTGGAGTCCCAGAAAAAATCATCTCAGATAATGTTGTGTTTTAGATCTAAGGAATTCACAATTTTTTGTGATAAGCATGGTATAGAAGTTTCCTATTCTTTACCTTACCATCATCAAGGAAATGGTTAGGTTGAGTCCAACAATAAGAGCTTAATGAAAATCATCAAAAGGGTGATGGAGAAGAATAAAAAGGCTTGGCATTCAAAACTGAAGTTGGCACTTTGGACAGATAGAGTGACTATGAAAAAGGCTACTAGTTATTCTTCGTTTGGCTTGGTATATGGTTTGGATACTAGGTTTCCATAGAATAACCTACTGAAGATGTATAAGTTTGTGCAAGAATATGATGAAGATATATGTGAAGATATGCAACATAAAATTAATAATCTGGTGCAACTGGATGAAACTAGAAGATAATTTCATGCTAAATATACAAAACTATAGTTGCAAGTCAGACACTTGCATGACAAGAGAGATTATCCTATAAAATTTGAGGTATATAGTATGGTGTTATCCTAGAATGAAAGGGCTAAAGATAAGGGTAAACATGGAAAGTTTGAAGCATTATGGTTAAGCCCTTATCTAGTAGCCAATACACAAGGTGAGGATTTGTATTTCCTTCAAAGGTTGACAGGTAAAATTTTTGAACTACCAATACATGGACAGTTCTTAAAGCCATACTTCTCCTAAGTATTTTATGATTCCATGTACACTATAAGTTTTCTATATTTTGTATTGGTGTGTTTTTTTGGTTGTGTTTGGTTTGGTCCCGCTACCTAATCTGGGTAGTTCCCTAGTTTTGGTTCACTATGTTTTAACTAGTCTACATCAACCATAGATTCTAGGATCTTTTCATGCCTACGAGAGACATGTATCCCTAGTTGGAGCCATTGGTGGAACCCCTAAAAAAAAATTCATGTCCCTTCTCCAGTCTTGCTCAAACTTGGGTTGAAAATTGTATCTAAGGGCTTAGGGTTTTATTTTTTGTCACTGTTTAAGGGTTTTAGTTACTCAAAGTTGTTGGAAAATGAATTACTCTGAGAGGGGGGTTGAATCAAAGTAATGTGTAAATTTTATTTTTGTAACATGAAATGCAAATATAAATGATGACTTTGATAACCACAAAGTAAACCCTCTTAACTTAAAGTGAACTTTAACATGCAACTAAGAACTTTAAAAAAAAATGATTATTTTGAGTGACTTTACAAACTATTGTCAAAGCATAATATAATTTGTTCATATGAAAGTGATTGAACAATTCTCTGTAGAGTGCTTTAGATGCACAACTTATGATAGACTAAACATTCTTTTATAACAGATCAAACAACATACATTCATAATGGATTGAACTCTATACTTTGAAACCTTTCAGAATGAAACATAAACATGTATCAGATCATTGCATGAAATTATTTTGACATATGATTAAATGAAAACTTAAACAATTAAGCACATGACCTAAAACATAGTTGCAAAAATTTCAACACATGACACATTATTTTCCTGAGTGGAAAAACCCTCATGGGGTATAAAAAACCACTCGTAAATTTGTATTTTTATCTATTCAAAAGAGCACCAACTTTGTATCAATGTGGAGCACCAATTCCAAGTACAAATTGAAGCACCCACTTCAAGTCAGAAGCACCAACCCATTTTTCAAAGCTTCCCTATGAAAATGCACATTGTTAGGACCTTATAATTGCACTAATGTCTATAATTACAAAATCTCAACAGAGCACAAATAATTTTTTTTCAATAATGCTCATTACAAAGTGTACTGAATATGACTGTACAAAAGAATAACCTCACTAAAATATGAATGTAATCTCTGTATTACAACTAGAGATGTAAAATATCTTTTATCACTTTTTCCAAATGCAAAAATATCACTATCAAAACCCTTTCAAAAACATTTTTTGTTTTAACATCAAATCCCTCATCACTGAGTAATGGTAGAAAAACCATACATTTATACAATCAATAAACTAAAAAAAAAATTCTCATTTACAAACTCATATTCAAAAGTTCGTTACCCTTCAATTAACCAAGTTTTTTCTTAAACTGAAAAATGTAGTTGAACTAAAAAATTGTATTTCCCAAACACTGTGAAACCCTTGAGTGAAAAACTCAAGTTATACAAAATTGAAACCATTTTTCTGCAAATCCTTAACCAAAATCAGTTATGCTTAAAAACAACACAAGATCTTTGCAGATCTTAAGAACAATACTTGTCATGGCGACAAAAGATATATTACCAATTGGTGAAGAGAAGATCATAACTACCTCAATGAAGCTTACCAACTTCTAGTTCCAGCTCACAGACCAGTAGCAAACAAAATTCATGGTGAGAGAAATTAGGGTTTCAAACCCTATGCAAAGCAAACTTTCAAGAACTTTTATTTTTATACAATGACTTGAAAACCACAAATGATAGTTAATCAACATTTGAAATTTATGACAAAATGAATATGTTTTTGTTAAGTATGAGATACCTATAATGTTGTTGCTACCAAGTCAACCCCTCATTCATAACAAAGAAACAACCTTATGATGGTTTGTTTGATACACAACACCAAAAGACACTACCACATTTTTTTTTGTTGTCAATGTGACCACATTCTTGTCACGGGGTGATTTTAAAATCACATAATATAAAATGATAGATGAAGCACACCAATAATTTTGATGGCTTATATTTTAATCAGCAAAGGTTGATAACATTTTAACCAAAGTTTAGTATAATTCATAAATCCTTGAAGCTCGATAAATGTGACTTAATTTGTTTGCTCATAAGCACTTACCATTTGGAACCATAGGGACCCGATCATCTTTATAAAGCATATATTTTCCATGTGAAACAAAAATCACCGGTGTTAAAGTGACTTTAACAAAGATAGCTCCTTTATCACATTTTTAATGTGGTCAAACAAAAATGAAAACAATATAAACGTGCCCATGCCTTTTATAATAAAGGCTTATTTTATATGCCTCCTTTGATGCCCAATCACTTTACAAGATGATAGTTACTAAACAAATCATGTAGTAGGCCAAATATATATCATTAGAACCATCAAACAAATGAAATTTCCAGAGCCTAGTATGAATTCAACGCTTCTAGGTAATGAAAGTGCAATGATGTCAAGATCAATTTGATAAAATCAACTGAAACAATATACCTATCAAACTAAAAATCCTAAACCTGTTGCAAGATCATCTGCACATGAATCCAACATGACTAGTACCACAAAGCACTATCCACAAAGTACTGAATATGCCAAGACTGATTACAACAATAGCCAAATGCACCAAGTACCATAATGCCAAACCAAGTGATAATCAATTAGTTTTGACATCAAGGACAAATATGCCACAACTTAGAGAAAGTAAAAAAAATCCCCCTTTGTCCTTGATGGAAAAAAATTGAGCCATCTGAACCAAAACCACTGAGCCATCTAAACCAAAACTTCATATTTCTCCCCCTTTTTGTCACAAGGAAAAAATAAGAACTTGTAAAATGTCATGAAACATAACTAAACTAGTTGTAGATAAAGCAATGATGCAACACAAATATCAAATCAAGCAACAATAAGCTTCTAAGAGAGCTAGAAATCTCCCCCTGAATCCATGATAGAGCATTAATGAAGAAAGGATTGAGAGATAACTCCCAATCAAAGGCAAAGACTTTCAAATACTTCCTTAGCCAAAGGCTTTATGAAAATATTTACAACCTATGCTTGAGTGGATATATATTGCACAAAAACTTCATTAGCAAGCATCTTTTCATGAAGAAAATGAAATTTGATAGTAATATGCTTTGTTCTAGAGTGCATAACTAGATTTTTTGACAAATTGATAGCACTAGTATTATCACAAAAAATAGAAATTGGTTTTTCAACAGCAATACGCATATCAAAAAGAGCTTGTGCCATCCAAAGTAATTGATTACAACAAGATGTAGCAGCAATGTATTTTGCTTATGTTGTTGAAAGTGAAACAAAATCTTGTTTTTTGCTATGCCATGCCACAAGACAATCACCAAGGAAAAATGCAACACCACTTGTGCTTTTTCTGTCATCTAGACAACCAACCCAATTAGCATCAGTAAATGCCATTAAAGTCATTACTTCTAGGATACAAAAGACCAAAATCAAGAGTACCCTGAATGCACTTAAATATCCTTTTAACAATTGTAAGATGAGATTGTTTAGGAGCAGATTGAAAATGTAAAACCATACAAATAGCTTGCATCGAATCAGGCCTTGATGTAGTAAAGTAAAGCAAACTGCTAATCATAAACCTATACTCAAATCGATTCACATCAAGTGAATCATCAACCTTAGAAATTTTATAACCTGTAACCATAGGAGTGCTTACTGTACAACAGTCATCCATCTGAAATCCTTTAAGAATTCCTTTTGCATACTTAGTTTGAGAAAGAAAAATGCCATGTTCAAGTTGAGAAACTTGAAGTCCAAGAAAAAATGTTAGTTCACCTAACACGAACATTTCAAATTCAAATTCCATGATCGTGGAAATATTTTTAGATTGAAGCCAAAAATAATGTCATTAGCATAAACCTCAACAACCAAGTTATCAATACCTTCCATTTTCACATAGAGATTGTTGTCCACACCTCCTCTTGTGAATCCATTTGTTATCAAATGTGAATCCAACCTTGAGTTCCAAGCTCTACGAGCTTGTTTTAGACCGTATAGTTCCTTTTTCAACCTGTGAACATGAGTAAGCTTATCTTGTGCAAAAAATCCTTCAGGCTATTCCATATAAACTTCTTCATCCAAATATCCATTTAACAAATTAGTTTTGACATCCACTTGATATACTTTAAAATTCTTAAAACAAGAATATACTAAAAATATTCTAATAGATTCAATTCTAGCAACAGGTGCATAAGTTTCACCAAAATCAATACCTTCCTATTGTGCATAGCCTTTGCACACAAATCATGCCTTGTTTCCTACTACTTTTCCACATTCATCAAGTTTATTTCTAAAAAACCATTTTCCACCAATGACATTTTTTTCATCAGGTCTTGGGACTAATTCCCAAGTCTTATTCTTTTCAATCTAGTTGATTTCTTCTTGCATTGCTTTCAACCAACATGCATTAGTTAGTGCTTCACTACAAGTTTTGGGTTCAAAATAAGTTACTAGATAGAAATGTTCAACAATTTGAGCTTGTTCCTCAAGTTTTGTTTTCCTTCTTGTTAAGACACCTTTACTTTTATCCCCAATTATCTGATCTTGAGGATGATTCTTGACAACAATCCTAGAGGGTGTTTTTGGAGGTACTAATACTTTAGAACTTGAGGTATCCTCCTATTGTATATAATTTTCTTTAGCATATTTGGGAGATATGTCAAGACCTATTGTAGGTTCCTCTTCAACATCCTACACATGACCATCATCTAGAAGAAGATTTTCATCAAACTTGACATTAACAAATTCAACAATCTTATTTAGCCTCTTATTAAAACATTTATAAGCCTTGCTATGTGTGGAATAGCCTAAAAATATACCTTCATCAGATTTGGATTGAAGGCTTCCTAAGTTTTCATCATCTCTTTTAATAAAGCATTTACAACCAAATATTTTGAAGTATTTAATAGAGGCATATTTACCATACCAAACTCATATGGAGTGAAATTGGATTTCAACCTTATTTGCACTTTGTTTAGAATGTAAATAGCTATATGAACAACTTATTTCCAGTACATATTTGACAGCTCAACTTCATCTAACATTATTCTAGCCATTTCATTCACTATTCTATTTTTCCTTTCCACAACCTAATTTTTTTGAGGTGTTCTTGTAGAAGCATATTTCCTTTTTATGCCATGTTGCTCACAATATTCAAGGAATTCTTGAGAGGTAAATTCACCTCCCTTGTTTGATCTCAAGCATTTAAGTTTCATATCAGATTCTCTCTCAACCATTTTATGAAAGATTTTAAATCTCTCAAAGGCTTCTGATTTATGTTTGAGAAAGGTTACCCAAACATCCTTGTGTAGTCATCTACAAATAACATGAAGTACTTGTCACCATTTATTGACCTTGACATGTTGGGACCACATAAATCAGTGTGTACAAGCTACAAAGGTTTAGTTGAAGCATGTTCCTTGGATTTGAAACTAACCTTTGTTTGCTTACCTCTTAGACATTCTTTGCAAACTACATTTTCTGGTTTGCTTAGAATAGGAAAACCTCTCACATTCTGGTTTTTTACTGATCCTAACCATATTGTCAAAGTTAACATGTCCTAATAATTTATGCCATAACCAATTCTCTTCAACTTGACCCATAAGGCACATGCCTTCATTGCTTTCATGATTGGAAGATTCAAGGATATTATAAACATTACCATGTGTCCTTATTCTGGTTGCAATTGTTTTACCATATTTTTTCTTTATAGCAAAACCTTGTGAATCGAATGTAACTTTGTACCCATTATCACAAATCTGACTAACACTTAAGAGACTATGTTTAAGACCTTCTACATAATAAACATCATAAATGGGTGTGTCATCATTTAGAAGCAGAGAACCTTTACCTTTAATCTGAATTCCTATGTTGTCACCAAACTTTACAAAACCTCCTGCATGATCTTCAAGTTTCAAAAACTTGTCCTTATCTCCTATCATGTGGTTGGAACAACCACTATCCAAAACCCTCAATGCCTTCTTCTTGGAGAAAAAGGCAGTTTTCACAAGCATGGATTGTTCTATGCTTGGAACAAAATTTGGTCTCCAAACCTTTTCAATAATTTGTTTACCTTGTTTGCATTGTTTGGATGTGTGACCAAAAGTGTTACATTTGAAACATCTAACTGAATTTTGTAAAGCCAAAGTGCTGGTGTAATTAATTATTTAATTACACTTTGCATAATTTTACTTAGGCAATAATTTAAGTCCTAGGTTGCATAATTAGATAAATCATTTAATAATGGGGTAATTCCCCCTTCCTTATTTGTAGGAGATAAGATTCCTTCTAGAAGATGAGTTGTCCTTCTAGAACTTATCTCTATCTTTTTATCATTTCCTAGATAGGGTTCACATGTTGTTAGATCATGACACATGGCAACATCTCATGCATTTTAGGTTCTCTCTCATTCCTATATATTCAAGGCATCTTTTTTTTTTGTATCATATCAATCAAATATCAATCTATGATCTAATGTTGTAGATCAATAGTAATCTCTCTTTGCAGCCCTTAGTTGCAACACTTTTTGTGTGGTGGAATTTCTCTTGGCAAGATCCTTTGAAGTGTGCACAGCTTCATTGGATGATTCAACATCCATTATTTCAACATGATATTAGAGCATGTTGAATTCTAACATAAAGAACTGTTTGTGACCAAATCTTGGTGTTCTAGGAATCATAAGCCTACAATTGCTCACTTTCTATCCAAATTTATTACAAAAGAAGCAATAACCATTGAAAAATGTATTAAACCTGAAATTGGTTTGCTTATGCTCAAATGACTGCTTCTTACCAATTGCATTAATGATGCAAGAGCATCCAGTCGTGTAAGGGCAATCTTGCATCACCCAAAAATAGTTAAATTTCAAGTTTCTCAGTTTTTAGATGTTTTTACATTTTTGGATACCCTTTTCGTCATAATGAAATTCCCAATTTACAATTTTTATTTTTTATTCATAGGTTGGAAGATATTGCAGTTTTAGTTTCCCAGATTTGCACCTAAAAATCTTCTAAGTGAGATTTGAGGCACTTAGAGTTCCCGGAATGGCCCCGAAACTTTCTGAAATCGGCGTAGTGGATTTTGAGTGCATTATTGACTTCGAGACCTTTCCAATGGTTCAAACGGTTCGCGAATCAATGTCCCAGATCAAAAGTTATGGCCCAAGAAGTTGGCGCACTTTCTAGAAGATACAATTGCAAATGCTCTTTTGAAATTTGAACTTCATGTTGTAAATTTTCGGCGCCAAACTGCCTAAACTCAAATTTGAATGTTGTTTTGGCTCCAAACTAATGAGGATCTCTATTTATAGGCGGTTTTCTAATTTTTGGGTAACTTTTTGGGGACAAACTCGCATATTGTGAAAGGGTTATTCTGTAGCTTTCTGTAACTTGCATGTGTTGTAGAACTTGGGGATTTGAGATCCTCTACATGCAAGAAGCTCCATTTTCTGAATAATAAAATTATTCTCTTGTTTGTGGGTTATTTTCTAAGTCTCGGGCTGCGCCCTCATCAATCAAAGTTCTGATTTAAAGTTTTTGAACATTCAACAGTGTGGAATCCAACACTAGTCATGTCTTTAAGTTGCTTTTGTTTCCCAAGTATATCATTCAAGTGCATAGTGCTTTCATAGCCTTCAACTTGTTGTTCAAGTTTTTGAATCTCTTTATCTTTATCAACAAGAACTGATTTGACATTATCCACAACTCTTTTTGAGTCATCAAGTTCTACTTGTAAACATGAGATCATTTTTTTTGGACTATGCTCTTGTGAAGAAATTTGTTTCTTTAACCTTTTTATTTCTTGAAGTGCAGAAAGAAATTCACTCTCAAGATTAATTTCATCATTTTCTAAATTAGACTAATTATCCGATTCTCTATTTGAAGTATTTTGTGAATCAACTTCAGCCATGAAAAAAGTTTCATCTTCATCACCTAGTGAGTCATTTTTCTCATCATCTGAGTCTTCTTTGTTAAAGAGACTCTTTTTATTTTTGAAGTTAAACTTCTTTTTAGGATTAAAATCCTTTTACTTATACTATTTTTCTGATTTTTCATCCTCATTGGCTTGATCATTGTAAGGACATTTAGCAGCAAAGTGTCCAGACTTGCCACATGTAAAAAATTTAAAGGGAAGCTTACCCTTATATTTATTTTTGATTTTTTTGACAAGAAGATCTTCTTTTGAATCTGATAAATCAGATTCACTATCATATGATAAATTAGATTCACTACCATCTGATAATTCTTTTTTTTTAGCCTTGAAGGCAGTTTCTTTTGATGTAGAACCAGTATTACCGATTCTCATTTCATATGCAGTTAGAATACCTTGTAGATCATCCAAGGTAAGGTCTTTAAAATGTTTCTTCTCTTCAAGAGTAGAAACCTTAGACTCAAATTTAGGTTGCAAAGTTTTGATCACTTTTCTAACTACATCAAATTCTTCAATTGTTTCACCTAAACCTCTTCTTGCATTTACAATTTCATCTACCTTTAGAAAATAATCTGCAATCTTTTCATCATCTTTCATTTTCAATTCTTGAAGCTGATTTTTAAGTGTATCTTAGACTATTTGACTTTTTCATTACCTTGATACACATTCTCAAGCTTTTCCCAAATTTCATGAGTTGATTTACAATGCATAACTTTAACAAGCACTTCTTTTGTCAAACCACACTGAAGAGCATGTTTATCTCTATCATTTGTTTCATATTTCCTTTTCTCATTAGAATCAGTGGGTATTGATGCAGGTACATCATATTTTTTTTGCACAATACTCCAAACATCTATATCAATAGAAATCATATATGTTTCCATTTTGATTTTGCAGAAGACATAATCAGTGCCATCAAATAGAGGAGCTCTTGTAATAGATGGACCTTCTTGCACATGTGACATATTGACTTCCAAGACCAGAATCAATCCTAGGGATGAAACCTAATGTGAGACCCTATGCTCTGATACCAATTGTTGGAAGATGAATTACTCTGAGAGGGGGGGGGTGAATTAGAGTAATGTGTAAATTTTATTTTTGTAACTTGAAATGCAAATATAAATGATGACTTTGAAAACCACAAAGTAAACCCTCTTAACTTAAAGTGAACTTTAACACAACTAAGAAATTTTAAATAGAATGATTGTTTCGAGTGACTTTACAAACTACTGTCAAAGCATAATATAAATTGTTCATATGAAAGTGATGGGTATGTGCAAGATCATGATGGAAAAAATAGGCCCTTAAGTGGCAAAAAATTTAGAAAAATCAGAGTTAGGAAAATTGACATAAAAATTTGAATAAGTTATCTATATTATTTCAAAAATATGTAACAATAGAATTTGTAGCAAATTGAATGTAGTTTCTAAACTACTAGGTTTATTTAAAAAGGAAAAATCTATTTGGTGAAAATTTGAAATTTCAATGTAGTACTACTTAAATTTTAGGGAAAAAATAAGAAGTAGGTGTTTGTCCACCACCCTAACCACAATAAAATGATAATATTTTTTAATAAGATTTTAGATATAAGTAGAGGACTCATGTCTTGATGTGATGCATATTTTTGTAATTTTTTTCCGAGTAAATAATTAATTACAAATTTTTATTAAACTTTTAAAAATATAAAACTCGTATTTCTAACCACATTAACTTGGTCAAAACTTCATGAAATTCAATTTTTTTCTTTTAATCTTATAGTATGTGAAGCATATAATGTGACACATGTTTGATTCAAAAAATGTAATTTTTTTTAAAGCTATAGATGTTTTTTAATCAACCTATCAATCAAGACTTTAGTCATAATTCAAATGGAAAATGAATAATAATAATTTATTAAATTCAAAGTAAAACATAATTTATATTGGTAGAAAGATGAGAATCTCCTTTAAAAACCCTTTTTGTTTCATCAATTTTGGGCAAAAAAAGTCGTTAGCCACATACCCTACACATATCCATCATATCGCCACTTTTTGGTCCATCATGATCCTGCACATACCTTGATTGACCAATTCTCTGTAGAATGCTTTAGATGTACAGCTTATGACAGATTGAAAATTCTTTTATAACATATCAAACAACATACATTCATGACCGATTGAACTCTATACTTTGAAACCTTTCAGAATGAAACATAAACATGTATCAGAGCATTGCATGAAATTCTTTTGACATATGACTAAATGAAGACTTAAACAATTTAGCACATGAGCTGAAACACAGTTGCAAAAATTTCAACACATGACATGTTATTTTCCTGAGTGGAAAAACCCTCATGGGGTATAAAAATCACTCATAAATTTGTCTTTTTATTCATTCAAAAGATTACCAACTCTGTATCAATGTGGAGCACCAACTCCAAGTACAAATTTAAGCACCCACTTCAAGTCAGGAGTACCAAACCCTTTTTCAAACCTTCTCTATGAAAATGCACACTATTAGGACCTTATAATTGCACTAATGTCTACAATTACAGAATCTCAACAGATCACAAATATATGTTTTTCAATAATTCCCATTACAAAGTGTACTGAATATGACAGTATAAAAGAATAACCTCACTAAAATTTGAATGTAATCTCTGTATTACAACCAGAGATGTAAACTCTCTTTTATCACTTTTTTCAAATGCAAAAAAATCACTATCAAAACCCTTTCAAAAAAATTCTATGTTTTAACATCAAATCCCTCATCGCTGAGTAATAGCAGAATAACCATACATTTATACAATCAATGAAATGAAAAACAAGTTCTCATTTACAAACCCATATTCAAAAGTTTGTTACCCTTCAATTAACCAGGGTTTTTCTTCAACTGAAAAATGTAGTTGAAAACAAAAACTATATTTCCTAAGCACTGTGAAACCCTTGAGTGAAGAACTCGGGTTATACAAAACTGAAACCATTTTTCCACAAATCCTTAACCAAAATCAGTTATGCTTAAAAACAACACAAGATATTTCCAGATCTTAAGACCAATACATGTCATGGTGACCAAAGATATATTACCAACTAGTGAAGAGAAGATCCTAACTACCTTAGTGAAGCTTACCAACTTCCAGTTCTAGCTCACAAACCAGTAGCATAAAAAACTCATGGCGACAACAATTAGGGTTTCAAACCCTATAGAAAGGAGACTTTCAAGAACTTTTTTTTTTACACAATGACTTGAAAACCACAAATGATAGTTAAAATTCATTTGAAATCTGTGACACAATGATTATGTTTTTTTAAAGTCTGAGATTCCTATAATGTTTTCACTACCAAGTCAACCCCTCATTCATAACAAAGAAACAACCTTAAGATGATTTGTTAGATATGCAACACCAAAAGGCACTGCCACATTTTTTGTTGTTGTCAACGTGACCACATGCTTGTCAGGAGGTGATTTAAAAATCACATAATATAAACCGATAGATGAAGTACATCGATAATTTTGATGACTTATATTTTAATCACCAAAGGATGATAACATTTTAACCAAAGTTGGTTATAATTCATAAATCCTTGAAGCCTGATAAATGTGACTTCATTTTTTTTCTCATAAACACTTACCATTTGGAACCATAGGGACCCGATCATCTTTATAAAGCATATATTTTCCATGTGAAACACAAACCACCAGTTCTAAAGTGACATTAACAAAGATTGCTTCGTTATCACTTTTTAAATGTGATCAAACAAAAATGCAAACAATATAAACCTGCCCATGCCTTTTATAATAAATGCTTATTTTATATGCCTCCTTTGATTCCCAATCACTTTACAAGATGATAGTTAGTAAACAAATCATGTAGTAGGCCAAATAGATATCATTAGAACCATCAAACAAATGACATTTCTAGAGACAAGTATGAATTCAATGCTTCCAGGTAATGAAAGTGCAATGATGTCAAGATCAATCTGGTAAAATCAATTGAAACAATATACCTATCAAACTAAAAAATCCTGAACCTATTGCAAGATCATCTGCACATGAATCCAACATGACCAATACCACAAAGCACTTTCCACAAATTACTGAATATGCCAAGACTGATTATTGTGTGGTCGATTTTAGAGTATGATAAATATGTAAAAATAAATAAATCAAACACACCGATAGAACAATATATTAAAACAAAATTTAAATGAAAATAAACACAAACTCTTTCTTTTGTCTTTGATGTCGTCCTATCATCTTCTATCTCCAATGTTTTTGTTGATTCCAGCTGGCTCTTAGATCTTGGGCTAGGCTCAACAAACGGTCTTCCTAGAGAACAAGATCAAATATGGATGCATGCAATGATATACTAAGACATGATTACGCTTATGCTAAACATAATTGCTAAAATGAAAGATTACGAAATTAATAAAAGACTATGCTAGAATGCTAGAATACTAGAATGCTAGAATGTAATTAAATTCTAATCTATATGTGCTATAAGTCATAGGTGTGACCAATGCTTGGATTCACAGCCCCTAGATATTTATAGAGTTTTCAAAGAATTCTGATTGGCTAAGGTGATCAACGACTGTGAAAATTCCTGGTAGATCGAACAGTTGAAGATGGATAAGACTGGAGAGAAAAATAGAAGAAAACATAAAGCAAGCTTTATTTCCTTTTTCGAAAAAGAGATAAGATGAGATGATAAAGATGAATTGTAAAAATCATCTTTTTGTGAGATTTTGGAAATATTTCAAAGAAGATAAATAATGAATTATTAAACTCAATTATTCATTTATGGGTGACATGGAGATTTTTCTTAAAATAGAATATTTACCCCAGATTTGAAGAATAATGGAGGATTTCATAATTAAATAAAATATTTAACTATGATTTGAAAAGATATGGAAGATATTTATTTTTTTATTAAGGGGTAAACGCTTTTGACTGGAGCTATGAACCGATACAACCATTCAACAATACCACTGTTTGAACCTTGGTGGCAAGAACAACAATGCCACCTATAAACCATCACACCATGCCAATACAAGATATGGAAGATATTTAATTAATTTTAAGAAATGACATGTAAATGAAATTAATTAAATAAAATATTTAATTAATTAGAAGAAAGATTTGAAAAGAAATATTTAATTTTAATTAAATCAAAAAGACTTAATTAAATTCAAAAGTGATAATTAATTAAAATAAATAAAGTGTATTTATTTAATTAATCAAGTAGACATATGAATGTGAAATAATTAAATAAAAATTGATTTATTTAATCATGACAAGAATAAATTGAATGAACAATATAATTAAATTAATTAAATTTAATCATATGTAGAGGACTTTAGAGAAATTAATTAAATAATAAATATTTAATTAAATGCCAGGATTAATCAGACATGACCAATTTTATGCATATACATTTTTCCCCTCTTTGAAGTGATGTGTGAAACACATTGCTTCAAAGAAAATATTCCTGCTTTTTGAAATTTTGTCGCGTTTGATTTTCCCCCCCATTGGAAAATTTTTAACTGATATGCCCCTGATCTAGCTCTGATATGTTTCCGATATTTGATGATGTCGATATTAATGATGCCCCCTTGGGAGATAAATCACTAATGATGAGAAAACATTGATTTGATGAGAAAGCATTTGAATGATAAAAGGGACACAGTGATTTAGCTCCTGATAATTGATGAAAAAGATGCCCTAGTTGAAAACAAATGCCATCAAAAAACCACTTTATTTGACCCTTAAAAGGTAAAAAGGTAAAAAGGTAAGTCATTTTCACTTGTTGACTTTGAGAAACCTTGTGCTCTGATGGTGACTTGTCACGATGGAGATCCCTTATCACCGACATAGATTCGAGCGGTCCCACTGATATTAGCGACCAACAGTGTATGGACCACCGGTGAGACAATTCAAACCTTTGTATGTTGATTTTTTTTTGCTTTTTGTCAAATTTTTATGCATTTTAGCACGGTTTTAGGTTTAAATTTTCAGTTATAGCGCTTTTAGAAAATAGAATAGCACATTCAAGTTTTATTTTAGTGCATATAGGTCATAGAATAGTGCTTTTAGGTTTATTCAGTGTAGCGCATATGATAAGTGAAGTAGTGTATATAGGAGGCTAGTCGTGAAGTTGGTAGATTAGTGCATATAGGAAGCAGAATAGCGCTTTTAGGGTTGTGGCGCATAGAGGAGATGAAACAGCGCATTTGGTAGGTAAAGTAGCACATCTAAGGAAATGTTGCATAGAGGATTTGATTTAGTGCTTTTAGACCGCAAAATGGCGCATTTGGGGTTTTAGCGCATATGGGGAAAACTATAGCACATTTAGGGTTTTAGCGCTTTTAAGTGACAGAGTAGCACTTTAGGAAAATTTAGATAGAATGTTGTTTTGATGAAAATAATGATGAATTATTGCTTCCTTGATCAATAGATAGTAAAATTGTCATGTCATCATGTTTGATAAATTGATAACTTTGCTTCCTGAAATAGAAAACAAAGAGTAGATAGTTGATAACTTTGTTTCCAAAAGAGTGAAAAACAAAGAGTAGATGATTGATATGAATTCTGATAAATTTTCTTTCGGCGATAGAAAACAAATAGTAGATTGATTTGAGTGAAAACATATTTTCATTCATGATTGAAGTACAAATAGGATGATGATTGTGATTGTTGATAAATTTGCTTCCTGTGATAGAAAACAAATAGTAATAGAGTAGATTTTTGAATTGATGGCCTGATATGATTTCCTGAGATATAATACTTGATATGGGTCACATGATATGATATTTGACATGAGTCTGATATGTGTCTCTTGATTGATATGGATCTTTTGACATGAATCTGATTGAGGTAGATAGATTTATTTGATATGAATTGATGATATGAGTCTAATTGATTGTCCTTGTGATGACCAAAAATAGGAGGTTTTCAAAAACCTCCAGATTAGAGAGCGGTTCCCGACAGGTTGGGATAGGATCCGAGATTTGACACCTGTCGATGTGCAGTTGATAGTGAGTTGTGGGTTGGGATCCTTATTATCGATGCCTCCTATTCGGTTCAACAGGGGACTGTTGATCATGTTAGCAGAGAGATGGCATTCTAAGCATAACAATTTTCATTTGTCGATTGGTGAGTTGACGGTGACCCTAGAGGATGTATACAGGATTTTGGGGATCCCGGTGATAGGTTCCCTTGTGTTTTATGATCACAAGGAGTTGGGTGGGACAAATTCCCTCAGGAGAGTGTTTAGAGATGTACAGACAAAAGGGTATTGGGTGTCATGGGTAGACTTCAGAGGATATCCGACCTTACTTGCAGTGTTGGGTGCTTTCATTGGAGGCCTCCTTTGTCCGGATCGTCGGTGAAAGGGGCTATCAGTTGGATGGGGGAGGATCATTGAGTAGATGATAGTTCAGCCGAGGAGATATGCCTGGGGGAGTTGCATGCTAGCTCATTTGTATCATGACCTACATCAGGTGGTATATAGAGGATCATCTAGTTTATCGAGTGGTGTGACTCTGCTCCAGATCTGAGCATGGGAGCATATTGTTGTTACTAGACCACTATGTCCAAGAGCTAGGCCACCAGGCAGGCCATATGCATATGCCTATTCATTTGCACTTGTCCATCCCAAGCTAGGAAAGGGGGAGTATTGGAGATGAACCCTGGATGACATGGATACCATGATATGGAGGCCCTATATTGATTATGATGTTTGGGACACAGATCTGTAGAAGATGCCATTTGTAGGGATACCTCAATTTTTGACAGGTCATACTCAATTTATTATAGAGAGGTTTCTAGCCCATGAGTACAGAGACAATTTGGTTTCACATAGGGGATGCTTCAGGGTGTTACGAACTATAGACGGTGCAAGGATGAGCCTGGATGGGGTCCTTGCATTGCTTACTAGGTCACATATATTGAGTATATGGAATTACAGCCTGAGGTATGGGATCCCAGACCTGATATTGTGGTTGTCAGTATATCAGAGGAGTATTTAGTTTATTATCACACACCCATTTCTGTGATTTACATGTTTAGATGAGCTGACACCCATTTTGGTGGCACTGCAGCCAGGAGTTGGGAGACAAGAGGATGTGGCAGGTGGTGAGCAGGCGGCTATCGGAAGAGAGGAGGAGAGTGGAGAGGAGGAGAGTTCAGATGATGATGATGGGGATGATGGTGGAGATGGCGGACAAGAGGAGCAGAGGTCAGTGAGATAGAGGACTGAGACTGCGAGCAGTTCTTAGGATATATAGAGGCCAAAGAGTGGTACAGGATGATAGATAATGATCAGGGTCACCTCATCAGTGCAACAAGTGAAGATAGACACATTAAAGGCCTAGGTTTAGACATTGCATGGATAGCAGGAACAATTATAGAGCCAGTTGGCTCAGGCTCAGGGTTTGGTAGCACAGCTACAAACACAGCTGGCATAGACATAGGCGCAGGCATAGGTATAGGCATAGATATAGGTACCTCCTCCTCCCCCGGACCCACAGGTAGCTCAGTTGATAGTAGAGAGGGATTCTTTCAAACGACGGGCAGTGGAGGCAGAGGGTGTAGCACAGAGACTTATGGGCACTGTTGAGAGTGCATCATTATGAGAGGCCATTATAGAGGGGTTTGAGATGGCTAGGGAGGCTAAGTACTACCGAGTTCAATATGAGGAGTTGTGTCTGCCTGAGCACAGAGATCCTTTCCCACAATCCCATAGCAGGACTAGGAGTAGATCACGAACAACGACATAGAGCAGAGGGGTTACATGGCCTTGATGAGATCTCGATGCAAGGATGAGTGGCAGGCCATCATCCTCGAGACCAGCTCCATCAGGGGGGTCCACTAGCTAGCCTTGGTCCATTGATTTAGGATTATTGATGTATCTGATTTTGTGGGGACATGTGTATTGTTTTTTATCATATCTCATGTATCTCTCGATACTGTTGAGTTTCATTGGACATTTGGACATTTGTATTTATTTTGATGAGTGATGATATGCAATGGCGATGAGTCTTGATGATGTGTTTCCTTGATGCGATGATGATATGGATGTGCATTTATTTCTGCATGATGTGATATGTATTTTGATATGTATGTAAATGATTTGATGACTGATCATGATATGCAGGATGAGTTATGATATGCTCATGATGATAATTTATGATATGCTAATGATGATGATTTTATGAGATGCTTATGATGATGATTTATGATGCGTACTAATGATTTCATGTAGGTGGATGACCTATGTTGTGATTAATGAAAATATGCAATGGGATTTTTGAAATGCTTGTAATGTGTTGGAAAATGATGTGGAATGTAATGTATGTATGAAATTTGTGTTTTCAGATTTTTCAAATGCAATAAATAATGATGATGTGATGGAAAATGGATCTTTATGTTTATGAGATGAATTTGTGGATTCGGTTGTGGAAAATGATATGAAAATGATAAATGCATGTAAGGTAGGATAAATAAATGATATGAAAATGATAGATGAGTGCAATAATGAGATGAAATGTATGATGTAATGAAATGTAATGACGTGGTGATAATAATGATAAATAATAATGATGATTAAAAGGATAATGAAATGTTATGAAATGATAAATGATAAAAATGGTAATGATAATGAAATGAAAAGATGAAATGAAATGATATGATAAAATGATAATGTAGCGAAATGTAATGAAATGTTAATGCAATGAAATGATAATGTAATGAAATGATAGTGTAATGAAATGATAATGCAATGAAATGATAGTGTAATGAAATGTAATGCAATGAAATGATAGTGTAATGAAATGATAATGCAATGAAATGATAGTGTAATGAAATGATAGTGTAATGAAATGTTATGAAATGATAGTGTAATGAAATGATAGTGTAATGGAATGAAATGTCAAAATGAAGTGAAATGATAATAGTTAATGATATGAATATAATAAGTAAGAAGAAAATAGAAATGATGTGAAATGCGGAAATGAATGATAAATGAAAGGATCTAAATGACATGCAATGAAACTATGTGATATGAAAAATTCCAAATGCGTAATGATGGATAACTAAATGATAAAGTACTTTAAATGATATAAAAATTAATGATAAATGATGAACTAGAGGATATGTACAAGACCTAGATGAAATGATAATGATTAATGAAATGAGGATGAAAGATGATGGTTAAAAAAATGTCTGAATGTCCTCCACAAATAGTCCAAAGAGACATGATAGTCGTTGATGTTTTTGTTTAGCCTTTCAAAACTCTGATGCAAATCCAGTATGCAGATATATACATTGATCTAAATGAAATGGAACTAAATGAAACCAACCATTTTTTGAGCCTTCCATTAGCTTTCTTGAATCATCATAGAGCATTTTAAAATTTTGGAAGTATGTACAAGCATCAAAGGGGAAATTAGCACGAATGATGACCTGAGTACAACTTTCATGATTTTTGATATAGCAAGTGAACACAAGCATCGAGGTATAATTGAACCAAGATGACCTAAGCATTCCTTGCATAAACAAACAAAGACTAACCACTTTTTGACACAAATGTGAAACTGTCATCAATGATACATTTGTAGAAATCATGTCTCGCGACCTCTTTGCACCAAATTGATAGTTAACCTCAAGAAAATAGACAAAGAAAAATCCTCTTTCCTCACCACTCTAGTTTAGTAAATCATCGAGTGTGATCCAGAGAGATGATATCAAAAAATTCAAACAACCATTGTTCAAAATATAATACTGCTATTCCAAACATTATTCAGATTTTACATCATCCAGATATGAGTCATGATATGGTACTTAGCTGAAAATTGTTGTGCTATGGATCAATGATTGGATAGATGTTCATAGGATTTTTTTTTTTTTTGCATGAGTGGATTCTATGTCATTTTCTAGTTGTTTCAGTAAAATCTAAAAGTTGATTGTCCCCAGTATGTCAATGTTTTCCCCCAATATTGACACAACTTTCCGAAATAGATTTGTACAATGATCAAGCCATGGTAAGACATTATCGCTTTAAGCAAATGATGATAGTATTGTGCTAGTATGGCCCTAAGATGATGGAAAGATGCATGAAATGAAGGCTGAGAAGTTAAGTACAAAACATGAACTAACAGATGGAGAGCTACAAATAGCATTTGTTTTCCAAATTTTCAATATTTGTTTTTATTGCATTTTTATGATTTCTTTTTGATTTTTTTGTATTTTCCTTGTCAATAGACTGCCTGTTGTCAGGTTTTTACCCTATGACATTTTAAAAAAAAAAAATTCAGGACATTTTCTACTATTTTTGTGATTTTTTCAGGACCTTTTCTGTTGTTTTTGTGATTTTTTCAAGACTTTTTCTGCTGTTTTTGTGATTTTTTTTGGACTTTTTCTCCTATTTTTGTGATTTTTTTAGGACTTTTTTCTGATGATGATGACTGCTTCAAACATAATACTTTTTCAGGTGCATTTTGTTGATAGGTTCATCAAATAGGTCCCCTTCTGGCGTTGACAACTTGTATGCTCCTGAACCGTATACATCGATGACCACGTAAGGACCCAACCAATTTGGTTCAAACTTACCTTTCTTCTCTCTGTCGTGCTGATTGTGTGGGTTATCCTTTAGAACAAGATCACCAACTTGAAAGGTACGTGGCTTGACTCTATCATTATAGCTACAAGACATCATCTATTGATATGCTTTCAAATGATCAGTTGCTCGTTGTCTCTTCTCATCAAGGAGTTCCAGCTCTTGCAGTCAAGAAACTCTGAATTCATCATCTGTTGTGAGACCTTTCAGTGATACTCTAAGTGAGGGAATCACAACTTCTAGAGGTGGTATAGCCTCTACTACATAGACAAGAGAAAACGGTGTTTCTGCCATTGGTATTTGGATTCTAGTTCTGTAGGCCCATAATGTTGGATTAACTTGAATGTGCCAATATTTCCCTGCATCATTCATAGTATTTTTCAAGATTTTCAGTATCATTTTTTTTGAGGCCTCTACTTGACCATTCCCTTGTGGATAATAACGTGTTGAATACCTATGCTGGATATGGAATCTCTCAAAAAGTTCATCCACATCCTGATTCTTGAATGGTCATCCATTATCTGTGATGATGGAGTTGGGAAAGCCATACTGACAAATGAGATAGTTGAGTATGAACGATGAGATTTAGTTGTCGGTGACCTTAGAGAGAGGTACTACCTCAATCCATTTGGTAAAATACTTTGTCGATGTGATGATGAATTTGTGTCTGTTTGATAATGAAGGATGAATCTTGCCAACAAAATCTAATCCCCATTGAGGGAATGGCTAGGTTGGCATGAATGGTTGAAGTTCTTATGTAGGAGCATGAATGAGATTCCCATGAATCTGGCATTTTGAACACTTTTTCACAAAAGTGAATGATTTATTTTCCATAGTCGACCAGTAGTAACCCATTCTAATCAATTTATTGGATAAGGTGAGTCCACTCGAATGAGTACCACAAATTCCACCATGAACTTCTTTTAAAGCCTTGTCAGATTCGTCATGTTCAAGACATCAAAGTAAAGTACCATCAAGACCGTGATGATAAAGGGTGTCAACGATAAGAGTATAGCGAGAGGATTGGTGAATGAAATTGTGCTTTTGGTTATGGGATAAGTTAGGTGATAAGATGTCATCTTTTAGGTAGGCATAAATCTTTCCATACCAAGGTGAATCAGATCCTACTAAGTGGAAAATGATTTGGCTTTTAGGTGTGTCATAGGCAGGTGCAAATGATTGTTCCACCAAAAATTCATAGCGAGCCTAATTTTCTGGGAGTTGTAGCAATGATGCGATCATGGCCATGTCATCAGCTACTTTGTTATCAAGTCTTGGAATCTGTATAAAATTGATATCTACAAAGTGCTTCTTGAAATTGTCAACCATCTTCTTATATGGAAACAATTTTTCATCTTTGGTTTGATAATCACATTGATTTGATTTATGACTAACTGTGAGTCACCATAAACTTGTAGTTCTGTAATCCTCCATTCCAATGTTATCTTGAGTCCAGTGATTAAAGCTTCATATTTTCCTATGTTATTAGTGCATGGAAACATTAGTTGATATGACCGAGGAATGGTATTTCCTTGAGGGGTGACAAAGAGTATGCCTGCCCTCAATCCATGTTGAGTGAAAGAACCATCAAAGTATAAAGACCAAGGTTCCTTCGATTCTACCGTGAAGACATTAGCATCTAGAAATTCAATGTGCATGGGATGCTCTCCTAGTAGTGGTGCTTCAGCTAGTTGATCAGCGATAACTTGTCCTTTGATTTCTTTGTGATCAACATAATGAATGTCAAACTCGCTTAAGATCATAACCCATTTTGCTAGTCGTCCTGTCAATGTAGCTTTGCTTAACAAATATTTGATTGGATCAATCTTTGCAATAAGGTTGATTGTAAGAGTTAACATGTAGTGTTGAAACTTTTGTGATGCAAAGACTACTGTGAGACAAGCCTTCTTGATGAAAGTGTAGTTGAGTTCGTGACATGTTAGCATTCGACTGATGTAATAAATGGCACATTCTTTTCCTGTAGAGTCCTCTTGTGCTAGTAATTTTGCCAAAGATGTCTCTATTGCAGCAATATATAAGATTATAGGTTTGTCTGGATTTGGTGGTATGAGAATTGGTGGGTTCATCAGGTACTGCTTGATTTGTTGAAAGGCCAATTCACACTTATCGTCCCATTTGAAAGGAACATTCTTATGCAATAGATATGTGAAAGGTAGGATTTTATCTGCCAGTTGTGCAATGAACCTTCGTATAGATTGAAGTCGTCCTTGTAATGACCTCAACTGGCTGATATTCTTTGGTGGAGGCATTTCCATGATTGCTTGCACCTTGGTAGGATCTACTTCAATTCCTTTTGTTGAGACTATGTATCCCAAAAGCTTCCTAGATGTGACTCCAAAAACACATTTCTTAGGGTTGAGGAAAACTTTGAACTTTTCTAACCTTGCAAAGATTTTGGATAACACTTCAAGATGTCCTTCTCTTGTGTATGCCTTTTCCAATATGTCATCTACATAATCTTCCATGAATGTGTGCATCATGTCATGAAAAATTGTAGTCATAGCTCTTTGGTAAGTAGCCTCGGCGTTCTTTAGACCGAAAGGCATGAAATTCCAATAGTAAGTCCCCCATGGACATCTGAACGTTGTTTTTTCCTGGTCTTCAAGTGTGATCTTGATTTGCTTGTAACCAAAAAAATCATCCATTAGTGAATACATGGAATGGCCAGCTATTAGTTCTACTATAGTATCAATGCTTTGAAGAGGGAAGTCATCCTTAGGAAATTCCTTATTAAGATCTCTAAAATATATGCACACTCTGACACTTTTGTCAGGCTTGGACACTGGAATGATGTTGTAGATCCATTTTGCATAGTCGATTGATCTTATAAATCCCACATCAAGGAGCTTTCTGAGCTCTTCTTTAACCAGCAGTGCAACATGAGGATGCATCTTTTTGAGTTTTTGTTTCACTGGTTTAACTCCTGGTTTGATGGAAAAGTGATGCATTATAAGATCAGGATCAAGACCTGGCATGTCTGCATAAGACCAAGCAAAGTTGACTTGATTTGTTATGAGAAATTCCATGAACTTGGGTACTTCTTTATCCGTCATTGATGTAGCTAACTGTAGAATCTTTGGTTTTTCTAAAGTTTCAAGATTAACTACTTTTGTAGACTCAATCAAGATAGGCGATTACTCATGATAATGCTCTGGGAGAGTGTCAAATATCCCATCATCAGGTGCCTTAAAAAGGTTTTCACCATCTGATACACTCTTTGTTTTATCTTTTGTTTGATCTAACACTGCCAGGTTCTAGTTTTCACCATTAGATCTTTCTTTTTTTTCTTTTTTTTTCAGCTAGGAGACTTGACACTCTCCTGATTAAAGACTCTGTGCTGAAAATTGCTAGTGGAACAATCCTTTTTATTATCTGTGGAAAGAAAGTTCACGATAGATTCATCGCTTGGGAACATAGGTAGATTGATAGGTTCGGATGAATCCCAGTCAATGAGATCTGGATGGATCAGTGGTAGTAGGTCATTGGGTTGCATGAGATCGGCTATGGTTAAGGTCATAACAGAGTTGTCTGTAGGATCCAAGGTATGAGTAAAATCAATGATGGCACTGTTATCACGATAATCTTGTTCGATTAAATCTGACTCGATATCACTAGAACCATAGTCACCTTGTAGTTCAGATTCTTGCGGTTGGGACCCTGACCCTTCACCTTCGATTAGATTTGGGGTGTAATTGTGTACCAAATCAACCTTTTTGTCCCTCCAGAACTCATCATTATGGATGGTGTCCCATTCATATTCACCAAAATCTGTGTCAAAATTATTATCCATAAAATTCTGAATTGTTGTCAAACAGACTGCCCATGTATCAGACCCTTCTTGCAATGTGAGGATAGTATCATGTGACTATTTAGGTGGTCTTTCTTTTGAGTTAGTATCATAGCCTAGTCTTGTTTCATCCTTTGAAGCAAGACCTTGAAGGTGAATAAGCTCAACTACTCCTTCTTTTCTCATTCCGATAGGACCATTACCATCATAGCCCATCTTTTGCATGATTGAATATCCTTTACAATATTGATCAATTGGTAGTTTTATATTAAGAACTGTTTCATCTTCATCTTTATAGAGCCAACTTAAAACTTCTCTATCCTCAGAATCTTCCATAGGGAATTGTTCTTTGATAAATCATCCATTAAACTTTGTATTTGGCTCTATTGGTGGTTGTGTTGATTTGGATGCTAGGTATATCTGTTGTTGTGCAATAGAGGGTTGTCCATGTGACCAAGGTGATATAGGTAGATTAGCAAGTTAGAGAGAGTACTCCCCTACTCCATTTTCCTTGAACCATAGTTGTTTGTCAAAGATTTTGGTTAACTGACTGATTTGTGTATCAACTTTGAGAGAAGTATTAACAGGAGCTTCTCAATTGTTGGGAACCAAAGTATCTTGACTAGCTTTGATGTTGGCACAAGTTTGACTGTTTGAATTATCAGCTGGTATTGTGATCTCCTATTCATAATAAGGAAACTTAAGACATTGATGATATGTGGATGGGACATCTTTCATCTCGTGGATCCAAGGACGACCCAACAAGATGTTGTATGCAAGATCACGATCTAACACTTGACAGAAAGTATTTTTTATAATAGGTCCCACTCTGACTGGTAGCATAATTAAACCTTTGGATGCTCTTTCTTCATCATCGTAGTCTTTAATGGTAATATTTCTTCTGGGATCAATAGAGTCCTCAAAAAATCCTAAAGCTTGAACTAACTTCATAGTACATATATTCAAACTAGCACCTCCATCTATTAGGATGCGTCTGACACGAAACTTGTGGATCATGACTTCTAAGTATAGCGATGAATTATGGGGATGTGTCATGGAAATGTCATCTTTTTCGGAGAACAAGAGACATGTGGGTGAGGACAAGTGTCCCACCATGGCTTGAAATTGGTCTACATCCAGATCGGTGGATAAAATTGTTTCAATGAGGGCCTTTTCTAGAATTTCCTTGTGTGCTAGGGAAATCTTTAGGAGTTCTAAGATAGAAATCTGAGCAGGAGTTTTTCCAAGTTGATTTACTAAGTCATATTGATGTTGAGGTAGGGGCACATTGGTTTTTGAAAAATCGCCCTTTAAGACAACTTTAGCTTGTGCTCTTGTTGTTGCGTTGACTTCTCTATATTCCATCTTTTCTTTAACTTTAATAACGTTGACCTGTTCATCATCAATGTAGATATGATTGATTGTATGATCATTGATATGATTCAATTTTTTTCCCGAAGACTCACCCTTCTGATAATTGGGCAAAGGGTTGCGAAATTCTTGGTGGTATTTGTTTTATTGTTGGTGTCCTACTTTGATGGTGTCATTTTCTATCAAAGCTTGGATCACATTTTTCAAGGCTTGACAATTATTTGTGTGATGGCCCTTGCACCGATGATACTCGCAATAGTATGCGTCATTCCATGAGGGAGGCTTCACACTGGGTTCAAAATTTTGTTGAGGCAGTAGGGTGATAACTTTCTTTGCCATCAACTCTTAAGGGTAGATTCTAGAGATTGACCTAGTGGAGTAAAAGTTCTTCTGCTAGAGAAGAATGAAGATCATTGTGGATTTGTGTTCGAGGTACTTCCTAAGACATTGTTGTTGTTATTGTTTCCACTGTAACCTTGATTGTTGGCATTCCCTTGGTTGGGAGTAAAATTTTGACTCACGTTATTCCTTGGAGGAGGAGGATTGTTTCCTTGATTTGTGACCGAGTTGACGTTGTTATAGTTATTGTTGCGAGCAACACTTGGAGCACTAAGAAAAAATGTCTTAGTCGAGGCATGATTTGCATCTACAATGCCATCATTGACCATGTTTTTGTTGCGAGTCCAAAACTTAGATCTGTCATTATGATGATTTGAAGAGCTAGGATTGTCCTTGTCAAGTTTTATTATCCCTCTCTGGACCAAGGCACTTTCAATGGTGATGGCATTTTAAATCAATTTTTGAAAAGAGGGAGGACAATGAAGATTAAGATGATAGCTCATCTCTTGATCTAAGTTGTTTATGAAAGTGGTGATCTTTTCCTTTTCAGGAACGTGGCATGGATATCTAGCGAACAATCTTCTCCATCTCTGAAGAAATGTAATGAATGGTTCACTAGGTTTCTATTTAGCCTTGCAGAGATCAATCATGGTTATTTGATGTTGTATGTTGTAGGAATATTGTGATATGAACTCATTAATCAATTCCTCAAATTTCTTGATGGGCAGTGTGATTTTTGATAGCCATTCCATAGATTGGCCTCCAAGACTTCTAGGAAACAAATGCATCAAGTATGTGTCCTCATGAGAAAACTCTAAAGTCATATTTCAGAAGTCCCTAATATAATCGATTGGATCTGATTTCCCATTGTAACGATCGAACTTTTAGATTTCACAATGTTTGGGAAATGGGATCATGTTGAGACATCGATCAAAAGGATAAGGACAAATGTCATGAAGAGCGTATTTCTTTGTTGTGGTTCCCCCTTGTAGATCTTTAATTTGTCCTTGTAATGATTTAACTTGTTGAGTCAAGGCACTAAGATCAGGAAAGGGTGTTTCATCAAGATTACTCTTTATGTTCTCAGTATCAAAATCATAGGGAAATTTAGCTCCTTTGTCAGCTAGATACAGGAAATATTTTTCTTTATTACGCTCCAAAATCTTTTCTAAGGCTTTGTGAAATTTGGGATCTTGCTCAGCCTCTCTAAGACGTTCTTCATCCCATTCATCATGACTATCTACAATATTTTTTCTCCCATCCTTGTTGAAAGGGAATGGATTTTTTTCTCTTTCACCCATGTTATCTTTAAAAAGGGGATTATGACTCACACTATAAAGGGTATTACTAGTCTCACCCTCTTCTTGAGTTGTTTGGGTATGATCTTCTTGTTGAATATCCTCTTTCAGCTTATTATATTGAGATCTTGTAAAAATAGGCATATGATTTTGAAACGTTCTTCTAGACTTAGATCACAATTTGATAAATGCAAAAATGATGATATTTTGATTTGATAAGATGAAAATCTTATGATATGATCAAAATATGTTCCTAATTCTTGATTGTGGCTTCTAATGATAAAGGATATCAGAATCTTGTTGGGGAAGTTGAATCAAATAATCAAAAATTTGTTTGAAAGGTGCACTTTTTAAGATTTGATCCTTGTTTTTGAAGAATGATAAGTATATCAAAATAGCCTAATTAAGATCACTGAAGGATTTGACTAGGATGTGTTGAATATTCAATAGAAGGTTGTGGTAGATAATTGAACTCAAGAGGTTGACTGTGATTGTGTCATTGAGATAGAGCTCTTCTCTGGAAATATGCTCATGAATATAAAGGCTCTACAACGTACTCGTTAGTAAACCCCCTAGAAAAATCTTGGTATCTATGGAGAAACTTACGGTAGTGGAGCAAGATGTTTTTACTTTTATACAAAAACTTTCTACGTTGTAAGGTTTTCTTATAACCTAAATGTTTCTTAGGTTTCTTGATCCTATTGACAATTAATTTCTTGACAAATTTGGTTGATTTCCACTCTCTAAGAATGAGATAAATGTCAAGATGCTATTGGACCAAAGATGTTATAAACTTAGATCTGTCAAAAGTAACAATTCTAGAAAAGTGACAGATGCACTATTCTGTACCCTATCCGCGATACAAAAATAGGTATATGCACTAGAGAAATAGTCAACAATAGACCTCAAAGTGTCCTATATGCGCTACCAAAAAATGTTTTGACAGTGACAAAAATTGTTTGAAGGATATTCAGTCTATGCGCTAAAACAGACCCTAAAAGTGTTGAACTAGCCAATGAATGCGCTAGAACAGATGCTAAAAGCACTACTATGTGTCCTATATTCACTAGAAGAGGTTTTTCCAAAGTTGTTTTCAAATAGTTTTGAACAGTTTTTCAGCTGAAATTTTGCATGTTCATTTTGGATGATCCTTTGTCTGAATTAATGTGATTGAAGACACAACAAACACTCTGAAAACAATTGTTTTTAAGCCTTATGCTAAACATAAAGTATATGTTCAAAAATGTTTTTCAAAAAGTGTTTTCACAGGTTTTACATAGAACAAACAATTCAAGCAAAGTCACTCTTAGTACTCAAGTAGGTCATCATAATAACCACAACCCACATCTTAGAACTGCGTTGACTCACATAGCCATGTCACCCCTAAAGGGGCACCCATGCTTTTTTATTTTCTAGGCACGTACTCAGAGTGACAAAAGTGGATACCAGATCCCCTGAGAAAACAGTCCTTAGTAGTTATATGGTGAGTGTCTTGGGGGCAGATTGTTCCCTCCCCTTGCACTGTGATTATTAGGATGTTCAGAAACTGACTTCACCTGGCTACTACACTAGGTTCTTAGTAAGGGTTTTCGTTTGATGCGGCAATAATAAACTCCCTTGGGAGACCTCCTAGCACAAACTCATTTGACTACAAAATACGATGAAAATGTCCGATGAAATATGTATAATTTGATGCATCGTTGGGTGCTTGTAAAATTTGATGTGTAATTTTCAATTTTTAGAAAGTTTATCCCTGACATTCATCGAAATTTTGACGAACTTGGGGCTTGTCAAAATGTCAACTATCAGTTTCGTCAAAATTTCAACAAACATGAAAAATAGAAAAAAATAAAATTGTGGCCAACATAAAGAAAAGTGAGTTCGCTGATTTATTGCGACAGTGTTTTTCTCTACTTGAGACAGTTTGTGGAGAACTAAGGATGATTTTCTTGGGAAAAATTAAAAAAAATTCAAGAAGATATTGCCAGGGTGAGGGTAGTCATTGTCTTTTTGCAAAATTTGGTTGTGAAGTCAGATTTGTAGTTTTAAGTTTGAAAATCATATTTTAAAGCAAAATCTCATCAGATTTCATTTTTAGAGGTTTAGGGTTTCAAAAATTTCATGTCCAAATTTTTTTGTGAGGAATCACCATAAAATCACAACCAAGGAACAAATTCTTGTGACTGTAATTATGCAATCCATAACTCTATTGGTCATGTGGCACAATTGTGCTATAAAAAATACAAGATGCATTCATGTGTGACCCATGTTTAATGTGGCTATGTTGTGATAGAAATGGAGGCACTCATATAATGTAGTTAATTCAGGTTGTATAATGTAGGTGCCAATCATCATTGGGTGCATTCAGGTTGTCTCAAGTTTAACAGGTTAGGATGTAATTATAGCATGATCGAAGAGTGATTACCTCTTGCTGCAATAAAGAGCCTATAACTCTAGTTGATATGTATAGTGGTTGTGTTATATCAATTATGTAGTGCATTCAAGCACAACCCATGTTTAATGGGCTATTCTAGAGAGTGATCAATATTTTCTAAACCTTATGAATGTTACTTTAAAGTGTATAGCTTAAACTACAAACCAAGTTTGTTACATACTTGAATGCAATCTTGGGTTACCACAAACTATAATAATGTGATCTCCTAATAACCATTATGGAAAGTATTAAAGCAAGACCCATGATATATAGGATACATTTCCCTGATCAGGTTTACATACCTTAATGATCAAACACAAGCTTCCCACACACTCTAGGATACAATCCAAGATCATACCACAACTTTGTCAAGACAACTAATTTTCTGACCCAAGATTTAAGGTTGTTTTTTAATACCAACATAAGCATTGGTAAGAGCATGATTAGGGTACAAAACCTAGGCCTCCATAGAAACATAAACAATAACTATAGCGGATTAGTGAGGTTGCAATACCAGAAAGATTGAGACATTGTAGGTAATAAAAAAATCTTGCAATCTAAAGATTGTAGCCAATAACAAGCACACTATGTAGCTTAGTGACATTTGTAAATGCAATCTATGGTAAGAAGAATGACAGTCACTTGAGATGTGACACTCAAAAAGAAGCTGAGCAGTGACAAGATAATAAAGCTCAAACCTTGTATAGTAAAGTGGAGATTTTAACAGTGAGTTTCCTTACCCCCTTGCTGACCTTAAGGGTTTTTCAAATGCTTTTGTTAGTGTTAGACAAGGAAAATGCAATCAGGGAATGACTTCCAAATGAAGTAACAGTGGTAATCATAGGTTCAATGTTTCTTCTTAGCCATTAATGTATAATGGAGGTAGTGGATTGCATGTTTGAGCAGTGTTTTGAGACTCATCAAAGATGGGAGAATAGTGAATAATACCTTGTGGACTGTGAAATAGTGTCAATAAGGTTGAAGGATCTTAAGAACTACAATACCATGAAAAAATGAGTCCCCTAGAGTAAGTAGGCAGTCTATAGGGCATAGTTTGATTTTATAGATGGATGCTCATGAAAGGAATCTTCAAGTGATAGTGAGTGAGTTGTTTGAGATTGCAGCTGAGGGTGCAATACCCAGTCTTAAAGGAAGTTAGAAAAGTAGTAAATGTGCAAGAAAATCAAATCGTACACAACAAACAATTCACAATGTTATCTTGCATAATGCCTTGAGTTTGAAGACAAAAATATCATTGTATCTTCATGATGAAAGTGGTGACCTTGATGGTCAATCACCGACAACCATGATTTTAAAACATGCTATTGTGCTTATGGAGGAAACATTTTAAGCAAGGCAGTGAGTGGTGGTTTGGAACAATGGCATCTATTAAGGACTTGCTTTATATGCATACTATGCAGTCTAGCTTAAGACACCGTTCTTAGAAAAGATTGAAGGTGGATTATGGAACTCAAGGGTTACCATGAAAAGGATTAAAACAAAGACTGAGATTTATTTAAAAGTCACAATCATGAAGATATTAAAGATGTCACATGCAAAACCCTAGTAGCTGGAGTAATGAATACAGTGCCAAAGAGGATAGTGTGTTGGGGCAAATTTAGGAGATCTCCACATTATCTAATTATAGGGAAATACATCATTTATTTATTTTTTGGTAAGAAATCATTCTAAACCTATATAGGATACATTAATACTTAAAAACCTCTAAAGAATTTGAGATTATGCAAATATATGTCAAGTAAATACCTAGATTACAAATAGTGAGAACAATGCTAAGATTTGTTGGCGAGGCGGGAATGAGATAGCGACAATGGAGTCCTATTCCTCCTTTCCGCACATCTCCTCACATTTCTCTGTCATTATTTATGGAAGCACTTCTCCCATTTTGGCTGGTCTATGCTAGAAAATAATGCGTGGGGTTTGGGAGTATGTTAATTAAAATGGCTTCCCATTAGAAGGGTGGGCTAAGCGTAAGATTTTTAATAAAGTTTTGGGGTATGTTTGTTAAAGTTTTAGAGTATTTTGGCCCGAGGGCTATATTCTTGATTCCTTAAATGAGTTTATTCAAATGGATTGTGACTAAATAAATGACTAACTATTTAGTCATTTTATTTACAATATGACTTCAGTAATTTTAATAATGACCAAACTAGTAATTTATTTTACTCATTTATAGGCTGAGGTGCAAAATGGCGGGGCTTTGGTTTTGTGACTAAAGTTTTAGTCACCTAGTCATTTATTGCACCCAAATTCTACTTTTAGGTGTGTGCTTCCTTGTGATTAGGGCTCTCTCAATGTTGAGGGCCCTAGAGATAAACTCATCATAAGAAGTGACACATTGCATCTTTAACTAAAAGGATAAATCCGTATTGACATTAGCAATGATGATTCCAACTTGTTACTCCTTAGGAATGGGTCACTTGCTCTTACTAGCTCGCTACCTCCATCGTTGTAGGAAGTTTGCGATCAAGTTCAATATTCTGATTTTAGGAGTCATACTTGGTTGGAAATCATAAGTAAAATCCAAATTTAATAAGTTTTGGAATTAGCATTTTAAAGTGTTTTTGGGGTCATTAACTTCAAACTATCTTCTCTTTATAGGGGTTGTTGCATACCAAAATTTTTTTGGTGTAAAATCTCAGGGGAGTAGTAAGATTTTTGTTACATGCATGAATAAAAATTATTGGAGTGTAGAGTTTGATATTTTTGAAGAGATCTAAATATTCAAACTTGGTAAAGAAAAATCATGTCAGATAATATTAGTTCAGAACAAAATGAAGAGACACTTGATAGATTGTGGGCTAGATTGAAAAGAAAGGGTGATGGGAAATGTTATTGTCCTTGGAATAATTGCAAGGGCTTAAAGACGAGATGACTTTTAATCACAACAGCTGAGAAACATTGTAGGTAGCATGGTCATGTTGAAGGGGGGCATGATTATCATCCATTGGTAAGTTGTTCATTATATGTGTTTATATTGATTGAATTTGTAAATGTTTATATTGTTTTAACATTATATATATATATAATCACTTGATCATGATCATGGTTATTTGTGTCTATCATTATTATAAAGGTGGGGCACTCTAGGGCAGATGATATGGATTATCACAGCCTAGAGAATATGGTTTTGCAAGTGGATGAACATAGAGCTGTGAATATCGAAGATGAAGTTAATGATCCTATGGAAGAGATGATCATGCACCAAAAACATAGTTAAGATATGATGAATGCGAATACATTGATCCATGACACATTTGGTGCAGGCTAATCATGATGATCCAAAGATGACTTTGATGATGTTCTTGATTTACCTATACCCGAGAGAGGCATCACGAAGGCCTTGCTATGAGGAGCTCTAAACAACTCTTCTCTATATTTGTATTTTGTTGTTGAACTTGAAGGTTATGAATGGTTTATCAAAACATAGCAATCTCACGGATGTTAAGGTATGTCATATGTGTCATCTAATTTCATCTTTTTAATTGTTGTTAGTTCATCACTAGTAAATAAAAGATGAAATATATACCATTAATATTCTTTATATTAACAAATTATTTTTTGTTGTAGATTGATTGGTGAATTTTTGTTACCACTATCAAATATTTTACCTCGCTCATACCGAGATTTATGTGCCATTATGAAAGATATCAGAACGGAGTATCAAGCAATAGATACATGTCCCAATGATCATATTATATATCATAAACAATAAGAATTTGCAACAGAATGCCCAAAATGTCATATCAGTAGATATCAAACATATCAACTAACAAAAAGGTGCCTTGCAAGGTTCTTCGTTATATTCCCATTATTCCACGTATGCAACAATTATTTAGGTGCAAAAGCTTAGAGCAATTTATGGATTACCATGCATGAAATAGAAGTGGAGATGGCATTCTTCAAATGCCTACTTGAGATAGTTCTACATTTAGGGTTATGGAGAAAAATGGCCACTTTAAGAACCTACGTAATCTCCCGGGGCTTTCGTGGGGCGGGGCGATGTCAATCCATTTGGAGAGTTGAGATCTATTTACTCAGTGTGGCTTGTTTTTGTTATCAACAATAACATTCCTCCATGGATGTCAATAAAGAGGGAGCACATAATGTTGTCAATGATTGTTCTAGGTATTTGTTTACATCAATTTTCTTTAACATAATAACATCTCATTTGTCTTATTTTTTGCATAATGACTTATATTTTTTTCATTTGATAGTCATGTAAATTAATTTATATATATTGCAGTAAAATGGTTATAATAATTATGTAATGTTTATGTTCATTCAACTAGGTAAGTACCAAGTTAAAGATATGAGTGTATATACCGAGCCTCTTGTCGACGAGTTACTAAATTTATGGAATGGTGTCACTATGTATGACGTCTCTAGACCAATAGGACAAAGACAATCTCAATTCTATGCAATGCTTGTATGGACAATTCATGATGCCCCAGGGCTAACACATTTTTGTGGTATGTTATAATGTTTGACTGCACTTTAACAATATTTAATTTGATGAAGTAGATATCATGCATGTTTTTAAAATAATCTAATCATTATATATAATTAAAAAAATTGACATATTTAATCCAATTATATATGATCTTGCAGGTCTTCAAACAAAGGGAAAATTTGCATGTCCAAGTTGTGGTCCCAAGATGAAATCTCTTCGTTCAACAAGTTTAGGAATGTAGGTGTTTGATGAGTATATGCACTTCCTCCATAGAAATCATAAGTATCGAACTACTGAAAAATATCTTTTCAATGGGAAAGAGGAGACTACATCAAAACCACGAAGAATGACACCTCGCATATGGAAGTTGTAATATAATAGAATTAATTGTCAAGGTTATACATCAGATCAAATTGTTTATCTATCATATACGATATGTTTTGAATTTATATTTTTATATTGTGTTGTGTTTACTCATGTTGTAATTGACAATGATTGTCGTTGTTAGTTTGTTTAACTTATATTCTTCATGAAGATCGTTAAGGAATTAATGGTCAACTTCCATAGGGACTGAAAAGTTATCCCAAACAATTTTGTAGGTTGCCCTACTATGAGCAGATAAAAATTGTGCATTTGTTTGATACAATGCATATCGGAAAGAATATAACAGAAACGTTATGGAAAATATTGGATGGAAGGCATGACAAAGAAAAAATTGTAAAAATTTGTAGTGACATTAGGGAAGCCAATCATGTAATGAAAATGTCCATTCAATTAAATAGTGATGGGACTAAATTAATATAAGTTCCCTTCCTTGGTTATTAACAGAGAAGCAAAGCAATGCTATAAAAGAAGTCATACGAAAAAATCGATTTCCCATAGGATTTGTTGTGAACATAAACAATATAGTAACAAAGAAAGGCGAATTTGGGCCAGGGATGAAAACGCATGATTGACATACCTTCATTAAGGTAATTATTCTAGTATATTACATACACTTGTATAATGCATGTACTTTTTAGTGTATTGTGCTTACTACTTTTGGAAAAATAATGAAAAGATCATTTTATAATTGTTGCAATACTTTCTACCTCTATCTCTCCCAGAGAACTTTGACAACAATGTCAAGCAAGTTATATATGATCTTGAAAAATACATGAGGTAAGTAGTGATATTTGTTCAATTCGTTGTATACATCTTATAATTTTCATTTGTTTTACTTGTTATGTAATATACTGTATATTTTTGTTAAATATTGTTAATATATTTGTGCCTTGAATCACTTGTAGATAGTTGTCATATAAAGAAATCCATAAAGAAGATATAAATTATTGGAAGAGAAAAATTCCTCGTCTAATATGTGAAATGCAAAAGTGTCTAGCTTCGACATTTTTCAATGCAAAATAACACTACCTCATACACCAAGTTGAGGAGATTGAATTGTGTGGACCTGTACACACAAGGTCAATGTGGATGGTTGAGAGACACTTGAAATTTTTTAAGGATTTGGTTAGAAAAAGAGAACATCCTGAGGGTTCTATGGTGGAGGGATATATGGTATACCAGACCATGGTATACATTAGTGAATATATTCCTAAGTTTACAGCAAAGATCCATGTAGATCACATTTGGGATCCCAACTCCATTAACAAATTCGAAGGGGAGTACCTGACGGGGAAAGGTAGATTGAGGAAAGTGAGACGTAATTATAAGATGGTCATGGAGATTAATTGGAATATATTTTACATATGGTTTTTATGTATATTGTACTTATTTAATTTTTAATCTTCAATATACATCAATTATAAATTAAGGTCGTATATTGTGTTATTTAACTAATTATACATCATTTGTGAATTTCAATTTTTTTTTATATAGTTGGGATGCACTACATTTGTACGTCGCCAACAATTTTGATTGGATGATGGTATGGATTGAACAATGTCAACAATCTAGTCGTGCATTAACATGGGAAGGTGTGGCTTCATTGGTTAAAGAAGCTCATCGTAATGGAGATTCCAATGTTACACAAAGGGAAATTGATTTAGCATATGGTTTAAGAGATAAACAGGTACGTATAAATATATTAATCACCCATAATATTTAATTATTTTCAAGTATATTGATGTATATATATCTTGAGATTATTTTCTTTGCATACATTCGGCCAAGAATAAATATGTTTATCAACTGACGATATTGCAATAATGTTTACATGTTTGACATATATTCCAAGTGAAACACGACAAGGCTATAAGGTAATGGTCATATAAATTTTGAATCAAAATGTTGGATGACATGAAGAAAACTTGTGATTCTCGCATAACTATAGTCTTCGTGACTAATGTTTCATCTAGAAGTTTACATACATCCAAAAGTCTCTTAAAATCCCATACTCATAGGATTGTGATGATATACTTGAGTGTGACTTTAAGTCCTTCGCATAATTTGTTCGTCAGTCCTACAAGATGTGCTATGATTGAATAAAATGATCCCGAGAACTATTATTGAATATGATAATGGATTTACCATGGTTAATACAAGGTTGGATTGAGCGAATGAAATGAGCCCTATGTTCTTCCAAGCCAATGTGAGCAGGTATTTTACTCAGAGGTTCCAGGTAAATCAGGTTGGTCATTTCTTGTTAGACATGATCCAAGAGGAAGGCTGGTAAAGTATAATGTGGTGGAAGAAGAAGATACCGAAGAACTAGAAGATGATGTAGATGATGATCAGGATCAACAGTTAGTTGATGATGTCCCTGACGAAGATGTCAAGAGGAGGAACTAGATCATGATGATGTAGGAGTTAATGTTCATGAAGATGACATCTGTGTGGACGATGACATTATCGAAACTGATATTGATGATGATGATGATATGACCAATCCTTACAATGTCGGTTCAGGATCGATGATACGCATGTTGTTGGATGAAGAAGAAGATCGTATGTGCAGATCATGATGGGCCAAAATGGCAATATGATGGGTACATGGTCAATTCCACTATTTTTTTTTACCCAAAATTGATGGAAACGGGGTAAAAGGGTTTTAAAGGAGATTCGCCTTTCCAACGTATATAAATTATTTTTACTTTGAATTAATATTGGGCAATTATTATTCATTTTCTATTCAAATTTTGACTAAATTCCTCGATTGATAGGGTCAGATTGAAAACATCTATAGCTCTAAAATGGTATCACATTTTTTGAATCCAAAACATGCATCACATTCTATACTCTCGTGATAATGGTAGGATGTGAAAGATTGAATTCATGAAGTTTTGACCAAGCAGGTGGTCGCATATGAGTTTTTATATTTTTTAAAAAAAGTTGTAATAAAAAATTCATGATTAATTATTTACTTGCAAAAAAATTATAAAAAGCTATGCATCACATTGGGGCATGAGTCCTCTACTTATCTAAAAAATATTATAAAAAATACTATCATTTTATTGTGGTTTGGGTATTTCCACGTATTACCTTATTTTTTCCCCTCGGAATTTAAGTACCACGATTGAAATTTCAAATTTTCACCAAATAGATTTTTTTTTTTAAACAAACCTAGTAGTTTAGAAACTACATTCAATTTGCTACGATTCTATTCTTCATATTTTTGAAATAATATATAAATTTATTCAAATTTTTACACTGTTGCCTAACTCATTTTTTCTGAATTTTTTGCCACTCTATACCTATTTTTTCCATGATGATCCCAAGCATACCCATCAATGACACTAAATGTATGAGTTATGAGGATTATATTATCTATTTGATATTAATTTTGATAGAATTATATTTGACTTATGTGGTTACATAATTAATTCATGATGTTTTTAATTTTTATGCCATTACATAATTAATTTAATGATATACTTTTTAATGTTTGAAAGGTCAAAAAATTAAAACATTTCAATAGTGATGTTAACAACCTTGAAATTAGTGTGTTTTATGTTTCATGTGATCATAAAAGATTAAAAAGTCAGTTGTAGAGGTGGTTGTTCAATGGTTGATATGTAAAGGTCTTTAAAAGGAATAAATTGATCATTGTAATGGTTGTTGATGGTTGAGGATTTAAAATACAAGCTCTTGACATTTGAAAATCTATGTTTTTCTTTAAAATTTCTATATTTTTCCTGTTATGCAGCACTGTACAATCACATGCAGCCATATTTTGATCTGAAATCAATTCCAGGTCGTGAATATATGTGTTAGCTTTGATTTGAATATGATTTGAGGGCTTAAGGCGTTGATTTGAGTTAGAAATTCATTTCTTTGCATACAACCTGGTTACCCTATTTTTGAGGGTTTTGTAGTCCAAACATGATATAAAGGGGTCTTACACTTTTTTTGATTACTGTAGCTTGTGTAAGAGGCCCCATGGATACTGTTGTAATTGTAGGATGCATGAATAGGGCGTAGGATGAGAAATAAAGAAGGTATAGCTGCTATCCTCAAGAGTTTTGTGAATAAAAGCATGTGAAATGAAAGTTTCAAGCCTAGGTTTCAACAAAACATGTATGGGAGATCTGATTTTATGAATTTTTATCCATGTGCAGACTTAATGGGTTGTTTTTGAACACTGAATATAAATGATATACATACACACACACACACACACACATATATATATATATATATATATATATATATGTATGTATGTATGTATGTATGTATATGTATTTTTAAATATAAATGTAAATGTAAATGCAATTATTGGATGCTCTCCTAGAACAATAAATGAAAAATATTGTATACGTCTAAAAATGGTCATGATTAAGCTTGTTAATTAATTAAATATGATTTATTTAATTAATTCCTCTAATGTCATCTACATATAAATAAATAATTAAATTTTGGCTCGCTACACCCTTATCGCTGACACCCTTTACCGCCGTGGTCTTGATGGTACTTTACTCCGATGTCTTGAATGTGAGGAATCTGACAAAGCTTTACAAGAAGTTCATGGTGGTATATGTGGTACTCATTCGAGTGGACTGACCTTAGCCAAGAAATTGATTAGAATGGGTTACTACTGGCCTACAATGGAGAGGGAGTCATTCACTTTTGTGAAAACATGTTCAAAATGTCAGATTCATGGGAATCTCATTCATACTCTTGCATAAGAACTTCAACCATTCACACCAACCTGGCCATTTTCTCAATGGGGGTTAGATCTAGTGGGCAAAATTCATCCTTCTTCATCAAATGGGAATAAGTTCATCATCATAACTACTGAATATTTTACCAAGTGGATTGAGGCGATCCCTCTTACTAAAGTTACCGACAAAAAAATATCATCCTTATACTCAACTATATTATTTGTCGGTATGGCATTCCCAACTCCATTATTACGGATAATGGACGTCCATTCAAAAATCAGGATGTTGATGAACTTTGTGAGAGATTTCACATTCAACATAGATATTCAACACCGTACTATCCACAAGGGAATGGCCAAGCAGAGGCCTCAAATAAAACAATATTGAAAATCTTGAAAAAGACTATGAATGCTTCAGGGAAGGATTGACATGTTCAACTCAATCCCGCCTTATGGGCTTATAGAACTAGTATCTGCACGCCAACAGGAGCAACACCATTCGCTCTTGTCTATGGAGCAGAGGCCATATTGCCCTTAGAAGTGGAGATTCCCTCACTTAGAGTATCATTGAAAGGCCTTACAATAGATGATGAATACAGAGTTTCTCGACTCCAAGAGCTTGAACTCCTAGATGAAAAGAGACAAAGAGCAGTTGATCATCTCAAAGCATATCAACAAATGATGTCTCGCAGCTATAACCACAAAGTAAAGCCACGTACCTTTCAAGTGGGTGATCTTGTTCTGAAAGAGAATCCAGGCAATCAACAAGACAGAGAAAAGAAAGGAAAGTTCAAACCAAATTGGCTAGGTCCTTATATGGTTATCGCAATTTATGGTTCAGGAGCATACAAGCTATCAACGCTAGAAGGGGACCTGTTTGACGAACCTATCAACAACATGCATCTGAAAAAGTATTATGTCTAAGGCGGTTATCATCATCAGAAAAAGACCTGAAGAAATACAAAAAAATTAGAAAAAGACCTAAAAAAATCCAAAAAATCAGAAAAAGACCTGAAAAAATCCAAAAAATCAGAAAAAGACTTGAAAATCCCAAAAAATCAAAAAGATCCGAAAAATCCAAAAAAATTAGAAAGACTCGAAAAAATCCAAAAACGTAAAAGTCCTAAAAAAAAAAATAGTCATAGGGTGAAAACCTGGCAAACAGGCAGTCTATTGACAAGAAAAATGCAATAAAAATGAATAGTGAAAATCTGGCAAACAAACGCTATTTGGAGGCTCTTCATCTATTAGTTCATGTACTGCGCTTAACTTTTCAACCTTCATTTTCATGCATCTTTCCATCATCTTAATGTCACACCAACACCATGCTATCATCATTTGCCTTGAGTGATAACGTCTTACCATGGCTTGATTATTGTACATATTCATTTTCAGCAAGTTATGTTGATACTAAGGGCAAACACGTGCATACTGGGGCATCAACTTTCAGATTTTACCAAAATAGTAGGACAATGACATTGAAACCAATCACACAAACAAAACAACCAAATCAAACATCCAATCATTGATTCGTATCACAGTAGCTTTCAGTTGTGTACCTTATCATGACTCATAGCTGGATGATCTCTAATCTGATTAATATTTGGAATTGATCACAGTATTTCATTTTTGAATAATGGTTGTTTATTTTTCGATATCATTTCTCTGGAGCACACTCGATGATGTACTGAACTAGAGTGGCAAGGAAAGAGGATGATTTTTCTTGGTCTGTTGTTTTGAGGTTAATCATTTATCTATTGCAAGTATGTCGCGAGACATGATTTTCCAAAGTTTATCATTGATGATAGTTCCAAACTTGCCTCAGATAGTGGTTAGTCTTTGTCTGTTCATGCAAAAAATGCTCAGGTCATCTTGGTTCAATTATACCTAGATGCTTGTGTTCACTTGCTATATCAAAAATCATGAAAGTTGTACTCAGGTCATCATTGGTGCTAATTTCCCCTCTGATGCTTGTACACACTTCCAACATTTTCAAACGCTCTATGATGATTTAAGCAGGCTCACTAAAAGGCTCAACAAAATGGTCGGTTTCATTTAGTTGCATAACTGCATATTGGATTTGCACCAAGAGTTTTTGAAAGGTCAATGGCTGTCATATTTCTTTGGACTATTTGTGGAGGACAATGCAAACATTTGTAGCATTATCATCTCATCATTGCATTTTCATTAGCATTATCATCTTATCATTGCATATTTTCATTGCATTATCATCTTATCATGGCATTATCATTATCATTTATTATCATTTCATATTAGCTTCATATCCTTATCATTTCATATTAGTTTCATATCATTTCATCATCGTTGCATTTTCATTATCATTTCATATTAGTTTCATTTTCATTATCATTTCATTATTGCATTCATTATCATTTCATCATTTCATAGTAGTTTCATATCATTTCATTATTGCATCCATTATCATTTCATCATTTCATATTAGTTGCATTTCCATTTCATCAACATTCCATTTGCATTTCATTTTTCTTTATCATTTCATATTTGTCCTCATTCCATTCATATCCATATCATTTTTATTCCATATTGTTTTATCATTTCCATTTCATCTCATTAGCCATTCATTATTACTTCATTATCATTATCATTTAACAATTCCGCTTCATATCATTATCATTTAACAATTCCGCTTCATATCATTATCATTTAATATTATCATTCCATCATTTCATTATTATGATCTTAACATCACATTACCATTATAGTTATTTCATTCATTTTATTTTTCATTATCATTATCATTTGAATCATCGCATTATCATTATCACTCATATTAGTTTCATATACGCTTCATTACCATTATCATCATTTCATTCATTTTATTCATTTTTGTTATCATTATCATTTATATTTTTCTCATTATCATCCCATCATTGCATTATCATTATCACTCATATTAGTTTCATATATGCTTCATTACCATTTTATAACCATTTCATTCATTTATCATTCATTTTCCATTATCATTTCATTCATTATCATTATATTATAATCATTTCATTAATTTATCATTCATTCCCATTATCATTTCATTCATTATCATTATATTATAGTCATTTCATTTCATTCATTTATCATTCATTCCTTCCATTTATTATTATTATATTGTCATCTTTTCATTATTTCATTATCATTACCATTTATTGCATCATCATTCATCTCATATTTTATCAATACATTCATGTCATTACCATCTCATTATCACCTCATTTCACTCATTATTCATTACATTATTATCATTCATTTCATTATCATTATCAAAGCATATCACTTCACTATCATTATCATTCATTTCATTCATATCATCTCATTTTATTATTATTATCATCATTTTTTTATTTTTTTATATATCATATCATTTAACAATTTCATCTCATTATCATCTATCCATTTAACATTTCATATCATATCATTTAACAATTTCATCTCATTATCCTCTATCCATTTAACATTTCATTTCATATCATTTAACATTCCATTCCATACCATTTCATTTATCATTTTATCATTTCATATCATTTCATTTCATTATAATCTCATTTATCATTTCATTTATCCATTCATTTTAATTACAAATCATTATATTTCATCACATATCATTTTATCATACATCACTATTCATTCACCTCAATATCATTATTCCTATCATCTCATGTCATAACATTTTATCCACTCATATCATTTCACATCGCATCATATAATAATGCATATCATGAACACAACATTCATTTTTCATTTTTTATCTGCATTGAAAAATCCAAAAAAAAAAAACATTCCATATACACCTCATAAATCATTCATCTGCATGACATCATTAGTATACATCATCAAATCATCATCATCATAATAAAACATCATAATCAAATAATCTTGCATATCATGGTAGTCATCAAAATCATTCAAATGCATAAACACATAGAAATAAATGCATATCACATCATCACATCATAAATCCACAAGATCAACATCAAAATAATCATCACCACTGCATATCATCGCTCATCAAAAATGATACAAATGTCCAGATGTTCAATGAAACTAAAATGTCCAATACATCAGAAATGGAATATACATGTTCCAAAAGTAATATACATTACAAATTCTAGCTGGTAGATGCTCCTGATGGTGCTGGTCTGGAAGGAGGTGGTCTGCCACTAGTGCCTGCATCTGGATCCTACTGAGGCCCCGTCACTCCCCTGCTTTGGGTATGTGTCTATGATCTACTCCTCGTCCTACTATGGGATCGCGGGTATGGCTCTCTGCACTCTGGACACAACTCCTCGTACCTGACCCTATAATACTCAGCCTCCCTAGCCATCTCCATGCCCTCAGCAATGGCCTCCCGTAGTGATGCACTCTCTACAGTGCCCATCAGTCTCTGAGCCACGCCCTCAGCCTCTACTACCCATCGCCTGAATGCATCCCTCTCTGTGATCACCTGGGCTAACTGTGGGTCCAGGATAGGTGCCTGTGCCTGTGCCTATGCCTGTGCTAGCTGTGTCTATAGCTACACAATGAACCCCTGTGCTTGCGCCAACTGACTCTGTAGCTGACCTTGCTACCCCTATAACGTCCGCACCTGGGCCTGAAGTGTAGCAATCTGTCCCTACTACGAGGAGGATGTCATTCGAACCACTGTCTGTCTCCCGATCCCTATCCTCGGCCGTCACATAATCTAGACACCCCTTAGAATATCCAGTCCCGACCTCCCTAGCACATGTCCCCCCTCTCCACTATCATCTCCACCATCATCATCATCATCTGAGCTCCCCTCATCTCCGCTCTCCATCTCCTCTCCTCCAACCGCTCCCTACTCGCACCCAGCCACATCCTCCTGTCTCACTGCCCCTGGCTGTGGTACTACCAAAATCGGTGCTGGCTCATCCAGACTGGTGAACCGAGGAAAGGGATGCATGTGGAAATATGCAGAGTACTCATCCAACATCCCAGCATCAATAATATCTCGCCTGTCATCCCAATCCTCAGGAGCTAATGCCATGAACTCTGTATATGCGGCCTGATAGGAAATACATGGCCCCCATCCGGCCTCATCTCTGCTCCGGGTGTAATGTGCAACCCCCTACGGCATCCCCTATGTGAATTTGAACTACCTCTGCACCCGTAATGCCAAAAATCTCTCCAAAATGAAGGGAGTCCTCCCTATCAGGAACCGAGGGATGCATACGTATGGCATCTCTATGTCATCGGTAGCCCATGGCTCGCAATCCAGATATGGTCACCATACGACTGTATCCATATCATCCAAAAGACGCCTCCAGTAATCTACCTTGCCTGGCTTGGGCTGGGTAAGGAACATCGCATACATATATATATAAGGACTACCTGGTGGCCTAACCCTGGGGCACGCCGGTCTCGTCACAATGAGATGCTCCCATGCTCAGATCTGTAATAATGTAACCCCACATGACAAACTGGATGAACCTCTATACACCGCCTGGTGCAAATCGTGATAAAGATGAGCTAACATGTAGCTACCCCATGCGTATCTCCTCAGTTGTAGCAACATCTGCTCCAAAATCCTGCCCCAACCCACTGATAATCCCTTTGCCCAGTGATCCGGACAAAGGAGACCTCCAATGAAAGCACCCAAAACTGCCGGCAAGGCTGGATATCCCTGAAAGTCTACCCATGGTACCCAGTACCCAACGATCTGTGCATCTCCATATAGTCTCCTCAATGCATCTGTGCCCCCCATCTCCTTGTCATTGTAATATACAAGGGCTGCAACCACGGGGATACCTAGGATCCTGTACACATCCTCAGGAGTCACTATCACCTCACCAGTCGGCATGTGAAAGGTGTTGTGCTCTGAGTGCCATTGCTCTGCAAGTGATGTCAACAATCCTCTATTGACCCTAATTGGCAGCATCACCAACAAGGATCTCAGACCATAAGTATCAATCAACGCTATGTTAGTAGGTGTCAACTCAGGGATCCTATCCCATCCTGCTGAATGTCGCTCTCTAATCTGGAGGTTTTTGAAAACCTCATATTTTCATCACAATGATAATTCATCAGAATCACATCAATCATTTAGTATCAATCATTTAAACATCATCAATTAGACCCATATCTATCAGTGACCTATATCAGTAATCTATCAGTGACCTCTATCAGTGATCCATATCAAGTGAACTCTATCAGACCCATATCAATGACTCATATCAATACATCACATCAATGACTCATATCACACAATCAGTCATATCAATCAAATCAAATCAATTTATCTAGCTGGATATCAAATCAAATCTGTTCTACAATCACTTACTATTTGTTTTCTATCGCAGAAAGAAAATTTATCAAAAGTCATATCAATCATTTACTCTTTGTTTTTCATTCATGGGAAGCAAAGTTATCAATCATTTACTCTTTGTTTTCTACCCTAGGAAGCAAAGTTATCAATTAATCATTTGATCATTTTTATCCATATCAGCATGATGACACGACAATTTACCTATCTATTGACCATGGAAGCAATACAACTCATCATTTTCACGTTACTATCATCAAAACATTAATTCTGCCTATTTTACCATATGCGCCATTCTTTTTACGGGATGCACTAAATCCAATATGCGCCATTCTTTTTGCCCTATGCGCTCAAACAGACCCTCTATGCGCATTTTCCTATATGCACCACTTCACTCATCCTATGTGCCACTGTTTTTGCTGGATGCGCGTTTTTACTCTATGCGCACCTATTTTCCCTATATGTGCCTAACTCCTAAAATTTTCTATCCTGCCCTATATGCATGCTAGTTTCTATGGGATGTGCTAAACTGATTTTTTTTAAATCATTCAAAATCTACCCTATATGCGCGTTTGTTTCTACCCTAAGTGCGCCTATTTTTTTCGAAAGCGCCTAAACTATTCTATATGTGCACAAATGGCATTTTAAAATCTAAAAACCGCGGAAAACATGAAAATTTTGATTCAAATCGAGAAATTTGAAAGCATAAGAGGATAGATCGACTCACCGGTGGTCCATATGCACCTGGCCTCTAATATCAGCACGATCTCTCGAATTGGTGGTGATGATATGGAATCTCCATGTCGCGATGTCACTTTCAGAGCTATAGTTTTCACCAAAGTCAAAAGTGCAAATGACTTGTCTTTTTCAACCTTTTTACCTTTTAAAGGTCAAACAAGGGTAAATTTGACTTTATTTTCAAAATGAGACATTTCTTTTTCATTATCTGTCGCGAGTTAAATCACTCTCTCTCATTCGTAATTTACCTCCCAAGGGGGCATCATCAGCAGAAATATCAAAAACACATCAGGGGCAAAATCTTATTTTCTTTGAAGCAATGTGTTTCACACATCACTTCAAAGAGGGGAAAAATTTATACGTCTAAAAACGGTCATGATTAAGATTGTTAATTAATTAAATATGATTTATTTAATTAATTCCTCTAATGTCATCTACATATAAATAAATTTAATTATTTATTTATATCGTTCATTTTCTAAATTCTTCTACCTTAAATTAAATAAATAATTTTATTTAATTATTAACATTTCCACCTTTTGCTTAATTAAATTAAATAAATTTTCATAATTTATTTATATTTGATTATCATCCTATTCTAAAGTTTAAATATTTTGAATATTTAAATAATGGAATATCTTCTTCATCTCACCTTTTATCTTTCGCTTGATTAAATTAAATAAATTTTCATAATTTATTTATATTTAATTATCATTTGGTTCTAAAGTTTAAATATTTTTGAATATTTGAATAATGGAATATTCTCGTCCCATAATCGAATTAAAATATTAAATATTTTATTTATTTTCTCACCTACTTTCATTTTTAAACATAATTAAATATGAGTTATTTAATTATGTAGGTTGCCATTTTCATCTCCACTTCCCAAATTAAATAAATATATTTATTTAATTTCTAACTCATGCTAACTCACCCTTCCAAATTCGCATCTCATCCTTCGAAATGGAAGTTTCCCTTCGAAACTCAATGACGAAATTGAAAGAAAAGGGAAACCTTCCATCCTTCTCTTCCACTTTCGAAGATCTCCTACCGTCCGTTCGAACAAGCTCAATTCGGACCGTCGATCGATTCGGCCAATCAAATCCATTCGAAAACTCTATAAATTCTAGCGCAAATCCAAGCCTTGGTTACACTTCATATACTCACGCACGCACTCACTTTCGCACACCTACGCATATCTACGTTCGCTCACATAATCAGCTTATACATTCATATCAATTTCAATATCACAACAATCTTCTCATCTTAGCATAACTTTTGCATTTCGCATAGTTTGCATTTTAGAATCTCATTCTTTAGCTGTCCTTTTTTTGAGCTTGATCTGTTGATCTGAGAGCTGTCTAGAAACCAACAAAATGCTGGAGTTAGAGGAAGATAAGACGGTTTCGGGAAGCTGTTGTTACGGTTTTGCATATTCTGTTTTCCTTTTCAGCTTTTTGATATAATGTCGTATTAATATTTGTTTGATTTTCATTTAAAATTTGATCCAATATTTCACACACACATATCATTAAAGAAATCTATATCTATGTATATAAATGTGTATTTAAAAATGCAAGTGTAAATGCAAAGAGAATATGGTTTTGTAGTGTTATAAATACAACATATCCATAAATTAATGTAATTAAAATTCTAAAGTCTTCAACACATATAATATGAAATCAATCAAACTATTACACTACATGAGAAATAAATGGAAACAGTAAATACATATGTATGTGTATTTGTAAATGTAAGTGTAAAATAAATAAGAATAATGAAAATTATAAAAGAATACAAGGAAAGGTTTAGAGTTTAGAGTGGGAGAGAGATAGAGGGTAGAAGGAGTTTAAGGGTTTAGAGTTTAAGGGTTAATGGTCTGGGGTTTAGGGTTAAAGGTAGAGGGTGTTGCTTTGTTTTTTACACTGTAACTAGGCTGGTCTTCTAATCTACCTATGGGATTGCCAATTCCAATCAAAGTCAGCTCAAAGGACCTAGACCAACTGACAAGGACTTTAAAATGCCTCCTACACTTTGGGCTCTACAAGACCCAGGAGGGTGATCCCTTAATGTGTTTACAACCTCTGCACCAATATCATAAACAACATTAACACATAACAGATAATCCCATTGAATAGCTCAACACAATAGGATAATATTGAATAAAATTGGTTGTTCACCGATAATATCAACTATGTGGAGAATGAGATAACTACAACACAATCCATACTAAAATATAGTAATTAATTTGCAATTTGTAGCAAGCTCTAGGAAAATTCAAAAAATTATTGAACTACAAAAATAAGTACAACTTAGATCAGCGCCATATATCCATTGGAGGAGTCAAATTCATAAGCATCTAAGGGTATATGATAGGTTTAATGCATAACATATAAAATCCCTGACAATATTGCATTACAATTTCATGTCGGTATGCATTTCTCACCCAATACTACTTATCAAATCCTTATACATAACATATCCGCCTATAATCCCATTCAAGCATTTTAATTAATTCTTTGAATTAAAGCTAAAATAAGGATTATACACACCACAATAGTGAGATGAATGAAACAACCCTTAGTCATCTTATTCAAAATTTGGATATGCATGTACAGTGGAGAGACATGAGTTTGAATTTATCATTTCAAATCAAATGCTAGTACTGTTATACAACATTAAATCCGCATGAATTCAAAATCGATTACAGAATAACTCAGAACTTAAATTGTATTTCTCTCTAAAACCATCAAACTTTACAAGTTGCTCTGCAACTTCACCTAGACTCGACCAAAAATTATCTAACTTGCTAACCCGTACTTCTAGCCTTGAAATCCTTCTTATAGAAAATGAAGGAGAAAACAAGCATTGGGCCAGAAAGTACACATGTCACCAGCCAAATGAAGCATCTATTGATATTCCAAAAATTGTTACAACAGCCATCACCCTAGAGAATATTCTCGTTCATCATGTCAGCTGAGGAAAATTGAGGCAACAACAAAAAACCACAAGAAACCCACGCTGAGACCACCATCAAAGAAAAACCGGAGGCCGTTGTAACTGCAACATCTGATTTACCACCCATTAGTAATTAATTATTTTATTCCTCCTCAGTCAAATATTTATTTACCCACCTCTGATATTCTTCATCAGTCGTCCAGTAAAAATTAATTACCTCATTCACCTTGGCATTATAAGGTGTGTATTTTATTACTACTTGATTTGCATCTCTTTCAAAAGATTCCAAAAATGAGATGGTACTAATGATTTTATCCATACAGCTCACCAACAAGTCATAATCTGAGTCATCGCAAATTAATTAAATTTGATCATTGATGACCTCACCTGCTTGACCTTTCCACTGTTGTAATGACTTGATTTTCCCCTACTTATCAATTATATCAGGTAACAATGTGTTTAAACCCTAATCATTGAAATTATTCTCCAACTCCCTAATCTTACTACTCAAGTCATCTGGTACTTAAGGTCTAAAAACCTTGCAATGATTTTACTAACACATGAGTAGGCTTTAATGATTGGGGCCTATTGTTTGTATCAAACCTTGAGGCCTTATACATGATATCTAGATCACTGGCCCTAGGGATCCAATTTTCAATCAATGGCATCACTACCTCCTGATCCCTATCAATATTCTTTATTGCATCTAACAACAAAGAATATAAAGAATGTATAGATAGCAATTTATTATCAACCTTTTCATTCAAATGCCTTAAAATAGTAGTAACAATCTATTTTTGCTTTGAAAAAGATCCCTTCTCACTTACCCTCAAAGATGCTTATAACTCATGAATTCTTTGCAAAAGCTGCTTCTTTGTAGGATTAACAAAGCACTTTTTTTCTTCATCAATTTCCTCTAAAGAAGGGGTGAAGGTAGGATTCTAACTAGGAGACCCTGGTGTGGAAACAATTGGAGAAGCAAGAGGCACTGACCCTACTGTGGAAGGTAATGTACTAGTCCCTAGAGCACTTGATGTCTCCCCAATCTGTCTATACCTAAACCTTTCCAACTCATTTGGCAACTCAACATTCCTCTATTTCATCTTGTTGTATTCTTCAATGAAAAGGTTATACTTCTCCATTAGGCTTTTCTTTTCAGCCTCCTCCCTTTCAGCAATCTTTTGGGCCAATTTGGCCACATTCACAGTTAAACTAGTGGCCTTAGTGGTTGAGGTCTCTGAAGCTCTCTTTATTATTAATCCCCCTCTGAAATTTGGATTAATGTCTATAATATTTGGCTTTCTCCCTTGTGGGGCCAATGCCCAAATTTCCAAGGTTTCATACTCTTCACTAAAAGAAGAATCTTGAAGTGTTGCCTTGACTTTTTCTTCAGATTCTTGCAAGGGATGCTTGGACTTCATAATAGAATTAAAGGCCACTACATCTGCAATGTCCCATTCAGGAAGAATCAATACACCGGCCTGACTCACCGATTTTATGCCTTCCTCAGGAGTGATATCCTTAAATTCTTCCATTCATTCAGCTTTCACTTCCTCATCATTCTCTTGGCATGACCTGTCAGGTCTTAGTTCTCTTCTCTCCTTACATTTATTTTGATATTCTTCAAACTTCATCCTCCATACCAATTTCAAGAATACAGGAGTATGCATTGTTATCTAAAAACTCCTTACATGCTTCCATTCTTGCATCTTTTACACTTTTGTCTTTCATATCTAAATCAGATAAGACCAATTCAGCTGGCCTAGGAGGGGAAGGCATACCAACCTACATGTCCTGATCAATAACAATAATTTCATCCATCAAACTCTCTTGTGGTTGATCATTTTTTTTTCCTTTTAGGGCTTGGCTCAGATGGTGGTGATGGGGGACTATCTTCTGGTGATGACTCTAAATCAATGATCTTAATTTCCCCAAACAATTTGAATTTTGGACCTGGTTGTGAAGGCAACTTCATAATTTGATTCCCCTTTCTATCCACTTCTTCCTCATCACTACTGCTATCCTTTTTTCTCCTGTAAATGAGCCACTTTTATGTAGGCTGGTATGCTGGCCTTGTTTCAAATGGTCTGGAAACTTGTTCTTGTACACCCAGACTCATCTCTAAGTTTACTTTTTTGGTTCTCAAAGTGCCCATAATCTCTTTGAATTTCTCCATTAGAAAATTAATTTTCTTAAATGGTGGGGACTGAACTCCAATAGTGGATCATATTTCGGATCCATTTTTTGCACAATATCTAATAGCATATCATAAGCTATCCATTAGTCCTTGTTCAACTCCTACTTATTTAGGTTGAACTCATTTTTTATTAGGTCCTCAGGAAAGTTGAACTCATGCAGAAACTTGCCAACCTTTATTCTTTGTCTAAAAAGGGTAAAGAAACCCTCAGGATCATGATGCTGCTTTGGACTACATCTCAAATGATAATCCTCAAAGAATTTCTCAAAGTGCACCCAACCTCCTTTTGAAAAGGAAAAATTAGATACTACTGTATAATCAGGGAAAAATGTTCCCTTACCCCTCCTTGTGAGGTTGTCCTCATGGATGCAACCTATTTACCACACTTCTGCAAACCCCACTTTTGGTGGCACATTGTATGGCAGTATATGAGGGGCTCCTTGAAAACCATATACCCTCAAAATAGTGTTGACTGGGTATGGGATAATGTCACCACAGTTATGGCTGACTTTTAATTCTGGCTTCCTCCCCTTTGGCCTAAGGAAATCATGTAAATCCTCAGGAATCCTAGGTACATTCACCATCAATCTAGCCCTCAATATAGAAGCAAAACAATTATCAAATTGCACATAACTAGTGCTTTCCTTATTACAAGATAAATCTACATCCCATATTTGTATTGGCAATCTTTCTCCATCAACCGATTGCCTTAATTTCATCTTCTCATAGAAGAAATCAGCATTCTTGAATAAAAACATATGCATCAACATAGAATACCAAAAGAATTGAGTGCTGGTATCATTTTTCTACAGCTTTGATAGCCCCTCATGTATCCTCTCAGCTAAGAAAGAAGCAAAGTCATATGTGACAGAGAAGTTAGGGTGTTGTATTTACACCCCCATGAGCATGTATGCAATGGGCATCATCGCACCAGGATTGAAACCCAAAATCTGACACAAAGAATAAAAAGTGGCCAAGAAATGATTTGCAAAACAATTTAATCTAAAAGGTTCCTGGTCACTGGGGCTGATATGAAATGTTGAACCTCCTGCCCTAGCCAGATGAGGTGGAAGCAATTTAGCTCTAAAAAGAGACTTCAAATTTGCATATTCCTGCTTCATTTCCTCAAGGTTGATAGGCACCAAGTCCTCACTCAGTTCACTTAAGTCAGAAATCTGTTGAATATTATCTCTGTTAATGCTTAACAAAATATTTTCATCATTATCCCTAATTACCCGTGTGATAGGGTCATATCTTGCAGCTACTACCCTAAGCAGGTCTACATCAGGGAAAACATTCGGTACCACCAGCTTCCTCATATCATACATCCATCCATTTGAAAAAGGGTGAGGAAAATTCCTTTGTCCATACCACAATCTAAACATTTCCAAACCCGTGAGAGGAACCCTAGCATCGGCTATGTTAGAACAATTGTATACTAACCCCTCCCCCAAGATTTTCCCTCACATCAGAACCAATCCCTTCTTTTTATCATTCGTTGACAAGGGAAATTGATCCATGAAATCATCATACAGGTTTCTTTTTAAATAGTCAATCTAGCCAGAATGTTGCTTGGGTGGTGCCATCTCAGAAAAACTAGGGCTTCTTATAAATTCACACTTCAAATAGCTAGGACTAACTAGAGATATGAAATTATATAAAAAATAATTGCAATTTCTCACAATTTAAATAAACTATATCCCTAAAACATTTATCAACAAGCCCTATGATAAGTACAACAAATCTTTTCCTTAATTCAAGCACAGAGTGATTGGGAAACACATAAATTATCTCACGACTCTTTTCGCAGAAATCCCAAATTCTGGCTGTTAGGGTTCACAACCTTACTCTCGACTCTGAAATTGCTTCACAAAATACCTGAATGCTTTGTGACACACATAAAGCAGGAGAATTGATTTTACTTTGATCAAATTGTGCCAGTAAATGTCTCATCTACCATTAAAGCTCACTCACGCACTGCACAAATGGCTCCAACCATATTTGATGCAGATTTAAATTTGAGCCGTTGGTCCTTCATTTTGATCAAATCATAGACGGCTACCTTCAAAACAGGCTGACATAATCATCAACATGGCCATAAGGGGCCCACCATACCATACACTGCAAAGGAAGTCCACATGGTGGTTGCCCATGATATCACAATCGGTAAAAATCTTGTAACTTTAAATCACGCGATGGCGGGCAACCATAGATCTTGAGCATCAATGATCTTGTTCCTTCAACACAGTCATCGGCCCTATCATTAACCCTCAAGCAGCTTTTCCATCAATATTATAACACATCCGTCTATTTGAATCACGTGCATCTTAAGAGCACTTTAGTAACCCACCTTTTAATGTATTTAAGGCCAGATTAATGTTCCATGACATTTCCTTTATTCTTTCGGCTTCATCAGATGAGACACGTGGCGACCGCCTATGATATCATGATCGACCAAAGCACTGTGGTAGGGCCATCGTGGGATGGTGAGGAACGGCTGAGATCAAATGGTAGTTGATTAGTGGTCACGCAATTTCATCCCCTAGAAGGACACGTGGCGCTCACCCGTGATATAGCAATTGATAAAAATCCTACAGCTTCCGATCACGCAATGGTGGGCAACCGTTGATATCCGAAGGAAATTTGATCAACGGTAGTGCGAATTTGATCCCTTCTACAAAATAAAACATTCATTAAAAAGGACAAGGGGACATCACTAGGCCAATAGTAAACGACATAAGTTGTTTTTTAAAAGATGAAACACGGGGCCAACTGAGACTTAGGAAATAAAACACTGTGAAGGAAATAAAGTATTAAAATCAAAGGGACTCAGCCTAGACGAACCGATATGACATAATTTATTTTAAAACCCTATCAAAATTAATAGAAAAATAGAACCCAGCCAAAGCGTGAAATAAGCATTAGGGTTTTACATGAAGACAAAGCTAAAACCCTAACCCTTAGAAAAGTTGAAAACCATGAAAGACTAGAGACATAAGGCAAGGCATGAGTGAAAAACAAGGCAAAAAATACTGAAGTTCCATCAGTGGCTCCAGTTGGGGATGTTCATTCCACTGGAATGAAGCAAGAATCCAGAATCTTGGGTAGAGAAGACCAAGATGCAGAGATGACCAAAAAGGGACTATTCGGACAAAACAACCCCAACTATGTACAAAATATATACAAAATATACAAACATAAACTACTATTCATGGAAAAGAATAATTCAAGTGAAGTATAACTTCAAGAACTTTCCATGAACTGGCAGTTCCAGAAGATCTCTTGTCATATCTTGGAGGAAGTATGAATCTTCACCCCACTTACCATTAATAAAAAATGGACCCAACCAGATTGCATCAAATTTCCCATGTTTCCCTTTATCTTCCAGTCTGGCATTCCACATTAAAACCAAATCTCCATCTTTGAAACTCCTTGCAGTTGCCCTGTTGTCATACAGATTCTTTACTTGCAACTGCAACTTTGCATTTCTCTTTTGGGCTTCCCTCCTAGTTTCATCTAATTCTATAAGAGCTTCCACTCTCAATTGCATCTCATCATCAATTTCATTATCATACATCTAGACAAACTTATACATTTCTATTAAGTTATTTTGGGGTAACTTGGCATTTATCCTATAAACCAAGTCAAATGGGGCACAACCTATTGCCTTCTTCACAATTACCCTATCTGCAGATTGCTAATCTTAGCTTAGAATCCCAAGTCCTTTTATTATGATCTAGGATTCTTTTAATAATCTTCATCAATCTTTTATTGCTTGACTCTGCTTGTCCATTTCCCTGTGGGTGGTTTGGTGATGAATAAGAAATTTGGATGCCATGTTTCTCACAAAACTCTATGTATTCCTCATATCTAAAACACATTGCATTATCTGACACAATCCTTTC